>WAAF01020798.1:140234-257150 GCA_013400475.1 Tricholaema leucomelas | reverse complement strand
TCTTCATGATCGTGCAGCACAGCCTGGTCCCTGACACTTGTCAGAAAAGAAAATGTAGGGAATCACAATGGGAGAGAGTTCTCCTGTGTCCCAGGTTTGGAGTTAGAGGGTTACAAAATCCTCTAGGGACTAGAAAATTTTTATTCAATCCCATATTTCTGCTATCTCTCTATAAACTCGCAACAAGGCCAGCTCATTCTCCTTTTCTTCTTCAGCCTTGTGTCAGGTGAGAACTGCTGTTTTCAGGACAAATATGTAAGCAGCAGACCTGTTTTGCGGCCTCCAGAGGCTCATGTTTAGGCCTATGGATGGCAGAGGCGTTGAGGGGGAAGGATGGGAAGGATTTGAGCACTGGGGATTATAGATTTAGTTCTGAGTTGGGGGAAAATTCAAAGGGGTGACTATGGATTTTGTATGTGCTCTGTAATTCCATTCTGTATCTCTCTTTCTAAGTAGAATTCTGTTTTCTCTCCAATTCATTTGAGAGCTTTGTTCTGATGGCCCTCTTGAAAAAACATGACATAGTGTTTAAATAACAGGAAAACTTTCACATCTTGCTTTTAGTTTTGGATCATGAAGGAATAGATTATTCAACATAGGCAGAAGCTCCTAGGAAGTTCATATTTCTGGGAATGGAGCTACACAGGAGGACAATAGAGATAGCAGTGGGTGAGGCTCATTTTTAATTTGTTCCTGTATTTAACTATCATCTAATTAATAAACTGCTTAGGAATATGGGGATTGTTTTTTTTTTTTACTGCATAAAATAAGACTAAGATCAAAATCTGGCCCTTAGCGTAAGACTTTTTTGACAATTCTATAATTCTATGCTCTTTGATAATTAAATCTAATGTACTCTGTGTTCGCATCTGGTGAAAGTGTAGTTAACATCTGATGGGAGGAATGCTCCAGCAAGGTTTGGAACTACATAAAAACATGTTTTTTCTTTTTTATTATTATTCAATAGCTCTCTAATGAGAGGAGTCACCCAGCACATGAAATCTCAAGACTATTCCCTCTTTTCTCTGCAGAAATTGTCTCACCTGACCACCCTGATCATTCAGGCAGAGAGAGATTCATATTTTCTTCTGCTAACTACATCCCATTTCAAATAGATTAATTGAAGCTTTTATAGATAAGAAGACAGATCAGTTACACAACAGCTAGGCAATAATAAGAAATACAAGGTAAAACTTTCAGTCTCTGGGTGTGAGGCCCAAGAAAAGATTTGAACTTCTGTACTTCTTGTCAAGTTGCCCCCACTGTTAAAATATTGTGTGTTTGCCTTTGGTGTGACTTATGGGAGAGCTATAGGTCTGAAAGAGGCTCAGGGTCGTGAACCCAAATCTTCAATTATAAGAGAGGGGTTCAGAAGAGAAGCTTTTCTTGGTCTTTGCTGTGGTTCATAAGGCTCCCTATCAACCCTGTCTGTCCCATCCATCTTTTTTCCAGGCACTGCACAATAAGCCCTGATAAGAAATAGACTTAAGTGTTTTTTTTATACTAGCACAGATCCCAGTGAATTGTGATATTTTTCTGAGTTGCTTCATGGTATCTGAATATTGTTTAATTGATAAAGAATGGTGTATGCCTTTCTGGTACTACTCACAAAAAGAGAGGCTGAAGGCAAAACTGCCACTCACTATACTGCTTGTTTTAAGGATGTACAAAGATAAGGTTACTAGAAGCGTGCTGGCAGTATTCAGTTCTGTCTCACTGAGTTTCCAAAAGGATAAGGACATTGCCAAGAAGGAAAAGACATATATAAACACTACTTGCAGTGCTCCTAAGGTAGAGAAGCCAAGCAGGACAATGGATTGCATTTCCACTTGTCAAGAGCACTTCAAACTGAGCTCTTGACTGAGGACAGCTGCTCTTTATTGGACCATCTCCTAAGACAAACCCAGAAAGACCCTAGCCAGCACTAGTCTAGGCTCAACACATTCACATCCATGTGACACTGCAGTCAGATTTCAGCTGGAAAGCTGTGTCTGCTCCAGCTGGCCATTCATGTCAGTGAAGATGATGGTTCAGGATGCAGTTAGTGCTACATAGTTTTAGGGTTCGCTCAGTCTTGGCTAATACAAGGCTACATTAAAGTGCATGTTGTTTGGACAGAAAGGCATGTAAAATGCAACATTCGCACCAATCCTGAGGCTTTTAAGACTGAACTCAAAGGTGCTTTAAACTTTATACCTTACTTTGATTCTTATCTACTGTTTATGGTTGGATTTGATGATCTTAAAGGTCTTTTCCAACCTAAATGATTCCATGTTCCTGTATAATTTATGTTTGTGGTGGTTTGACCCACTCACATTTTTAGATGGACAGGAGAGAGGGGAAAATATAACAAAAGGCTGGTAATAAGATATAAGTAATTTAATAATGTGAAGCAAAGCAAAGACCGTGCATGGAAGTGGAAGCGAAGAGATATGTTCTCTACTTCACATCAGCACACAGTGGCTCATCTCTCATGGGAAACAGGGTTCTACATTTAGTGGTTGCTCTGGAGGACAGACACCATGAGTGAATATCCCCATGCTTTCTTCATTCACTTAATGTATGTGTATGAGCTGATGTCATATGGCATGAAGTACCTCTTCAGTCAGTTTGGGTTAGATGGTCCAGCTGTGTCCCCTCCCAAGATCTTTCTGACCCCTCAGCATATTCTTGAGGTGAGAAAATGGTGGCAAAGCACAGGTAGGGTGCTCATACAGCAGTAGCCAAAACACTGGTGTGTAAAACACAGAACTAGAAAGATGCTTTGAGTAGAATTAACTCCAGTTCAGCCAAATCCAATACAATGTTAAGTATCATAAGGTTGTGGGGGAGAAGATTTTATACCAAGAAACATAACATAAATCTGTCAAGAACATAAAACTTACTAAGACAGTTTAAATATTACCAATGACTGTTCTGGGGAGAAGAAAATGATTGGTACTGGAGAGTTCATTATGCCACCAGAACAAAAAACTTATGCCTGGAAGTTAAGTCCAAATCCAGCTAGAGCTTAGGTGCTGTCCATTTCAGTGATGAACTGGGTTTTAGAAACCAGGACCGAAGACCAGACAGTTCTACTTCTCTTGCTGTCTCCACATCCAGATGCCTTCCTGTGATCTGCTCTGTCTAAATAGAATTACTGATCTTGATACAGGGGCAGGAAAGGGGAAGCTGGTTTGTTGTATCTCGGATATCTCACAGGGTGATGGAAAAAAAACAGTAGTCTTTAGCCACATAGTTGCAGCCTCAGTGGCTTTATGTGTCTGGAGCGAGGTGCAGACTTGGGCAGAACTGTGGTAGCTTAGTTCTAGTCAGGTATGATGATGAGCATGGCTATGTAGTGATGCACAAAGAGACGGTAAAGCCAACACTGAGAGAAAGATGACACCTGTCTCTGGATGCTTGGGTCATAGTGCCATACTCTCATGGCTTCAGGCATCACAGTAGTATATTTGAGCTGTGTCACACTCATGTACCTGGTGATTGGCTTCTTTAGAAGGGTCTTAAAATTCCCCTTATACCTTTCCTTTAAGAAAAAAAATGGTAAAACAAAGATCAATTTTATGTTGCTTATGACATGTAAATAAAACCTGAAAAACCAATTTATGCAGCAATAATAAGTTTGTTTTTTTCATTCACTTGATAGATTGGATTTCACTCACAGCTGTGTATTTTTAGAGGCAGAACAAATAACTATGGACAAAGGGAGAAAAGAGGCTGCAAGCCCTCACTGCTGTTGAAGCTCAAAACCATTCTTCTCTCAACAAGGTGACACAGGCAACTGATGCACACAAAGCATGCATTTAAACTAGGAGAGGGCTGTATTCTTGGCTTGGTGAATTCATACTGGATTTTCTTTGAAATGCAAACTGCAGTGTATGCTGAAGAGATTAATAAAAATGATTAATTGGTTTGGGTTTTTTAAGTAATTTTTAGTATCTATTCAGGAAATGCTACATTAATCATCGATTTTCATTTGCATTACAAAAAGAAATTATCTGAGAGGCCTGACTTCAGACGCTCAAATCTTTATATTCATTGCTAACAGCCAAATAAAAGACAAAAAATTGTTTCTTTTGTTTTGCTGCTGTCCCACTCCAGTTGATTTCTTCAAGGTACTACCTACTTAAGACTTTAAGCATTTTCATTTCTTTTTAGCTTTTGAAATCAGATTCAGAGAGGTGACCTGTTCTTCTGGACAAAATTACTGCTTCAGAAGTCTCTATTAAAATACTAATGCAAATTGAAGATTTTACTATAACTATGACTTTAGTGTGCATTTATGATTCTAATTAAAAGCAGTTAATCTGTCAGAAAAAAATCTAATTTTATACCTTTAGAATTATCATAAAAAGGAATACTTTATCACACAATACTGTTTTCCAGGAATTCAGCTTTAAAATAGGAAAGGAAGGATTTGGGGTGGGTGCTTTTTTCTTTAATGTTAAGAATTTATGCTAGTGTTCCATTTCTAAGAGTTCATTAATAATAGCTTCTCAGATTAAATCATCAATAGGTTTTATTGGAAATAAAGTCTTCCATTAGGGCTGTCTATCCTGTATTCTACTGAATTGAGGCAATGTGGGAGCGGGAAAGGGGGCAAGCACCCCACCTGTGTCCACAGTAGCTGTACTCAGTGAGGTTTTATGTAACACTTTCTCCAGGCCTTGATGCTGACCGTTTTAAACAGCTTCTCCTACCATGTCTATGAGAGGAAGGGTGATGGGAGAGATTAAACATGATAGTTACTTCTCCTGCTGCCTTATTTTGCATTCACAGTAATTCTTGTTGCTATGTGTTTATTAACTCCTTTACCCACCAATTTTCTGAGACTCTTGAGAGTTATTAAAAAGCTGGAGGGGTAGGTGTGGAGCAATATCATCCAGAAACTTTATGTGATGTTTATAGTAAATAGCTGAGAGAAGCAAACCTTGTGAAATGGTCTGTGAAAATCTCTCCAATAAAGAAAGGATTAAACATTTTAACACATCTTTACAATTTTAACTTCTTTATATATCTGATAAGATGGGGATAACTGAGTCACCTTCATATGTACCCAAAGATTTTCCTAGCAGCTAATCCCAGAAAGAATATCCACACTTGTGAGATTTTTTTTATGGCCAGATTTTAATTCTGAGGCTGACAACAGGAACTATCTCTGCGTATGTAAAGATGATATTAAATTCCTGAGGTTCACACACAGGCCCCATCAGGTTTGGACCTACCATCAGGTTTGGACACCAAGGCTCACTGCCTCCCTCAGTGAAAGTTTTTAGCATAATGAATACAGGTTTTCTGTGGCCTACTATCTCTTCTATGAATTGCAAAGTCATTTTAAAAACAATCAGGTTTTAAGGGAGCTCTGGAGGTCTCAATGCTGGGCCAGCTTTTAAGCTAGGTCAGAGTGCCTAAGGCTGTATCTGGTTGGCTTTTGACCATATCTTAGGATGGAGCTTTCACAGCTTCAACTGGATTTGGTATTTAGCCATCTTCTTTGTGAACATGTCTTTCACCACATGCAGTTGAAATTTCTCTGGTTAAAACCTGTGTCTGTATGCCCTTAGCCTATTAAGAAAGAGATCTTCCCTTTCCTACAGGTAACTTTCAGGCAGATGAAGGCAGCAGTTAAGTACTCTTCCCCCCAGGCTGACCAGCACTGGCCCCTAAGCCTCTCTCCACAGGTCAGATGCTCCAGTCCAAATCAGCCTGGGGGACTTGTGTTGAACTTGCTTCATTTTTGTTGATGTCTCTTGCACTTTGCAGCCTACAAATGAACCCAGTAGCTCAGAGAGCAACCCCATAATGGCTAAGCAGAAATCAAAAGCCATTCCCCTTATCTACTGGCTGTATTATTTGCTAATACTTGTACTAGTTTTGGCTGAGATTATATTTTTCATAGTAGCTGATATGGGGTAGTGTTTTGGATTTGTGCTGAAAACAGTATTTATAGTACAGTGATGTTTTCATTATTGCTGAGCAGTGCTTACAGAAATAAAGGCATTTTCTGTTCCTTACACCACCCCATCAGACAGCATGCTGGGAGGCACAGGGAGTTGAGAGTGGACACAGCAGGGACAGCTGAGCCCAGCTGATCACAGAAATATTTCACATTGTGTGATGTCATGCTCAACTGATAAAGCTGGGGCAAAGAGGAAGTGGAGGGACATTTGACTTTGTGTTGGGGCCCTGCTTTCCTGAAGATGGTTGAACGCCTGCCTTCTGATGGAAGTGGTGAATGAATTACTTTGCTTGTGTGGGGGGGTTTTGCTTTACCTATTAGGTTCTGCTTCTCTCAATCCATGAGTTTTCTCACTTCAAGTCTTCTGCTTCTTTCCCAGCCCATCACAGCAGGAGGGAGATTGCTGGCTGGGGTTAAACCACAATAATATCTTATGAAGCTGGTCTTCACCCCAAGGGTGCATTGCTGATTGAAGGGTCACAGGTCCTTTGCTACAAAGTGCTTTCTAGACAGCCAATGCAGACTTTTTGTGCTGTTGCATAGGCTTATTCTGTTCCAGGAGCTTTACATTTGTCATTGCTGAACTTCACGAGGCTCCTGGCAGTTCATTATTCTTTCAGCTTGTCAAGGTCTTGTCAAATAGTAGCTTTGCCCTTTGGTATATTAATGGCTATTCCCATTTTGAGCCATTCATTATCAGTGCATTCCACTGCATTGACCAGGTGAAGGCACAGAATAGTATTGATTCCAGTATCACTCACTGAGGAACATCAGTCATTACTAGGCACTCAGTAGACCTCAAGTGAGTTCTCACTAACTGAAAACAAAAGCACATACAGTTATTCACCCATCTTGTAGCCTTCTCATTCAGTCTACACCTCTTAAGTTTGACTGCAATAATTTTTTCAGGCTTCCACATATGGAAGCCTGGCTTCGGGAGGAATAATAGAAATTGCTTTCTTCCACCTTTAATTTCTCCTGTTTGTTTCTGTCCTTACTGCAGGTCTCTCACTGTGAGTAGCCTGCAGCACTTAAAAACCTGTATTTCCACTCACCTTTTATTTGCTTTAATTTTTGAATGAAAGAGACTGTAATTCTATCACATTGCTGTGAATCCATGGTGGTCTCAGTATGCCTACTGTAGTAAAGACATCTGCTCACTGCGCTATATTTGAGCTGGCATTGAGGTTCTCCCACGCACTGAGTGTGGATTTGATGCTGAGGCATTTTCTCTCTGATAGTTTACATCCACTCTTGCATTCCTACTGTGCCTAAAAACACATTGGGCAACACATACTCTTGTCCCCAGCATACTGCCAATTTTCCCAGCTACACTCTTCCTTCTCTATTGTCAGAGATAACTGTAGGAATCTGCCCTGGGAATGTGGACTTTGTACTGCAACAAAAGTGAAGACCTCAGAGATTTCCTGAAGGAAGTTATTTATTCTACCAGGTTCTCCCACAGAGGACTACCACAGCCTGGTAGTTTGGGGATTTGACCATCCAGGTTGGGTATCAGCCTGGAAGACACTCTATGTGCCTTTTTCTTCAAAACCTGGGGTTTATTTTCATGAGAGGAGGAAAGAGTGAGATGGGAGAGAAGGATACACCCAAACCAGAAAGCCAGCACACACTGAGACCAGTTGATGCAGGCACAGCTAATATTGGGCAAGTTGATGATTTTGCAGATAATATCATGTTTTGTTTTCTGTCAGCAGCTGCTTCAGTTTCAACAAAAGGGTTTACATGTGATATGTGGTCCACGTGCTGGAGACTGCTGGTGTAGTATTCAATGCAGTATTTATGCAGTTATGAACTAGTTGTGAAACTTGTTCTCAGCAGCTGGAGAGAAATCAGGTGTTTTACCTTTTTATTCTACTGTGTTTTTCCAAATAGGCAATAATTATCGGCATCCTACTTGAGGTGACTTGAAAGACCCATCTGAGAGAATCCTCTCTTGAGCATGTAAGCCACCTGGTGATATGGTGATTACATTAGAACTGAGAAGTGTCTCAACAAAGACCATGGTGAAGAATCTGCCTGAAGCTCTGCCCACTGAGATAACACACCTGGCAGTCACATATGCATTATAATGTGACTAGGGTGTGGGCCAGGTGGAGCTGCGATGGATGAACCAGGAAGCCCTGAGCTATACCAGCTTACTGGAAGAAACATCACTGGGGATATCTCAGGCTAGAGGCAGCAGGCCAGATAATCTCTCCTGCCCCTCACCCACCCATGAAGGACTGTGGGGTGGCAATTATCAGGCCTGGTCTCTCTTTTTCCATTTGTTCCCCCCTTTCCCCTGTGTTGTTAGCTCCATTCTCTCTAATAAATAGTTATGTCTTGATATATGATCTTGTTTGTGCCATTTCATTCACGGGCATGTTCAAAGACTATTGCATCTCCTTTCCAACCGTTGGACTGAGACACCATCTTCTTGTATATCTTACTTGGCATGCAATCCCAGGCACAGATACAGGCTGGGTGATGAATGGCTGGAGAGCAGCCTTGAGGAAAAGGACCTGGGGGTCTGGGTTGATGAAAAGCTCAACATGAGCTGACAGTGTGCACATGCAGCCCAGACAGCCATCTGTGTCCTGAGCTGCATCAGGAGAAGTGTGGGCAGCAGGGCAAGGGAGGTGATTCTCCCCTTTTACTCTGCTCTCATCAGACCCCACCTGGAGTACTGTGTGCAGTTCTGGAGCTCCCAAGACAGGAGGGACATGGAACTGTTGGAGTGAGTCCAGAGCAGGGCCATGAAGATGATCAGAGGGCTGAAGCACCTCTGCTATGAGAACAGGCTATGAGAGTTGGGGCTTTTCTGGCTGGAGAAGCAAAGGATTTGAGGAGACCTTATAGCGGCCTTCCAATATCTGAAAGGGGCCTACAGGAAGGCTGGGGAGGGACTATTTACAAGGTCTTGTAATAACAGGACAAGGGGTAATGGGTTTAAACTGGCAGAGGGGAGATTTAGACTGGATGTTAGGAGAAAGCTCTTTACAGTGAGGGTGGTGAGACACTGGAACAGGTTCCCTAGGGAGAATGTGGATGCTTCCTCCCTGGAGGTGTGTAAGGCCAGATTGGATGAGGCCTTGAGCAACCTGCTCTAGGAGAAGGTGTGTCTGCCTATGGCAGGGTGTTGGAGCTGGATGATCCTTGAGGTCCCTTCCAACCTAGACCATTCTATGCACATTTTCCCAAGCAGACATTATTTTCTGTGTTGTCTATTAGATTAGTGTACACCAAGTTTTGTCCTGCCTGGCCAGCAAGAGAAGAGAAACTTCTCAAACAATTATTGAAATGTGTGAAAAGGTGCACATCTGAAGCTCCACTTCCTTGTAGTCGCCACCACCTAACACATCACTTGGTTGAGATTCCCATTTCTGCCTGGGATTTACAATTGTAAATCATTTATTTTCTGCTGAAACAACTCAGTGCTTTTAAAATAACTTTATCAGGGTTCTTTTGATATTTTCCATTTGACATTGTAACTAAGGCAACAGTCAAGGCAGATATACCTGGGATGGTATAAAGCCCAGTCAGGTTTACAAATGCCTAAATTTATACTTTCTGCTGTAACCCGCCAGGCTTGACAGCAATCTTCAGGTGGCAGGAGGAGAAAGGTGGCTCCAGCAGTATT
Source organism: Tricholaema leucomelas (assembly GCA_013400475.1). Lineage (NCBI taxonomy): Eukaryota > Metazoa > Chordata > Aves > Piciformes > Lybiidae > Tricholaema lacrymosa > Tricholaema leucomelas. The sequence goes on along the minus strand of WAAF01020798.1, from coordinate 247,548 downwards.
TCCTGTTGAAAATTCTGCCCTTTGCATGCAAAAACGTGTGTAAAAGAAATCCCTTGCAACAAATGGCAAAAAGGATATTGGGGGCATTAAAATTCCTATTTTCATGTAGATCAGGAATTTTATGGCACAACATGACCTCTCTTTAGGGTCATAGAATCAACAAGCTTGGAAGAGACCTCCAAGATCATCCAGTCCCACCTATCACCCAGCCCTATCCAATCAACTAGACCATGGCACTAAGTGACTCATCCAAGCTTTTCTTGAAGACCTCCAAGAAAGGCAACTCCACCACCTCCCTGGGCAGCCCATTCCAACGTAAATCACTCTCTCTGTGAAGAACTTCCTCCTAACATCCAGCCTATACTTCCCCTGGCACAACTTGAGACTGTGTCCCTTTGTTTTATTGCTGGTTTCCTGGCAGAACAGACCAACCCCTCCTGGCTACAGCCTCCTTTCAGGTAGTTGTAGACAGCAATGAGGTCTGCCCTGAGCCTCCTCTTCTCCAGGCTAAACAACCCCAGCTCCCTCAGCCTGTCCTCATAGGGTTTGTGTTCCAGGCCCCTCACCAGCCTTGTCGCCCTTCTCTGGACACATTCCAGCACCTCAACATCTCTCTTGAATTGAGGGGCCCAGAACTGGACACAGTACTCAAGGTGTGGCCTGACCAGTGCTGAGTACAAGGACAGAATAACCTCCCTCATCCTACTGGCCACACTGTTCCTGATACAGGCCAGGATGCCATTGGCTCTCTTGGCCACCTGGGCACACTGCTGGCTCATCTTCAGCCTACTATCCACCAGTACCCCCAGGTCCCTTTCCTCCTGGCTGCTCTCAGCCACTCTGTCCCCAGCCTGTAGCGTTGCTTGGGGTTGTTGTGGCCAAAGTGCAGAACCCTGCACTTGGCCTTGTTAAATCTCATCCCATTGGCCTCTGCCCACCCATCCAGCCTGTCCAGGTCCCTCTGCAGGGCTCTCCTACCTCCCAACAGATCAACACCTGCTCCTAGCTTGGTGTCATCTGCAAACTTACTGATGCTGGACTCAATCCCCTGGTTCAAATCATCAATAAAGATATTAAACGGGACTGGGCCCAGGCCCAGAACTGAAAATGTCTTGCATGTGCCTGTTATGATTAACTGAAGATAACACTGAAAATTCAGGAGCAGAAATCGATGTGCCTTGTAGAGGGGAAGATAAAAGAATCTGGTACAGTAATTTGGGTCCCAAATCCTCTCTTGATTTTTAGACCTCCAAGAAATCTCTTTCCATCACTGCTTTATGTGGAGAAGCCAACGTAACTGATGATTGCTTATGGTTCTTCTACCACTGAGAATATGCATATATTACATCTTTTAAATCCCCAACATGTAGCCATACTTTCTGAGTGCAGATAGCAATCATTTCAATAATTAAACTACAGAATTACTAAATTACTTGAGAGACTCCAGCGGGAATGCTGGAATTTTAATGCCTTATGATCAAAAGCCTCCTTAAATAAGAACACAAAATAGCGATAGTTGTGCTCATAAGTGCAAGCTGTGCAAGTAAGGAGACCTGAGTGTAGACCAGTTTGAAAAGGAAAAGGCCAAGCTTTGCTTTTACCCTAATTTACTTTGAAAGCCTGGGCTTTTGGGCACACTGCACTGTGCTCAGCCTGATTGACTGTTTTATTTGTGCTGCTGGGTTTAGTGCATCGGTTTTAATGTGGGCACTTTTCCCCTCCCCCCTTCCCGCTTTTTTCCCCCCTTCTTTTATTATTAATAATTCTTCTTGTTTATTTCCTATTGTTTAAGATTATTTGAAAAAACAATACAGGGTAAAAATGTAATCATAAGGCTGGCAGACAGATTATTCTGAATAGATATTCATCATTTCGTGTTTCTTTTCTAAATCAGGTTAAATTCTGGCTTTTGCAGCACAGACTACCAACCAAAGAGAAAATCACAGTGTCCATTTTGGTGTGACCACACCTTCCTAACCTCACTGTTCTTTTTCACTTTTGTCACAAAGACCACTTTGGTGGAAGCTGTTCTGTAAAGCTGTTTATTGCTTTGCTTTTCTTCCGTTTGTACTCATGGATAAAAGAGCATTATGAGAAAAAATTCAGTGTTGCACTGATCTTGTTTTGCTTTGTGTTGTGAACAAGACTGTAAAGTCCGAACAAGCACTGAAGAGTTATGAAAGATTCGTATTTGTCGTGTTTTCACAAGGTAGATTTAACTGAGGAAAAGTGGTCTTGAAACCACAGAAATTAAATATATGCATTGCATATGCTATTGCATACTCTCAGCTGGTGGGGTGAGTGTGTAACAAACAGCTCTGTGCCTGAAAGCAGTGCTTTTCATTCTTTGTCTTCGGCAAACTTGCCTTCCCACAGGAAAAATTGTTGTGATTTTGAGAAATGTGTGGGTACAAAAAGTCAGACACTGTTCTGAGAACGAAAGAGGGGGTTCTGGTGTTGCTTTATATCCCACCAGCTCTCCTTTTCCCTTATTGCTGCTGTGTGGCATACCTGCTGCTCTCCATACAGAAGTGAGTTCAGCCTGAGGGATTGCCATTTCAGGGTTTCTTCCAGGTCCTTTTCCGTGGGCAAACTGGAAGAAATTGAGACATTTAGGAAAGGCATTTTCCAGCCCCATGAAGCTTCATTCTTGCAGCCTTCCCTCAACCTATGCTTATTTTACATAACATTCATACTTTCTGTATGTTTCAGTTAGCCTCTGGGCTAAATGGAGTGCACAGCAGTTCAAATCAGTTGAAGATTGCTCCTTGGTGCAATAAAAACTGCATTTGCTTCATTTGCCATGAAAGATAAGCAGGAACTTCTGCAAATCAAATATTACACACACACCCCCCCCCTTGTTACATAATGATTCATAACAGCAATTTCATTTGTTATCATATTAAAAGATTTTAATTTATCCAAATGGAAGCCCATTTCTATTCTCTCTCATTACTTGTATTTATGCTAACACTGTAAAGACAGTCCAACATGGGGCCTTTCATCAAAACCACATAAAAAACAAGGAAGCAGCATGAATTAGATGACTTCTCCCCATTTTTTGGCTCTTATGTTGCAGAATGTAAAAGCTCTGGAGAGGTCTTATGGTTTTGACTCTGCCTGTAAAACAGAAGATGGAAATGCAGACTCGCCTTACGTGTTAGTGTGGAGGTAGTGAATCAACTCATTTCTCCCATTTTGCTTTTTCCCAGAAAGGATTAATTTTTCCTCTCCTTCACTTGAGGGCACTCCCATGCACCTCTGCTTACACTAACTCCATATATTCTTGCTGAGCTAGGTCTTCCTTGTAACATTTTCTTTTCACTCTGTTATCGGATAGGTTTTTGCTTGGTTGGGGATTTTTATGTGGTGTACTTTCATGCAAAACTGGAGGATGATGTCCTAGGCTCTAACTGCTGCACCTTTGTTAGGCTTCTAGGAAGTATCTCTCCTCCTGGCACGCCCTGTGTAGCTCACAGGAAGGGGCTCATCCCTGCTGCCATGGCTGAGCACTGATGCTCTTGCTGCTCGCAGGCTTTCATTTGATTGCACAGTATCAGTGGCTCTCGAGAAGTCTGCTAAATGGAGCTGCTCTCTCCCCATCTGGCTGACACAAGTTGATGTGCTGGATTTGGCTCCGCTTGAAGTGGTTCTTTCCATGTCTTCTGAGGTACTTTCACAAAGCACATGGCTTGTTCATTAGGAAAGTGTTACAGCTCATAGGCACAGTTAATTAGCACTTATGAGTAAAAGAAAAATAGAAAGGAAAATGAGAAGAGTAAGAACAACAAAATGAAGTAAAAGCACATAGGTTTGTAAGAGCAGGAATTTGGTTAAAAAATATACATTGATGCTGTAGCTTTTCAAGTTGTTTTTTTCATTCCCAGTCTAACATAAAGCAAATACTCTGTGGTGTGTGGTGCAGCTGAACTAGTGCATAAGCACACACAGGTAGAGTCTGCCTGTCAGAGAGGTGCTTCTCTGGTGTCAAACAACCACAAAACCCAACACTTCAATAGGGAGAACAAAGTAACCATCATGAAACTTTTAACAACCATCTGAATACAGGTCACTAGTATCACTTTACCTCCCTGTGACTGCAATTCATTGTTAGAATTTTTCACATCTGTATTAGGAAAAGCTCAAAAGCAAGAACTGCACTGCAGAAGTGACAAGCTGCCCTCTCTATGGCTAAATACAAGCACTAAAAACCTTCCTGGGAAAAACTATAGCGTAGGAGGATAAATACATTTTGAGCCTTCCTTCTAGACTGTAAAAAAATTAGTGTAAGATGTAATTAAAGCTTATAGTGTGGTATATAAAATACACTAATGGGCTACATAAAGGCTAAGTTGCATGACTTTTTGAGCCTTTTGAGTTTGCAATTCCACTTGTACAGTGTTGAGGGTGAGCAGTACTTTCATGACTACACAAAGGCAGTCCGGTAGGCTCAGCGCAGCCAATGCATTCCATTTATCCCTTAATCAATGCACACACTTTACATTTTCTAAGAGAGCAAATCAGAAATTTCTGCATCAGCTACTGGGACATCTCAATTACTCTGGAATAAACCAGGGCAGAAACAGGAAGGAGTCCCTGTCAGATCTGAAGGCTGTAGCTTTCTTCTAACTATTTTTATTTCCTTTGACTCTGAATAGTGCCAGTTACTCATTTCAGGGAAGAAAAGCTGCCCATGAGCCATGGGTTGGCCACTGCTGTCTCCTTCTATCAGTCTGTTTATGGTAGGTGTTCACACCCTCCCTGTGTGTTGAACCATCTTCTGCTACATTTTAATAGCAACAGAAATGCCCCAAGACATGTTAGCCTGGAAGAACTATTTCCAGTTTATGCCCTAGCTGTCAAGGATGATCATTTCCCTCTGATACTGGATTTTATGGCGATTCTATGGAGTTCCAGAATTTCCTGTCAAAACACACATTGTCAGTAGGCAGTTGGGTAAGGAGGGGATTTGAGATTCTCATTTTTTTAGAGTTAGTTTGAAGAGGAAAAATCAGCCATGGTCTTGTATGACAAGATGATTCAGGTCTGTGTGATAGGAAGCAACCATCAGGCTGAGACTGAAATAATTGAAGAGTCAAAGGTTGTCTTTGTTGGCAGAAATAGTTCAGTGAAGAGAAAGGCCTAGGGTTCCATTTCCCTGCTACCATTTCTTTGCCCCCAAAGCTGGGTCACGATCAAAGCTTGTCAAATAAATTAAACAAATCAAACATAGCTCATAGCTTTCCCTCCACAAAATCCACTTTGTAAATAGTCTGTGAATATTCCTGAATTGTCAAGCCAGCTCTGTAATTAGGGAATTAAATGGGTATTTGATTCAAATATGGTATTTAATGAGTAGCACTTCTAGCTATAACATGATCCCAGATGATGCTTTGAGGTTTTTCCCTCCTAATTCTCAGCTTTCATCTGGCTCCTATGAGAATCTTCTACCAAGAAGTTCAGTGCACCTCCATCCACTCCATCTCTTCCACAGGCTAGAGCTGCTTTCCTTACCAGCAGAAAACATTCTTGCCTTCTCCTGCCAATCAAGACACCTTTACACCTGGGCGACATTCTTCTAATTATCTCTGAGAACCTCAGAAGCTCCACCTCCTGTGCGCAGCAGATGCCAGCTGCACCACTGCATTGCAGTCTTGCATGCTGATGATTTGTTTCTTAGGCAGCGGTGACAGGAAGAAGTTCTTCACTATGAGGGTGTGAGACACTGGAACAGGCTGCTGAGGGAGGTGGTGGAAGCCCCATCCTTGGAAGTCTTTAAGGCCAGGCTGAATGCGGCTCTGAGCAACCTGATCAAGTGTGAGGTATCCTTACCCATGGCAGGGGGTCTGGAACTAGATGAACCTTTGCAGGGTTGGGAAAAGCCAAGTGACAACCCAATATGAGCTATCATCAAGGCTATTCAGCTTTATTGAGAGAGCTTCAGGGTTCAAGTTACAGAGGACTAATTTTGTGGTCACAGTGAGAAAAGGTGAGCATATCCAGCATGTAGTGTGGCATATCCAAAGTTTGGTATTTGCATATTCCCCCACCTGTGGTATCTTTCATGACTTCTGGTTAAGGTGAGTAAAAGGTGACACGTCCAGTATGCAACGTGGTGCTGTTAATCTGCATATTCCTCCCCACTTGTGGTTACTGCTATAGCTGAGATTCCCTCCTATCCTGGACACAGTCCCAGGGAGTTCTTATCAGAAAGCTCAAGGCCACATTCCTTAGAGCTTCTTTGCACACAGCTCTGTGACTTACTGCAGTCCCAATACTCAGACCTTACATCCAAGGCTTGATTGTACAAGCTTCCAGGGGCTCGTACCCCCTTTCCTTCAGCTAGTTCCCAACAAACCTTGAGGTCCCTTCCAGCCCTAACAATTCTGGTACTATTATAAACATGGAAGAAAATGATGGATCTTGCTACTCCATCACCTTGCTTCCCTTCTTTTACCAAGTACTCTCTACTCCAGGTGTAAAACTGGACCTAGCACTGCTTCTGTAGCCTGTATAATGCAATTGTTTTTTTCTTTCTGAAATCCAGAAATGTGCATCTGTTATTTTCAGCTTCACCGACCTCCCAACAGATGCTCATCAGTTCAGAAATAGTCATCTTGTTAAGTTCTGAAGTGTGTAGGTGTGCACTACTATACCTGGGGGAGTCCTGTACACAGAGTTGGTAGGCACTGAAGCACCTGAAACTGCTGCTTTAGTCTATCGTTCTGATTTAATCTGACGCATTCAAAATGCTGCATCTTGCTCTGATAAACACAAGGACTCTATTCAGCCATGAACTGGCAATGAGAGAGCCCACAGTCAGGCTGACAAACAGCAAGTATCTGTCTACAGGGAATCAGCAGGGAAAGAAGGGAATGAAGATTAGAACAAGCTCTGGTTTACACATTAGGCAACTGAGAATGTTAAAACAAACCTCCTTTATCAAGCTCTATCTTAAGATGAAGATCCTTGTATTGTTACCTGAGGTAGCTGAATGGGAACAAAGACCTCTAGTCAGTCTGAACACAGCAGCTGATCCCTATAATGCTATTTTGCATTGTCATTACTGTAGTTGAAGCCTTATGAAATGACTGTGGAACTCTGGTGGTGTGGCACTGTAGCTTCCTGTTTCTGTCAACATAAAGCAGGTAGGAATACAGCTGAAGCCTCTCCAGGTGTTTTTATGCAGTACATGGGTATCCTGATCAACCCAACTTTATTCTTGGCTTCCAAACCAGCAGAGTTATTCTGAAAAAATATAATAATGAGAACACTGGCCACAGGAATCTGTCCTTAACACAGCTGGCTTCACATAAACCCGGTATGTGACAGGCAAAAGCATGAGAGGACAAAGACAAGGACAAAATGGAACTTTGAGAGGAAAGCTAGCTGAAGTTGCTAAAACAAACTATGGCTCAAAAAGGGCTAGCAGGGTTTGTTCACTTCTCAGCTTCTCCAAACCTCATTTCCATTGCTTAGATTTTACTGGAAGAGAAATGTTGAAAGCACTCAGCAGTTACACTGATTGAAATACTGAAAGCTTTTAAAAATATGCTGATTTTGAGTCCTGCAAAACAGAAATTCACATCTCCTATTCTTCACCCCCATTCAGCAAGTTTCTGTGTTACACTGGGAACAAGCTGGCGTTCACACTGGCAAAATACATCCTCTTCAGCATCACAGATGATACAATGCATCAGCTGATGGCCCTGTCTCCATCACAGCCCAGAGAGGTGTATTATCTCTTGCCTCTCTTAGCAAGGTAGCCACTTCAGGAAAAAATGATTCTCTTCACCCACAGAAAGGGTTTTAGTGCCAAATGAAGTTTCTCCTCGTCCTCTTCAGGCATTCAGTCCTGCATCTCTAACAGTGGCAAGAGTATGCTCTGTGCTGTCTGGATTGCAAGCCCCTAAAGGAAGGACATCGTATGCCACAGACCACAAGCTGCTGGTATAAATCTTTGTACAGGGTGTATCTGTGAAAATCAGTAAGACAACCAGAAAGCAGAGTCCCAGAGACTACCTAGGCTCTGTGTTTCCAAGTGCACAACATGGTTACAGTTTGAACAAAGCAGGCAGCTAACCACGCTGCAAGGCATTCGCTTTGTCCAGATACCATCTCTGAAATACAAGACAGAAATTAGGTAGAGGTAGCTCCTCAAAAAGGCTCCGGGCATGTAAGACCCCACTTGCTGTGGTCCATACCCATTTTCAGACAGCACTGTGCCACTTGCAGCAGCATTTCAAGTGCAGCTGGGAGCGGCACACAAGACAAGGGCTCTCTCGAGGTCAGAACAAGCCAAAGCCTGACGGTTGCAAATCAGTGAAAGAAGTGAATCTAGTTCTGTCTTGCTTTAATTTTAGCATCTAGCGATGAAAAAACTTTAAACAAAGATGATGTTCTCAAGCTCAATTAATTCTTGCAAATTTGTGGGTGAGAGATGCCAGCTTTACCAATCAATCAGACAAGCTTGTCCACAGAAGAATGACACATGAAGCGGAAGAAAATCTCAAAGATCTGCCACACTCTTAGGCAGTTATTTTGTGCCCTTTCTTTGTCACAGATGGTGGACACTATTCCCTAAAATGTATTTACCCATCCGTTAAAAGCACACACGCACTTTCACTCAACTGCTGCATTTAGTAGTATGTAACTAACAGCCTTGCTAATTTTCACAGCCACCAGAATCCAATCACAAAATGTATAGAAATCTAAAAACCAAGGACAGAACTGAAGTCTTCAGGCTCATGTGCTACATGGTGTTATGCACAGGCTTCAGCACACAGCAGTAGCTCATTATTTCTTATTTCAATCTGAACTTAAAGACTATTTTTAAAAGAGCTGGCAGCACTTCCACTCTCCAGTGAGGATGCTGGAGTGCACTTACCTGAAGTCAGCAAAGTGCTCCTGCTTTTTCCAAAAGTGGTAGCAATTTATTATGAACCAACTTTAAGCACCACTTAAGCCAGGTGTTGCCAGAAAGACACCAGATTTTGACTTAAGGAGACAGATACCATTATCCCATCACAATCACAGCTGTGCAAATCAACCATTTAATTCTTCCCTCCTTTTTGGTGATATTCTTATAGACAGATGACACTTTCAGGAGGAATCTGCCTCTGAGGGTATGCCCTTGCGACTTAAGAGTACAAACAGTCATTCCTGTAATATACATAAGAGTAAAAAATGTGGGTGGTTTTGTTTTGGTTGGTAGAGTTTGGGTTCTGTTTTGTTGTTTGTTTTTTTTCCTTTGGTTTTGGTTTTTTGTTTGTTTAATTGGTTGGTTGATTTGACATTTTTTGTGGGTTTCCTTGCTTAGACTAATCTGCTGCTCAGCTCATTGTGGCAGACGTATCCAAGTACATAGCCATAAACCAAGGCTTTAGCAGTTTATATAGAACATTAATCTCTCCCATCTCCTCAGGCATCAGGACAAGAAAGACTCTGCACACTCTGCTATTGGTTAATGTAATTAGTAATGTAATCAGATCAGTAATTGTGCTCAACAGTACATTCTTTGCTTTACAATCCACATAGACTTGTTTGGTATGAAGAAACAAAGAATCAAATTTGTTTTTTATGCCATCACCTGTCCAAAAAGAAACTGGAAGGTCTGGAGTTTGATGATGAAGTCTGGAAAGCAACCACTAATTTCTGCCACTATTAACAAAGATTCCAGTGTATCCAACCACAATTTAATTCAGCAACCACTTGAATAGAAAGCAAGGAGAAAAAGATATTAAAAAAAAACCAACAAAACCAAAAAATAAACACCAAGGAATTCTTTTGGTTTCAATACTATTTTTGCTTCAGTTTATATAGCCAGACATGAGAGTGGAATATGGATACAACAGAGCCTGAAGAAGTAGCACTTCTGGAAAGGACATTCAGAAAAAGTACACCTTGAGCAGAAATTTTTAGAAAACTAAAAAGGATCCTTGAAATGACACTTTTAGAGGCTGAGCTGCTTGGAATTAATGACAGCAGAAGTAAGTCAATGGAGAACACAATGTTTCGAACATGCTGGAAACCAGAAAGGGCACAATAAAAATGTAGACAAATTCAGAATCAGCCCAGTGATGAGAGATGTAATAAGATCTGAAATAGTACAAAGGAACAGATGCACAAACCCCACAGAACTTCATGGCTGCAATCAGGCTGAACTGCATACTTCAGAGATGTGACACCAACGAAAAATACAATTTCACCCTTTTTTCCCCTGAAGGTTTTATTTTCCCTAAGCCCAACAAGCAACACAGATGTCACATTAATCAGTAGTGCAACTACAGGTCACTTGACAGACTTGCATCTGCCAATATTAAGCAAACACTTGATTCAAACTTGGGATACTTTTCTGACAGGTCAGGCTAGTGTCCTGCTCTCTCAAGGACAATCAATAAGAAAGGATTTTGCAGAACAATTCTGTCCTCCGAGTACCACAGTCCTGAGAAATACACCTTAAGGAAGTTACTAAAGCATCTTGTCAAGTCAGCACTGATACAGTGCAGTTCAGAATAACTTTGTCTCTTTAAGATCTGGGAAAGAAAACGATGGTGTGATTGACAGCTACCACGAAAGTTACAAGGTGAATCTTACTTGAGAAGCAAGAGTCAACAAATACACTGCCTCATGCTTTTATTAAGGCCCTTCTTGCTATTCCTACAAAAGCACTAATTTGCAGAAAGAGAAAAACAAAACCAACCAACAAACCAAACATAGAAGCCCCACAACTAGTAACAGAAGACTGACATAGCTTCCTTGGCTATCAGATTGTTGCCACCAGTTGGGACATAGGTGTAGGGAAAAGAAGAGTTGTATTTAATGCCCTAAATTCTTAGTTTCTACTGACAGCAGAGCAATCTCAAGCTGCACAGACATTAAAGCACATAAACACAACTCTGAAAGCTTCATCCACTTAATCTTCACTACTTCTTTCTCTATTCTAACACTGTAAGGTTTCATGGGAGGAAAAATCTAAGGGCAGAAACGGACACAAGAGATCTCAGCAATTCCCAAAAAAAGGGTATCAAGGTAATAAGATCACATTGTGCCAGCAGAAAGAAAGGATAGCAAGTGTAAAAAGGGATCAGCCTGACCAATAAAGACCTCTTCCATAATTTCAGAAATGAAAAGCATATAAGTAATGGAAACAAGGACAGATTATTTAATTATTAAGTAGGAGCAACAAGAGTAAAAAGGGACCATATCATAACTAAAAGCAGAAAACTAAATAAAGTAGCAGTTGAAAAGAAGAAATTGCTGCAATAAAACCCCAAAACAAACAAAATACACCAAAAGCCAAGAAAGAAAACAAACAAAACCACCCACCACAAAAGAACCCCACACATATAGGAAGTAATTATGCAACATGGAAGAACATCAGCTGACAACTGATGACATCAGTTATACAAGTAAATAACCACATTCACATCACTAACAAAGAAAGATCTGCCTAGTGAAAGAATAGTTTAAACCATATTTTCTGAAGTTAGACACATTTATACTTTCCACAGAAACTGACACAAATCAGCCAAGAACAAACTATCTTAAAATCCTTTCTTCCACAGTACTGTAATGAAAAAAGCAGTAGATGAAGTATCTTGACATCTGACTGTGACAGGACATTCTTAAAAGCAGGACAAACACCGCTCAGATGAAACTATTATGATATGAATGCAGAGCTAGAGTTATCAGAGAAGAAAAAAACAAACAACTAAAAAAAACCAAACAACCAAAATCGCAGTCTACTGTCAGAACAAAAAGCTGTTAAGGATGTTCCGCAGAAGTATGTCCCAGAATCAGCTCCATTAATAGTCTAACAATTTGGATGATGAAATCAATAGACAATATGGCACCTGAATGTCTCCTAAACCTAATGGAGGACAATGCTCAAATTTAAAAATGATCTTGAGGGGTTAAAAAACTTTGAATAGAAAAATATTACATTTATTACTGAGAAATAAACGAATAATTCCAACCTGACGTCTGAAGTGGTCATTGCAGCAAATACGACCTCAGATTTCTGATGCCTTGAATGCCGTAACTTAGCAAAGGGTTTTTCAACACAGTTTGATTGCCTCACACTATTTACCTCAGACATTTTTCTCCCAGTAGTGACGCAACCATTGAGAGGGTGTTTTATTTGGGGGGAAAAAAAAAAAACGCTCCTGCTTCCCTCAAAATAATTTTGACTTAAGATCCACGAATCTTCTCCGTGTTCTGTTCAGCTCTCACAGATCTGGCAATCTCGTTATTTACAGGGGAAAAAACACTGCCATCTCCTGGAGCAAGTGAAGCTAGCAGCTCTGTGAGTGCCTGTGCTCTGCTCTCTATCTCCCATTGCTTTCTGTGCACTCAGAATAAACCTCAGGGACTCAGCAAGTCACCGTCCTATGTTTTATTTAGAAATGCCAGCAAAAGATTACAGTAGCATACCATTCCCAAGATAAATCTTGGTGACCTATGTTCACTCACAATATGAATCAGGTGCACCCATAGACTCCACCGAAGTATCTATGCTTGAAAAGTTCTTTTTCATCAGCCTTACTCACCATATGCAAATCCTGAACAGGTATCTCACTAAAAGCAGGAATGGGATCAGAAACCAAATATATCAGCTTACTCTCACCAAAAGTTTAGCATACTGGATGGAGTTGTGGGTGACTCCTGGCCTACAGTGTCCAAGTCTCCCTGCTATCATTTGTTTTTATTGTCAAGGATTTACACTACACTTCCGGTTTTCATCCAACAGCCTTTGAGAAGCATCATCTGAGATGGTATTAGATATTCTAGAACACAGTCACCTGCACAGCTCTGCACAACTCATACCAGTCTATAAGAAGCTATGCCTTACCTACAAAGACATATAAAATTACTTTGATAACTACTCCCTCACTTCTATTAGTTACAGCAGCATTCCCAATGCACTATCAGATAAAGAGAAGAAATAGCCAAGTTAACCAAGTCATTTGGGATACACCCAGTAATAACAACTCATATTGTGGGTATATAAAGGCACTTCCATTCCCCCTGTGACAGTGACTGTTCTCCTATGGCTGTTTCAAGGCCAATTGCAAGTTACGTTAGAGATTTGGTGCTCCGTTCATGTCAGTTGCTGCCCAGCCCAAGGATATAGCTCAGTTCTCTTTTTTTTATCTTGGATGATATCTGAACTAGGATATTATACACCTGCAAATGGTTTTTATTTAGATTTCTACTTGTGGCTACATAGGAAAAGGTATTGTCTTTTATTAAGCCATCTTGGAAATCTGAAGTCTTTTTGGCTGCTAAAGCTGTTTAGTCATTCCTCTGAAGAAAAGTTCAACTACCACAACAAAAACATTATTGTCAGAAGGATTCCCAATTCAGTATGGAGAAAGAAGCATCAGTAAAGCACAAGGACTGAACCAGGATATTAAGCAGCACGAAAGAAGTAGCGGCCCAGCCTAGAGACACAGCCAACTACTGTAGACACCACTGCTTGGACAGCAGCTAAATGTTACAGTATACTTGACAAGCACTGTTCTTTCTTTCTTCTGGCCATGGGAATAGTATGGACAGTTAATTATGCCTAACACTATTTCTTATCTAAGAATTTCAGGTGATTTCATGCCTTTGTCTTTCTTCTACTGGAGAGGTATCTTGATTAGCTTCTTGAGGTTGCTTAAAGCCTTTATTTGGTTAGGAACAACTGAGCCAAAAGGTAAATGTCATCATCAGCCCACAAAAAAGTGTTTTCTTTTCTAGACTTCAAGTCTACAGTATTTGTTTTCCTTCTACTCTGCAATTACGGGTGAAGTTCACAGCAACATCTCAGCTGTCAATACTAAAATTCAGCCTTAAGGTAAAAATCAAGCAACATAAATCTGGAGATTTTTGTCCATCATACCTCAGGCTCACTTTGCACACAGCATGGGCTGACGTGATGTACTCTTAGAAAAGAATGACTCAGGCAGCTTTAAAAAAAGAATCCTTACAAATGTAGGATATTCGATTCAACGTTCAGTTTATTTCCTAAAATAAAAACTGTGCACATTTGTAATATACACCATTTGATTCTTAGCAAAGACAGGTTTATAAATACTTTTTTCCTTTTAATAAAGACCTCTATCTACAATCCAAATTCTGAACGCTAACCTGCCCAGCTGTTTTTTTTTAGGCAAGCAGATTCCACTGAAGACAATGCAGACTTCTACTGTTTCAGGTGCTGGAAAGCAAATGTACCTTCAGAACTAGATAATTTTCTCTTTGGGCACTTGCCATTTGGCTAAACCAAGTTTAAGAGTTACATTACTTATACAAAAGCAACAAAATTCCAGTCTTTATAGGCTTCTTCAGATGACTTCCACATTAAAGAGGTGTGGAAACAGGAATTTGTCAGTCATCTCACCAAGAGAAAATGCCATACTTCCTCTCCAGTTCTTCAGCAGCTGTATCTTTCAATCCCATGCGGTTCACATGATTGAACAATGCTTGTGTAACTGTAAAAGAAAATCAGAGCACATTGTTGATTTTGTTATTCATGCCCTTCAGGTAAATTAGTCCAGTTCTATCTTCAGTGAGTGTAAGAGATGGATTACATAGCTGAAATATGAATGAGTTTTCAGAACTACCGAGAGGATGAAAAGAAGGAGCAAAAGGCAGGCTCCCATTTTGTTTTGATGCCCACAAGCTGCCTAACAACATTTTTTTGAACATTTATAATCCTGACAACGTAAACAGGCAGCTTTTACTTTGTTTGTTATCTTGGCACTATGAAATTAAATGCAGAAAATAAAAGGTAATGCCATATGGCAGATAAAACTGACATCAGGTTAATGGTGTGAATGCAATTCGTGACAGGAATTTACTCGCACCTCAGTAAGTCAAACAAGTCATTTATTTTAAGGAGAGTAGCTGTAGATAGTAAATTTGACATTATTTGGTCCCTAAGAAATGTTTTGCATGTGTCTCACTGTTTCATATTCTGTGTAGTGTGCTGGAGAAAATGTTTGAAGCAAAAACCACTACTAAATGATAAGCGCAAGCCAATGTCAACCTGAGTTGCAGGCTGAGTGGTTTAGAGGTGTTGCCTACAGAACCAACAATCCCAACAGAAAGTCAGAATTGCCAGAAAATGGTTGCAAATTGTGGAAACTCTGTAATTTGGATATCTTGCATCTCATATAAATAAGACTTCATACAAATTTCATCAATCCATAACGTTACCAGCTACAAACTGAAATGCTAGAGGAGCCTACTTTGGACTAAAATGTAGTGGTATTACTGATTAAAAGAAGATGATTTACCCATATTTTTCAAGTCTTAACAATTAATAAAGCATCAAAAGATTGAGAGAAAAATATGATATCCATATTAACTTTTAAAACAATCAAAAGCTAGACAACTACTCTTAACTGATTGTTACCTGGAATAAACAAAAATAGCACCAAATTTTACTTATTTTTACTAGACTCTTCAGTACCACAAATGAAGTATAAAGAGACTCTATTGAATTACTTACTTTTTTTCTCTGAACCTGACATAAACATTACTGCCATATCAAATCTTTTTAATTCAGATAGCCTCTGAAGGATTTCAAGGATGAGTGCTGGTTCCTCTTTCCTGCAGATTATTAGAAATATAAGAATGATTATGGTTGATTAGAAAGATTCAGTAGCTCCGAGAAATATCAAAGACTGCAGGAACAATCAATTAAAATGACCAATGGAATTCCATTCTCTGTCTCTCTCGTATTTCCTGCCTTTCTCATTGTTCCTGTTCATTCTTCCACACACAAAGTAAAAAGTCAACATCCAGAAATCTGTATCATTCTGATACAGAGCAAGAATCAAGAAATATAAAACTCTAGACTGATGCAAACTGATTGCTGTACATGTACAGAACAGTAGCTATGTGATTTAATGCTTACAACTTGCCATAATGTCACTGTTTTTACACATACCAGGGTGTGTGAGAGGAAGTACCATCATTTTTATCCATACAGAACATTCCAAGATGGTATTCATTTTACATTTTTCTGGTCAAGAGTAAACAAGTTCCATCTTTGTTAAAAACACTACTTGCTATTATTAGCATTTGCATTTCATAACTTGTCCTGTCTTCCCCTGAAATAAATGTCTTGCACTTTACTGCAACCAATTTAAACATCTTAGCCTTTGTATGTCATACAACCACAATGTATCACTGTGTCTCCTAAGATGTCATGTTTCGCAGGATCACAGAATGCTAGGGGTTGGAAGAGACCTCTGGAAATCGAGTACCATGCCCCTTCCAGAGCAGGACCATGGAATCTAGTGTGTCACACAGAAGCACATTCAGATGGATCCTTGAAGTCTCCACAACCTCCCTGGGGAGCCTGTTCTGTGCTCTCTGACCTTACAGTAAAGAAGCTCTCCCTCACGTTGAGGTGGAACCTCCTGTGCTGCAGTTTACATTCACTGCCCCTCGTCATATCACAGGGTGCAAGTACACAGAGGCTGTCCCTTCCTTCCTGACACTCAGCCTTCATATATTTATATACATTCATTAGATCCCCTCTCAGCCTTTTCTTATAAGGCAGCGCTCCAATCCCCAAATCATCACTGTAGCACTCTGTTGGACTCTCTCAAGTAGATCCCTGTCCTTCTTGAACGGACGAGTCCACAACTGAACGCAGTACTCCAGGTGGGGTCCCACCAGAGCAGAGTAGGGGGGAAGGAGAACCTCACTCAATCTGCTGGACACACTCTTAATAATGCACCCCAGGATACCACTGGCCATCTTGGCCACGAGGGGACACTGCTGTCCCATAGATAACTTCTTGTCCACCATGACACCCAGGTTTCACCCACGCGAAGGATATTTAGGTATAAAGAAAAGGAGGGAAAGTTTAACCTTGACTTAAATTTGCTTTTCTCCACAAAACACCACTCCACAAACATTCCAAGCATGTGCATTCAGAAAAACACAGAGCAGCAGCGCAGTGCCTGACAGGCAAAATGAACTTCAAGGCTCAAATGGTAGCATGGATAGAAATTTCAAAAATAATTGTCAGGTTCTTTAGCTCAAATGCACATTTACAACAGGCTACTGTGATATATTAATAAGCAATCAAAAATAAAAGTCAGAATGCATCACACTAAGCACAAAATGAAACTTTAGCTCAGCTTCAGGTATATAGAAAGCTAATATTGTGCACCTATATAGGACAACAAAACACACACAGTAATACAAACAACAATTATTTTATACAGTCTAATATTCCATTTCCAATTCTATTTATCAAAACTGATTTCAACAAGATAAAGTAAAAGCTATTTATTCATTTACATCTTTTAGGATGAGAGGAAATGAGATTAAGCTGTACCAAGGTATTAGGAAAAAAATTTTTACTGAAAGACTGGTGAGGCATTGCAACAGGATGCCCATGGAGATAGTGAAGTCACCACCCCTGGAGGTGTTCAAGAAGCATATAGATGTGGCACATCAGAATGCAGTTTAGTGGTCATGGCAGTTGGATTACATTTGGACTCAATGATCTGATCTTCAAGGTCTTTTCCAACCTTAGTGATTTATGATTCTAAGATTTTTCAAGATGCACTTCATTTCTTAAGGAGGACCAAATGAATCCTTCCAATTACTGCATCATACTGCATGCTGGAAATAATTTTATAAACCTAAGTTTGTTGCTGGGGAAGGGAAGAAAGCAACAGAATAGACATAAGCAATATAAAAAGAAGTAGCAGTTAAACTTACTCAATGTAGAAATCATGCAGAATTTTCAGTATCTGGTTAAACAAGTCTGGATCTAAGGATTTCTGGAACAGTTTTTGATAAAGTGAAGGCTCTATTTGCTTCGGAAACATTAGAAGAAAAAAAAATATCTTTAGACAAATACATTTGAGTCATAAGAATTACAAATGAGGTTTTAGATCCCTTGGATGATACTGAAGCGCATGAAAACAAAAGCAAATCACTTGCACTATTTGATGTTTGGTTTGGGGTTTTTTTTTGTGTGATGATAATTGCTAACTTGTTTTAAAAGAATGCTAAGCAGTATTTTTTGAAAAATATATATAAGGAAAAGTACAAAGTAAATACACGTTTCAAGCATTTTTTCAGTTTGAAGAACTAGGAATGTTGCTATGTCTAATTACCCTAGACCCACTCATTTCAGAAATCAGTTACTAATACATATTTAAGTTTTTAGAGAATCAAGCCCTATGTTTGAAAGAACTGATTATGCAGAGGCTGTACTCAAAGGGAACTAAGTGAAAAGTCATGCACAAGAGAAGAAATATTGAAGTGTGGATGTTACAGTTTAGGACTAGGGTTCTAACTGTAAATAAAGTATTCTAGAGGAGGGACAGACATTACTCTCAAGAAGCTGAACGAAAATATAAGAGATATGTTTATCCCATTCCATTGGTCTAAAAATCCAACATAGTTTGAAGCACAGCTTGTTCTGGGCTCTCTTTCTTGCTGGTTTTGTCCTGTCTCTCCCTCTGGCCTTGCTTGCTTCTTTGCTTTGACCACTGTTTGGGTTATACTGTAGTAGGAGGGTAAGGCAATGTGTCCTTGCAGGCTGTGGTGTCCAGGGAGGTAGCTGGGCTACTGTCTAGTCGCATATGTGTATATATATGTATCTGTGTATGTTTATTAGCTTTTATATTTAGCCTACTTTTGTAAATAATAATTTCATTTTACTTCCAAATTCTGAGTAGTGTGATAATTTACACCTTCTGGGGTAAATCCTAAATTCTAAGTGGTGTAAAACCAGCAGAGTGTTATCTAAAGGCAATTAACAGTTCATTCCTGTGCCCTGGTAACACATTTTAAATATTCTTTCCACCTAAGTTTGTGCTGTTTCTTCAAAGCCAGTTCAAGAAACTGTCCAAGCATTGTCAATCAACATATTTCATACCTTCAGGTACAAGTACATATTTTCCGGACAATCTTTCAACTTCCTGAAGTCAGATTCAAGCTGGAAAGAATTTGCAGGAATGGGAGGGATTGGAGAAACAGAGCTAAATGACCTTTTAATTTCTTTTTCTCTCTGTTGGTTCACAGGGAAAGATGGATGCAACACTGGTGAAATTCCCTTCACACTAGCAGGAAGCCTGCAGAAAGATTTTAAAACACAGTTAAGGAACTGACAGAATCACAGAATTGTCAGAGTTGGAAGGACCCCAAGGATCGTGCAGTTCCAACCCCCCTGCCATGGACAGAGATACTTTCCACTAGATCACGCTGTCCAGAGCCATATCCAGCCTGGCCTTAAAAATATCCAGAGATGACACTTCCCTGGGCAACCTGTTTCAGAGTCTCACTACCCTTGTAGTGAAGGAACTTCTCTCTAACATCTAGTCTAAGTCTACCCTCCTTTAGCTTGGATCCATTCTCCCTAGTCCTATCACTACCTGACACCCTAAAAAGTCCCTCACCAGCTTTCCTGTAGACCCCCGTCAGATATCACTATCAAACAGGCAGATGTGCAGTAACTGCAGTTTCTTTTGATATGTTGTTTTTAGTTCGAGCTCTCCAAATTATATTCAATAGCTGATCACATTAGAAATCTGAAATTGACAACAACATTTCTACTACATTTACCTTCCACATTTTTTATACTCACCGCGATGGCAATGTATCACTGATTTCTTCTATTTTCAAGTGCTTTGCTTTTGGAATGTCCACTGCAGTCAAATGATCATCCTGATTCTCTGTTGTTTCAATGCTCATTGAATTCCTCCAGTTATTAAGTGAAGTAGTAGTGCTGGGCATTGCTGATGACATGGACGGTGTGTCATCATCAATATCTTCAATGGGTATTCTTTGCAAAGGCTTCTGAAGAGAACACACACCTCATACCATGCACACAGCCTCAACAGCAGTGTATATACATGCCCCATAAAACCAGCTGTGATTAATTTTATAGTATCATGTTATGATAATCAGTTTCTTCTGTAGTGGTGCACACAGTACATACAGGAAGGAAACTTCATGACAAGTCTGTGAGAAGCTTTACGTGACCATTTTATTGCTTTACCCTCGTAAGCCAGTGAATCCTTACTCTGGATGACTTCATAACATGCATTCTGTTTTCCCAATAATATAAAAAACATAGAAAATAAAAAGTGACCTTTTTTTCACCCAATAAGGTTGAACAGGCAAGGACTAGCATATATTTTGACAACTATCAAGCAACACAGGCTTCGACCCTCAATTTAATATGTTAAGATTATACATATTTGTAACTAGCTCTGCTGGCCGATCAAGCTACATACATCATAAAGCAATTACTTCCACCACTAGGGAACATGATAACTAAAATGCTTCATCTTGTTTAATATCTGACTCATCACCATTATTTTTTACTATTAGGTAGTACCACCTTCAGAGGTCTTACTGGGAAGCAACATTTGGAGGGGGACAAGAACTGAACATGAGCATAGGGTATATTGGACTAGAAATACAGTTGCAAATACATACAATTCAACACATTCAATAACTTAAGACTTCTAGAAATGGTAGTTTCTCTGTATGACTCTAACACAATCCTTAAGTCTTCACTGCAGCTTGGAAACCATTTAAAAATCACAACAAACCTCCCCAATCTTCTTGGTGGATTGACAGAAAACATATGGTTAGCTTTGAAAATATACCATCTCATCACTGAGCAAAAGTACAGAAGGCTGCCTGCTAAATATGAAGCACATCACAGCTCTCTGCAATCCCTGGACAGTACTAAAAACACAGATGCTTCATCTGTACTTGCTCTACCTTAACAGAATTACAAGTGTAAAAAACAATTAACCTACTACCTCCGCTTAATTTAGCAGCCAGAATGAAAACTTAATATAATTGTCTATAATCTGCCAGTTCACAAATTCATTTAGGTTTCTAAAAATACTCTATCTGCTTACAGAGAATACACAATTCTTCCCTCTCCATTAAGAGTCTCAAAATAATCACACATTTTCCACTAAAACTAACATCTGAATTATTTATTTAATGGAAGTAAACATTTTGAAATCAAAGGCAGAACTACAGTACTCCCTATAAAGTGTGAGCATGTCTTGCTTTTATGCCAATTCACTGCTGAATGTATAAAGGTTAAATATTCCAAGAGAATTCATGCATAAAGCAAGCTGCTATTACTCTATTACTCTCCGTATTGTATTTTGTCATATGTTAGCAGAGCTGGATTGGACTTCAGGAAGAAGTTTCTTACTATGAGGGTGGTGGAACACTGGCCCAAGGAGGTCATAGAGACCATATTCCTGGAGATATTCATGGTCAGGCTTGATGAGGCTCTGAGCAGCCTGATCTAGCTAAGGCTGCCCCTGCTTACTGCAGAGGGGGTTGGACTAACGACCTCTAAAGGTCCCTTCCAACCTGGCGCATTTTATGATTCTGTTATCTGACTACGACTCCTGATAATTCATATTCTAAATCCTTAAAACCTATACCCAGATATTTTAGTCTGCATGGATGAGAATGCAGCTCAAGGCGTTTGCCCTAGGTGACACCAGCTACACGACATGGGTAGGCAACATGTCCTGCTACTACTGCAGCCACTGTAGAAACTCTGTAGAGCAGATGCAAAGAAGGGAAGTTTATCCAAAACTTTCTCAAGTCTGCCATCAAAACCTGAGTCTGAAGTGCACCCCCTTTTCCCTCAACCACAGTGTCACCTATGGACCCAGGATAGGGCTGTGGATTTGTCTTCCCATTTTATATTACATATAAAGTCATACACCATATTTCCAGAGCGTGGTACTGTAGACTGAATGCTTACACTAACGCCACTGACACAGCACAAGGAAATGCTGAAGTGATGTTCTTGAAAAATATCAAGAGTAAATGTGTAAGTTCCAGACTATACTGTGGCAAGAGGTATCTAACAGGCATTAGCCTACATAAATAAGCAAGAAGTAGATTTCTACTTTAAGTTCTAATTTTCCTATCATTACAGAATGTAATTCATAAACCAACTTACTGTTGATTTCAGGTATAATGGATTATCAATCACTTTCACCATATTTTTTTTCTCCTCTTCTTTTATCAGTACTGCAGGATAATCTTGATGAGTCCACCTCTCTTTCTCAACTAATTCCTGAAAAATTGCAAAATCATGCAAAAGAGCAAAGTTTGAGGAAAAATTAAAATGATAAACATGATAAACATGTAAGAAAGAATTAAAATATTTATTTACTGGAAGCTTATAAAAAAATAAAGGAGAAACAAAGAACAAGCATACATACATTCCTTATTTTAGTTAGTTCATTTATAGCTTGTTTATTTCCGGGTTCCAGCTTCAGAACAGCTTCAAAATCTGAATGAAGAAATGACATACACAAAACTGTAGACATGAGAAGTTATAAAGTGCTCCTAGCAAATTTTTCAACTTTTTGTTTTCCTTTCATAGCTCTTAAATAAAGGCAGGTAAATCATCCCATCATGACCTAGTTTTTAAATGCATTTTTCAAACTTTCTTACTACTTTTCAGAAGTAACAGTAGTTTCATACAAAACCATCTTCTGATGATGTGGATACCAATACAAAAGTTCTTCACAAATATGTAATGAAATCCTTAAATTTTACATTGATAATTTCAATTTGTCAGCAATTGATTTAATTGTAACTAGAAGATTAAAAAGCCAGGATATCCTTACACTCATCTCCTACCTACCACCAACTCATTCAAAGTCATACCTTGCATAGCTTCATCTAGCTTTCCAAGAGCAACTCTGGCAGCTCCTCTTCTGGCAAAGGCTTTAGAATAGGATGCATCTAGGAGCAGAGCTTGTGTACAGTCATTTTCTGCCTCTTCATATCTCAGCAAAAGATTAGTACAAAATTAATAATCAGTTTCAACAGGCAATTTCAAATGGAAAGCAAAGATACTCAATACAATTAAAACATGAAAATAGATCTTCAATACCTATATACCTATAAATACGTATCACTGGGCTAAAATGTAACAATTCTCAGCACCTTGAAATTTCAGCCGTATCTTTTCCTACTCAACACATTGCTGACTCTGTTTTTATCATCACAAAAACCTGCAAGCATATAAGCTTAAATTTCTCTAGATCTGAATTATTTCTGTGTCTTTTCCATAGCTATTTCAGAAAGAAAAAAATCAGTGTATCACTACATTAAAGCAATTTGTTTCACTTTAGATATAAATGTAATCGGGATGGAGAAATTCAATCGTAATCATGACTCCACTATGTATACATTAAAGTATTTCCATTAATTTCTCTTCCCCACCTTCAAGCTATCATTCAATTTGTGGAAACAGTTGTTTTCCTGTTTTTTCTGTTTGGTTGGGTGGGGTTTTTTTTCAGTTATTATCAGTTCTAGGGATTTATAAGAATACCAATGAATTTCTGTTGCATTTTATGTTTGGGTCCTCTTAGAAATGTGTAGATCCATGCATGACACACTGATTTACTCAAGAGAACTGACTTTCTTTCAAGGCCAGTCAATTCAAGCATTACTTCCCTGGACTCTGAGAACATTATTTATATTATAATGTCCTCTATGGCTTCAGTACTAAATCACAAATGTTGTGTTAGAAATATTGTGCAAGGTACTTTGTAATCTCATAATTTGATAGCAGTATTTCATTTCTACATAGAATCATAGAATGGTCTAGGTTGGAAGACACCTCCAAAGGTCATCTAGTGCAACCCCTTCTGCAGTCAGCAGGGGCATCGTCAACTAGATCAGGTTGTCCAGTGCCCTGCTGAGCCTCACTTGAATATCTCAGCAGTGTGCCCAGGTGGCCAAGAGAGCCAGTGGCATCCTGGCCTGCATCAGGAATGGTGTGGTCAGCAGGAGCAGGGAGGTCATTCTGCCCCTGTACTCTGCACTGGTTAGACCACACCTTGAGTACTGTGTTCAGTTCTGGGCCCCCCAGTTTAGAAGGGACATTGAAATCCTTGAGCGTGTCCAGAGAAGGGCGACGAGGCTGGGGAGAGGCCTTGAGCACAGCCCTACGAGGAGAGGCTGAGGGAGCTGGGATTGTTTAGCCTGGAGAAGAGGAGGCTCAGGGGTGACCTTATTGCTGTCTACAACTACCTGAGGGGTGGTTGTGGCCAGGGGGAGGTTGCTCTCTTCTCTCAGGTGGCCAGCGCCAGAATGAGAGGACACAGCCTCAGGCTGCGCCAGGGGAAGTTTAGGCTCGAGGTGAGGAGAAAGTTCTTCAGTGAGAGAGTCACTGGACACTGGAATGGGCTGCCCAGGGAGGTGGTGGAGTCGCCGTCCCTGGAGCTGTTCAAGACAAGGTTGGACGTGGCACTTGGAGCCATGGTCTAGCCTTGAGCTCTGTGGTAAAGGGTTGGACTTGATGATCTGTGAGGTCTCTTCCAACCTTGGTGATACTGTGATACTGTGATCTCCAGGGATGGGGCCCTAACAGCCTCCCCATGTACCCAACCACGCCATGTTAAAATAGATGACCAACAAAATGCTCAGCTACCTGCTTCTCGTGTTACTAGTTTAAAAGTTTTGAACTACCTTACCACCAGAGAGTCAGCAAAATTTCAGACTTCAAAAACATTCATATGGACTCTCCCACATTTCTTAGAAAGCATGTATTTCCTATTGTTTCTGGATTATTTGAATAAAGCTGACTTCAAGTACACATGCATGTCTCCACTGGTGGAGTCAAAGAAAAATATTTTAAAAGATGACAGCATGTGGAAAAAGCTCCTACCCATTCCCTTTGCAGTCAGAAGTTATAATCCACTTCCTTTTACAGTGCAGTATTTAGTTGACTGGGTTTTATAGACAAAGGCAACAAAGTTTTGATGCTGTTTTATTCTCTCAGAACTTCCTAAAATGCATTTCATATGAAAGATCACACATACTGATTCTCTCTCTCCTACTGAGTGAAAATTTACTGGATCCTTATTCCATCTAGTTCAAAACAATGAAAGAAACGATATAGCATGTGCAATCCTACTTACTTTTCAATCTTCAGATAGGCCATTGCTCTGTTAGCTGGCAGAAGAGCATTGGTGCCATCTGCTGCTATACCACGGGTGTAACATTCTATTGCAGCCTCATATTTCCCTTCTTTGAAATAACCATTACCCTGTAATATTAAGGTTAGAAAAAAATAGTGTTCAGAAAGATGTAGTGAAATGGCCCTTTCTTAACCTTTTTAGTAGACAGGGTCACGGTATCAAGAACAGGAATCACAAAGAACATTCTCATCATGGCAGATTCATGGCATATTTCTAAGTATCTATGCCTGGAGGAAGAACATTAAAAAATAAAAATCTGATTTTTTTTTTTTTCTAGTACTTCAGGAAAAAAAACCACCACATTCCAGCTACATGCATAGTTTAAGTGCAGAACGTAAGCCCGCAACTTCTGATTTATCCTTGCTTTTGATGTGCAGGGTAAGGCACCTTGTATCTCCTGAACTGAAGTGCAATCTGAACAAAGCTGAGCCTCTGCAGTTCCCCTTTCAAAACAACTTTCTGAACTGCACAAATTGGTCTTTATTCTGCTACATCCTCAAGTGTTATCTGGGCATAAATGTTGCTGTTATTTTTCTAATTAATGCTCCATATAACAAAATTACATCCTTTTGGTTTGTTTCTTTCCCAGAGACTAAAATTATCTTTTGCTTCTCAGTAGTAAAATGAAGCCACATATTTCTCTTCTTTACTACTCATTGGTAAAAAAATTGAAGGCCACAGTTCTTCAGACTTGACAGGAAAGCTACTGGAAAGAAGACCACAGTAAATGAACTGCTACCAATTAAGTATTGCATTACTTAAATTTCTTTTCTGTGGCCTCTTCAAACTTTTAGGAAACACGGATATCAATTTAAAAAAATCAGAAGTTAAATAGCTAGACAGAATAAGGAGAAAACTGTTCTAGCTGGTACTATTATTATTTTTGAATTGCACCAGTGGAGTGACTGAGAAATCCCTAAGCCAGCTATGAGTCAAGATCATGTATTTAGAAATACATTTTTAATGTTACTGTTGCCTGTACTCCCTGAGCTCTTTTTTTATAACTACCTTTCATTATGTAATCAGAGGTTTGAAAATAGAAGAAAGAGTCCAAAACTGTACTTAGGCAAGAGGAGGTCAAGATGCACAAAATACTACAGAAATAGGACCTTGTAAAATACAGTTCAAGTTTATTATATATTTGAAATTTATCATATATAGTTTGGGCTGTAAAAGCTACTTTGTGTAATTATTCCTCCAGAAGAATCCAAACAGAACTAATTGTTGCCCTCCCTACAGAGCTGAAAACAGGAAACAAGGTTAAATCAAGGACACAGCTTTTACGGAATTTAAGACAGTATCAGGTTTAATTTACACATTTGCATTGCTAGCAGCAAAACACAACATTTTACTTTGCTAGTTCTCTCCTATTCCAACAGAACCAGTGACTTACCAAATCTTTTTCTGCAATAGCCTTCTGCTTGAGCTGCTGGTCTTCAATGCACTGTTTCTCAGCGTCTGTTAATTCTGGTCTGACAGCATCTTCAAGCTTTTTCTGTTCTGAAGGTTCTTTTGATGACAGAGCCTGCAAAGATGTAATTTTTTTTTCCTCAGTAAGCATTTCCCCCAAGTGCACACTTTCAGAAAATAAATTGCAACAAATTCTAGAATTTTTAAGATGCAAAAATCTGTCAAGCATTTTGTAAGAGTGGCTGTGTCGTAACCTGAGAGCAAACTGACGAGATCGTTCTAGTTATTGAAAATGTATTTCTATGAGGCACTGTGAGTCAAAATGTTACTTAGTAAATAAAAAGGGCTATAGCACAACGTAAAATGAACCAGGAACCCTGTCTATATAGATTTCCATTGCCAAATCATTTCTTTCTTTAATTGCTGAAGACTGTCGGGTCTTCACATTTTTTCAAGCACTTTCAGAACTACAGTTGAAGAGGTATAGGCATATTCACACAGTAATGACAGGTGAACTTGCTTACTAATGTCATAATCAAAATTCTCTGTCATGAAAGGGATCAGCATTGTGGTATAGTACTATGTTATGCCGGACTTAAAACCACTTTCTGGTTTCACAGGCAATCACTGGGACTACAGGCAGGCTAGCAGTACAGCTTTATGGCCAAAGGAATGAAGGTTTTCTCACACGTAGTGCTACCATGCACCAAAATGCTAAGCACAACTGAAAAAACTCCAACACTAACACAGGAGGTAGAAAACACACCTGGGGAAACAACCAAAACACCCCAACAAAACCCAGACACTGGTGCAAACATTCAGTCTTAAATCTACCAATCCATTATTACACTGATGTTTGCACACATTAGTTAACCTAGAAGAAACTAAATTTTGACATCAGTGAACTCCAAATGCCAAGAAAAGCATGAGGTTTTGTTGAATTCAATTCTTGCTATAAATTCACATAGAAACAAACTGACCAGAGCATATCAGTTTATGGTAGGGCCTATTAATCTTATTACCTGGTATATTTTCTTCAGTTCATTTTTTGCTTCAAAGTTGTTTGCATCCAACTCTAAAACTTTCTCATAATCTACCAAAGGTGAAAAAATAATGTTTCAGGTAGAGAACACAAGTTACCAACCAGCATATAAAATAAAAGTCTTCTTTTCAGATTACCCTTTTAAGTAGCTATCCAAGAAGTCTGGAGTTATTGCAAGCAACATGTTATTCTAAGACATTTAGAGCTCAATTATTCTAGAACAAGTAACACCTACAGAAACCATTTAGACTTGCTGCTTTTACCTTACCAGAAGAATATGCAAATCTGGATTCCTGCACCCAATAAGCAAACCACACAAACTTTAATCAAGCAGACAAACAGTTAACACGTATTTTAGAAAAGAATTCTAAAAAGACACACCTTCTTTAGCACCTTGAAGATTTTTCAAAGCAAAGCGAGCAGCCCCTCTTCTGGCATAAGCCTTTGTGTAATTTTTATCTAAAGCCAGTGCTAAATTGCAGTCAGATTCCGCAACAGAATACCTATCAAAAATAAGGAGGTGTTATTTCAGACACATCCAGGTAACAAAATCCTAAATTTCAGTGATTTATCTTACTTTGAAGCTTTACAGGTCCTCTCTAAAGTGGATATTCTGAGGTATAGAACAAGTATTTAAACAATTCTCACTTCAGAATGTATCAAAATATGAAAGGAAAACAGAGGTCAAGGTTCTGTACTGTGACAGAAAGAATAACCAACTCTCCTGTATCCTTCCTTCTGCCAAAAGAAATCAAAGCCTTAGAAATAGAGCTTACTGAATCTGAAAGGCAAATTAGATGATGAACTTTATCTTTTCTCTGTTTTTGAACTCTTACAGTGTAATACAGAAGATAGTGAAGATAGCATGAAAGATGAGATAAAAAAAAAAAGAAGAGAAAACCTCCCGGATTTCTTTATCCTGGTCATTTCTATTTTACTTTGAAAATGCAAAAGCAGGCTGCAAAATAAATCTCAGACCGTATCAGAGAATGATAAATAATACACATTTAAAACCAGACAAAAAATCTGAAGGCGGCATCTCAAGGAAAACAAAACCAGGGATTTAACAACAAAAGTCTTACTTTTTCATTCTATAAAAAGCAGATGCTCTGTTTGTGGGCAATACTGGATTGTAAGGATCAGAATGCATCCCTCTAGTATAGCACTTTATAGCTTCATCGAAGTTCCCTTGTTTAAAGTAGTTATTGCCCTGTGAATAGAAAAAAAAAGCATTTTTAGCAAGTTATTATACATTGACAGACACATTGCTAACTTTTGGTGAAAAATCATCAAAGCTTGTATTTTAGAATGCTCACGTATTTGTGTTTCACATTTCTCACAAAGCACTGCTCTACTGTTAAATATTGATTTAAAAATATTCTAAGCATCTCATATGAACTACTTTCAATGATTTATGCAGTAACGTGTTTATTATGTACTTATTTTCAGTATGTATATGTAATTTTTAAAGAAATCTACAACAAGCACACATGTAATTGCTCAGGGAATTAGTGAAGTTTGAATTTTTACTAATTAAATTTCATATCTTTGTTCTCCAACATAAGTATTCTAATTTCTGTTCTGAAGCAGGCAGAATTTTTATCTTGTGTGACCTCTGCTGCCTCCCTGCAGCCAACATGATAATGGTCAAAGACTTCTCAATTTCTCAGTGTAGACTGCAGGTTATAAATGAAAGAACTTCCAGAGAAGCAGGGAAAGAGCACAGATGTCACCTATGCACGCAAGAAAAAAAAAGTAATAAACTCCACCAACGCATGGACTGAAAAATGGTGTTAGGTGATTGCTTGTAAACAAAGGAGTTTCTCATAACCACACAAGTTGTTATAAAACTTAGCTTCTATGTATTTTATACGAGACGAAGCATTAGGTAGGCATCACTGCATTCTACTTGCAAATTCAGGCAAAAATTGTATGGCACAAACTTGCTGTTACCAAAGCAAGGCTGACATGCAGGCTCACCCATCATTCCCAGATGTACTGGCCTCATAAAGGGACTAATCTTATATTCTTGGGGAGTTTGGGGTATTCAGACTGTGTTCAGGCAAATACCAGTCTGATCTATACACCAATCCAACTTCTCAAAGCAAAAACATTGCCAATACATTAGTCATCATAAGACTGTATTAACCAGAGTCTGACAGAGTTTGCTGCAATCAGTGATGAGAAGAAAAAGAAATGCAGCAAAAATTTTCTTTCAAATGGGCACCACATAAGAAATAAGATACAAGTGGACAATCTTCCATGAAAAACTATTAATGCTCTTACATCTAAATTGTTGCTCTACAAATAACAAAGACTTATAACAATACAACCTTTTCCTTCTCTGCAAGAGCCTTTTCTGTATCTATACGAATTCCATCTTCTTCAGAGTCTGATTCCGGAGATACAGAATCAAGAGTGCTATCTTCTTTATCAAGTTCTTCAAGTATTTTATCCTGAAATCAGGTAAAAGAAACTTCATTGTAATTTAACAATGCAGAATAACATAAATACAATAGTAAGAGTTACTAGCACATTTTTAAAAATCTCTCCTAGTAAGTCGTCTTTACTAAAGAGGACTTTAAAAGTGAAATAATTATCCTCTAATACTACCAGCTGTAGTTAGTCTTAAATCATAGAATCACAGAATCAGTCAAGGTTGGAAGGGACCACAAAGATCATCTAGTTCCAACCTCCCTGTCATGGGCAGGGACACCCTACCCTAGACCAGGTTGGCCAGAGCCTCATCCAGCTTAAACACCTCCAGGGATGGGGCCTCAACCACCTCCCTGAGCAACCCATTCCAGGCTCTCACCACTCTCATGATGAAGAACTTCCTCCTCACGTCCAGTCTGAATCTACCCACCTCCAGCTTTGCTCCATTAATGACCTTATATGACCAGAATTATGACCTTTTAAGAGACTTATCATTAAACTAATTTTTTTTCCCCTTAAAGTCAAATTTCATCTGCTGGAAGATAGCACCATCAACAGAAACCTCAAGTATTTCTCAATATTCCAAATTTTAAACATATAACATCTGGGGAGAAAGCTATTTTCCATGTTAATACAGTATCCAACACAGTAAGATTTTCACTTGTGGACTGACCTCTTAACACAGAAACAAAATCTTACGTAAAATAGAATCGGCTGGGGACAAAACTTAGTTAACAAGCAAATACTCTGACTCACCACATCAAGTTTTCCCCAAGCTTCATAATCATAAGACTTGATCTTGTTTTTCTTGTTTTCCTCAGTGGTTATCTTTGAAGGGACTCTACTTTTGCTTTTCTTCTTTTTCTTAAAAGCCTTGCTTCGAATTGGTGGCAAGTTCTAAATTGAAAGTAGTCATTTATTATAGAATCGAAGCATGAAAGTCACTTCCATTGAAGAAACCACAGTACCTATATCTAGATATAGTATTTATCTACTGGCTACTTTTATGCAGAAGTCCATACAGCAAGATGTTCTCAGGATCTCTAAGAAAAAACTCTTAGAATAGCAAATATAACTTTCAGATCAAATAACAGCAAGTATTACAGGTACCATGCAAAGTGAAGTTTTAGAAGAGACTCTAGAATATCACTGAAGTACCCCATCAATATATTAAAAATCAGTAAGTAATACTGAGGATGCAAACCAAAATATTCTCCTGGCTCTATCTGGAACTGCTTAAAATTTTACTGTCTCTATCACCTCCAGGGTGCCCCACAGCTCTGCTGGTGTAACAGTTTGCAGAGGTAATTTTTGTTATGCTTCAGTCCGAGAAGGAACAAGACAGGTGAATCAGCTCATAACTTCCACTCAGTGCAAATGCAGAAAGTAACTATGATAAACACCACCACATTATGAATAGCTGAGTTAATATTGACACTAGATTTACGATTTTTACCTCTTCTGGGACACCACTCTGTTTCCTTAGTTCAGAATCTACTTCTTTAATATCTTTTTCCCAGCTCTCCAGTTCTCTCATAAAATCCTGCAGCTCTTCAGCATTTTGCTTGATTTGCAGCTGTAGTTCCAGTGCTTTATTTGGTGCACTCATTGTAATCTGCCAAATTTCAAGGGAAAAGCTTTCTAAAGAAACCTTGACAGTATGGACTGAGAAAAATTAGTTATTTCATAATAACGAAGTCTGACTTACATGCAAGACAGGCTTCCCAACAGCACAGAAGCAACATTAAATACTAAGAGTCTAAAAAGAAATACAATTTAAAACTCTGAAATAGAATAGAATAGAATAGAATAGAATAGAATAGAATAGAATAGAATAGAATAGAATCAACCAGGTTGGAAGAGACCTCCAAGATCATCCAGTACTGCCCATGTGAGACAAAATAGATAATAGCAAAGAGCCTAACTACGTGTATGGTGAAGTATCCAATAGCCAATGAAAATCCTAAAAGACAACATGGTGATCTTTGAAGGAATTTCTGCAGTATTTCCTAGATGACAGAATGTAGCAAACTGACATGCTAACATCTGAGTTTCAACATGAAAAAAAAAAAAATTAATTTATATATTCTGCCTTGCATCTGCACAAGGCATCTGACGAACCAAAATCACTTTCAATCCCTACAAGTAAGTACACTTAAATATGCACCAATATTTAGCACCAGAATGAGTAAACACATAAAGTGTTTTATTAAAGAATCTAGTAAGTTACAGGTCATAGAATCATAGAATCAACCAGGTTGGAAGAGACCACCAAGATCATGCAGTCCAACCTAGCACCCAGCCCTAGACAATCAACTAGATCACAGCACTAAGTGCCCCATCCAGGCTTTTCTTGAACACCTCCAGGGATGGCGACTCCACCACCTCCCTGGGCAGCCCCTTCCAATGGCAAGTCACTCACCTCTGTAAAGAACTTCCTCTTAACATCCAGCCTATACCTCCCCCGGCACAACTTGAGACTGTGTCTCCCTGTTCTGTATATTCTTTGTGCTTTTCATATACATTTGTGTGTCAGTCACAATCCACACACAAGTGTTAACTCTTGTTACCAGCCTAACACTGCTTGTGGCATCAAGCGTAGCAACGACCTTAGTCCACACTTGTTCTGAGAGCGGGCTTCTTTTCCTTCTGTTACACCCTTTCAGGCGGCGGTTTTGAGTCTTAACACCAGGTCCTTCTACAGCTTTGGCCAGCATTCGAGGATCTCGTCTCAGCGACTCCATAGGGGAGCATCTGCATTACCCGAGGCCTGGCCGGCAGCCACGCAATAGGAACGCCCCAGGAGTCAACTCCTCGCCAACCCCACGGCCGCGCCGCACAAGGCCTGGGCTGCCACCTGAGAAGCCCCTGAGTCCAAGCCTGAGCGTCCGAGTTTCCACGCCCGCCTCTCTACTGCTTCGCGGTTAGAAACGAGGCCCTGCAAGCTGGACTCCCGCTCTCCTCACCGGATCACGGAGAAGGGGCACTGGATCGGACCCTGCAGTCTCACCTGCAGCAGATCCCACTTCTTTCTGCCGCCGGACGCCCTCGCCGTGCAGCCGAGACTTCCTCCAGGATGCAGCGCGGGTACACACCGGGACAGCCCCCACGCACCGGCGACAGCAGGGGGAGGGGCGGGGGTGGGGGGGGCAAGCAGCGCATGCGCATACGCACGCACTTCGCCGCGCGTCGTCTCACGGCCGTAGCCCTCGGCGCTGTCTGGCGACGCCTCCTGCGCGTAGCGGGGAGCTGGCTCAGTGATTGGCGCTGCCGCGCCTCTTTCCCTTTGCCCCGCTACTGGGGACGGTGGCCGGCAGGCGGAGGGGTTCGGCATGGAGCAAGGAGAGGCTGGTTCATCGCCGCTGGCCGGGGAGAAAGCAGGGGAGGAGGAGGATGACTTCGGTTACCGACTCTTCCCGGACCGGAAAAAGCCGACGCAGAGCTTCTTAGTCCGCAGCTTCTTCACTTTTCACAACAAGTGTCAGCTCATGCTGAGGATGACACTAGAAACAAGTAAGCTTCCCCGTACCCTAGAGGGCCTGAGCCAGGCCCTGGCGCAGTGGGTCGAACCGTGACCCTTGCTTGTACAGCCTGCTGCGGCTTGCGGTGGTGATCTTGGGCCGCAGGGTCTCAGCCGCTCTTATCTCGCTGTCGTCGCTCCCTCGGGGCAGGTGGACGGGACCCGAGTAGTTGTCAGAATGGGACTACTGCACGTTCATTTTGGTTACGACAAAGGAAATAGCATGAAAAGTGTATTATTAATATTATTATTAATAATAATATTTTTCTCTCTATCTCACCGCTTTCTTTTTTATGGAAAATTTGAGATTCGTTGTTTTCTGCTTTGTTTCTGCCCTTCTCACTAGATAAAGTTGCATTGCACTACAGTTAAATACTGAAGAGTATACATTTACATGTATAGTGCTTTTCCTTTTTTTCTTGACTGTGTTTATATTTTGATTATAGATGACTTTCAAAACTTTTGTCTAGAGACATTGATTGCAGCAATGTTTTTCTAGATCCATATGCTCAGCTTCTTCTTGAGGCTATGAAGCAGTCTGGCTGGTATGTAAACTAATTCGTCTTGTTCTGTGTAGCAACATCACTGTTATGTGGAGTTCTGAGTCTTTTTTAGAGTTTTCTCTATAACTTTATTTGTTGGGGCTTTTCAGCACTGTCTTCAATGACCGGCACTTTTCTTGTGAAAACTGCGATGGCTGTGTCAGTGGAGGTTTTGATTCTGCCACATCTCAAGTAGGTGCTGGACATGGTCCTCTTTCAAAGAACTGCTTTTCTTTTTTTTTTTTTTTCCTAGTCTTTTGTTACCAGGATTAAATCTATCACTAATGCTGATATCTGAATTAGTCATGAGAGTAAGATAAATAAAAGGTATTCCATAGTATTAAAGCTAGTACGCTGCAGACTGATGAGACTGTTAATGTTGGAAAAGACTGATCTAAAGAGTCTCTAAATGCTGTAGGTGATGAGAAGGGAAATGTTGACACCTGATGAAAAGCCTACCTCTGTCATTCCTTCTGCAGATTGTTCTGTGTCAGAACAACATTCGTCATCAATCACATATGAACCGGGTGGTCACACATGAATTGATTCATGCTTTTGATCACTGCCGTGCACATGTGGACTGGTTTAAAAATGTCAAACACTTAGCATGTTCAGAAGTAAGTTAAAATGCTTTTAATGTTGTTGTTGTTATATTAATTGCTGGTACTTATTAGAGATGCTTCATGTTTAAACAGACATGCTGTTACACTTCATTTGGTTTAATCTTGTTAATGCACTTTGCCCTTTCTGTCAGATCAACTTGATCTCATTCAGAAAACAAATACTCAGTTTTCACAAATATTTATCAGTGTCCCATTAAGTGGAATTTTATCACTGTGAGTGTAATGATAACAAGAAGTGGTTATTAACCACTGGGAGTAGAGGTGAAAACATATTTATCCATTACTGATATAGAGTTCTTTTTCTTCCCTGCAAATCTTGATGCATTGGGTAGTTGTTATGGTAGTATGGTACCCTCATTTTTGTTAAGATGTTTTTTTTTCTTAACAGCAAACTTGTCTTTTCCTATAACATACTTTTTTTCTATTAACTGTACTGTAGCTAATAGTGCACTTTAGTTATGCCTCCTGGTCCATTTCAGAGGACACTGGATTTTGCTGCTTGCCAGGTCTTAAATTTTGATGTATTAGAAGGTTAAATTAAACTGAGCGTAGGACAGTAAGATTTCTTCTTGTGTAAGCAACTCCTGTGTATTCACATGCTTTAAGCTGATTTCTGATATAATCCATGGAGAAACTTACTCTTATGAAAGTAAATTCCCTGGATTGGGGTGGCCAGCGCCTTATCCAGCCTGGCCTTAAACACCTCCAGGGATGGGGCCTCAACCAACTCCCTGGGCAACCCATTCCAGGCTCTCACCACTCTCATGTTGAGGAACTTCCTTCTCACATTCCCCCTATTCTTGTTTCTACCTGATAGCTTAAAAAGTCCTTCCCCAGCTTTTTTGTGGGCCACAATAAGGTCACCTCAGAGCCTTGTCTTTTCTCCAGACTGAGCAGTCCCAACTCTTTCAGTCTGTCCTCATAGGAGAGGTGCTCCAGCCCTCTGATCATCCTTGTGGCTCTAATTCATATTTGATTAAATTAATCATTAATTCATATTTGGTGTGAAAGAGTCACAGTCATGTATTATCTCAGTTTTGTTAATTATGTTTTCTAACTGCTTCTAAGAGGGATGTGGAACAGCTGGCTAACGAGAAATTGCAATGCACAGGATAAGAAGCCAAAACATACATCTTCGTTTAAATGTGAATCACTGCTCTTCTAGGTATTGCAGCTGTAGTTGAAGTGTGTGTGTGTATATGTGTCTAAAATGTATGTATGGGAATATGCGAAACTTGGCTGCTGGAGAAGTTAGAGTTCCTGTAGTACTATTTTGAAATTCATTGAGGATGAAAGGATGGTTATAAAAGGTAATGTGCATTTAGTAAGCAGAAGTATCCCTGGGAATATTGTCTACCAGCAGTCACCAGAAAGATTTATAAGAAGAAAAATTATTACAGCTTTTTTGAGTTTGTATTTTCTTATGTTTCTCTGATTGTGTAGCTTTTTTTCCCAATAGATTCGAGCTGCTAATCTCAGTGGAGACTGTACACTGATGAATGAAATAGCCAGGTTTAAATTTGGATTAAAAGGACATCATCAGGTAAAGACTGCAGATGTTGAAGTCTACTGATTTCTTATGAGCTCTCTTTTACCTACTTAATGTCAGTCTTCTACACTTTCATAGATGAAAACATCAGCAAAAGAAGTAGATACCATGCGGCTTTCTCTTAATTAACCTTTAATAACCTGTAATTATTCATAGAGTCCTAGAATGGTTTGGGTCAGAAATGATCATCTAGTTCAGCCTTCCTTCAGTGAACAGGGACATCCTTCATTGGATCCATCGTGATAAATTTTTCCACCTTGTTATTTTTGTGAAATACCTGGATACTTAGTCATATTGTAAAGCATTGTCACTGACAAGGGATGGTTATTAAGGACCAAAAAACAGGGTTTGCAAGAAATTTAGTGGGAATACTTTACCCACTATAAGTAGATAAAACTCCAGAAAGTCTTTGGAAGTGGAGGAAGAAAAATGACGAGGTTCCTAAATAGCCATATGTATTAAGTCTTAGAGGAATTTACTTATTTTTTTTCATGGAGTCATAGAATGGTCTGGGTTGGAAGGGACCTCAGAAGGTCATTTAGTCCAATCGCCCTGCAGTCAGCAGGAACATCTTCCAGTAGATCAGGTTTCCCAGACCCATGTCGAGCCTCACTTGGAATATCTCCAGGACTGAGGCCCCAACCACCTTCCTGGACAACCTTTTTCAGTGTTCCATCACCCTCATAGTAAAGAACTTTTTGATCCTAACATCCAGTCTAAATGTATTCTTCAGTTTGAAGCCACTGCCCCTCGTCCTGAAACTGTAGGCATTTATAAACAGTCTCTCTGCATCCTTCTTGTAGGCCCCCTTCAGGTACTGAAAGCCACTCTTAGGTCTCCCTGGAGCCTCCTCTTCTGCAGACTGAACAACCCCAACTCCCTCAGCCTGTTCTTGTAGGAGAGGTGTTCCAACCCCCTGATCATTTTAGTGGCTCTCCTCTGGACCTGCTCCATCAGGTCCATGTACCTGTAGTTAATGGGTAGCCTGAAGGTACTTGTTTGTACCCTATTCACTAAGGTCCTTAGGAATGACCTTCTGAATTCATACAATACTTGAAGTGAAAAATACTTTTTGAATACAAATAGCCAGGAACATAAATTGTTAATAAGTTTGTGAAGCATTAGGGACAGAAAAAAATATAAGGCTGAAGAAGCATCCTAGAGTTCTGTCAGAAAAAAAAACACAAAATCTTAAATGTGATCAACTTACCTTGTCAGTGAGCTCAATGCAAGCAGCCGGGTCCATCCCAAAGTCACTGAACTCCCACTCTATCCCACTCATTTAATAGTCATGAGAATGTCAGACTGAATCCCAAGTATTTGGTTGTGCTAAAGTGGCAGTTAGCTTGTAGCTGGGAATGTTAACATGTTTCTTGTTCTTTTAGTAGACAAGCTGTCTACTAAATCGAAAGTTACCATAAAAAGAAAGCCATTGGAGGAGTAATTCCCTCATGTTTTATAGCATTTAAATTGGAAAAATATTAACCAGTATTTAGGTCCATTTCTTTCTGACATACTTTCTCTTGTGATCAAGGCAAGGTGCAGAAATACTTGATGCCTACAACTAATTCCAAACTGTATTTTAATTCCTTTTTTTTTCCCTGAATGTCTGTTACTTACCTCACAATTTATTTGAATGTGAAAAACTAAATGACACATTGGAAAGAAAAAGGGTAAGGGTAAGTTAATGCTAATTAGAGGCATTGTTTGATTCTTCCATGATACAGAATTATTACCTACATAGTAGGAGCTAATACTTGACAAAATCTAGGGGAAAAATAGACTAATAATGACAGATTTTTTTTTTTCTTTAATTCCCACTTTAGACATGTGTACGAGACAGAGCAATTCGTTCCATTCTGGCTGTTAGAAAAGTTAGCAAAGAAACGGCAGAAAAAGCTGTGGATGAAGTTTTTGATGCCTGCTTCAATGATCTGGAACCTTTTGGAAGAATTCCGCACAGCAGAACAGATGCAAAACGTGCTTATAGAGACTTTCAGAACAGAGATCGCTATAATGCTAATCTGTAAAGGGGAAAAAAAAGGAAGATTATGTTAATATCTAATTGTTCTGTAACATCTGGAGTTACAGACTAAGCACACAGTGCTGGCGGAATGAGCAGTGCTGTCAAATGTATCGATGCCTTTTGTAAGCTTCTTGTGGGAGTCAACTTCTGTGGAAGTAAACAAAGTAAATGGACAAGGCTAAAAACTGTTTCCTCACCTGTTTTTCCTTCAAGATAGATTTTTTTTTTAGTACACCATCTCACTTGTCAGTGATCTGCGTGTTTCAGTGCACGTTTAATTCTTCTCAATCTGACTGGGGCTTGATTTCTAAAAGGTTTGTTGTTACTGAATAATCTTCACATTTCCACCAACTTTGATATGTAGTAATAAATGTGATGGTCTTCATCACTGCTTTTTAAAAGATGGCCAGCTTTGGATCTAAATTTAGTAACTATGGCTAAATGCAGAACTTAGTAAACTGCCAGATTTGTTTTTAAGAACCTCTTGAATTTCTGTCTCATCTAATGTTAATTTTATGGGTACATAAAGCCCTTTGGCTTTTTAGGAATTTGGCCAACGATTCTCCTTGCCAGATCAAACCTACAAGCTAGATAAGCATTGCTGAGTCTGTCCACTAGACTGAACATTGCTCAGAAAGTTGGAGTAGCTTACGGTCTTTCTGTACTTCTTAGATGGATAGGTCTGTATGAAAAAAGCAAGAAACTCCTAGTTCCATCCCACGTGTGAGAGAAGCTGTCTTGTTCCTCCATTATTTTCAAATACAAGATATAACTGTTGTCATGGCTGCGTGAGAATCCCATTTTCTTTTGCTTCTCAAAATTAAAGGTGCTATTCAGCCACAGATATGGTTCACTAACATAAATGAGATGTGGGTCCCCAGTGAAAGTTTTGTAGGCATAGCTGTTTGTACCACTTAGTGGATCCAGACTCAAGTGCAAAATTTAGTTCCACAAAAGATGAAATGGTACCCTGATTGTTACTGCTTCCTATGAAGTGCCAAAACACTTTAGATAGGCTTTCAGCTCTTTAGAATGTCATGGTCTGAGCAGTGAAGATGATGTCAGTTTTCCTGTGCAAATTTGTTCACAGCTATGGAAGCATAGAGTTGCTGAGCCTGGAAGGGACCCTAGAGACAATGTTATTTGAACCACACTGCACAGAGCAGTGTCAAATAAAGCATGTTGCTGAGCAGCATGTCTAGTTAGGTTTTTAATATCTCCAAGGATGAAGACTACAGCCTCAGGATTACTTGTTCCAGAGTTTGGTTGCCCTTGAAGGTTTGTTGGATTTTTAGCTGTTTCTTGTATTTCACTTGTGTCAATTTCCTTTTGTTCTTTTCCTTGTGCACCACTAAGAAGTCTCTTCTGTTTCTATTCTTGACTTATTAGGTGTTTATGTGTATTCATAAGATGTCCCTGGACTTTCTCTTCTCCACTCTAGAGTCCCAGCTACTGGCCTCATTTTATAGGTCAAATATTCTGATCCTTTTAATCATCTTAGCATTTTGCTGGACTCACTCTGCTATGTCCATGTGTCTTGCACTGGGAAGTCCAGAAGTGGACCCTACACTCCAAGCGTATCACCAGTGCTGGACAGAGTGAAAAATTTTCTCACTCTTCCATATACAGGTAAGGAAGCTTTTGGCCTTGTTTGCCCACCTATATATACAGCACACACAGCTTACTAAATTACAAGGAGTTTACCTACAACTCTGAATTTCTAGAAAAAGATGCTCATTACCATGGGGGTGAAAATGTCTTGGATGCCCCAAATTCCTCTCTGTGGTTTGAATGGGAGAGGAAAGGTGCAAAAAACTGTTCCCCCCTTCCCTGCCCTGCAGACTCAAAGAGGGGGAGCAAAGGGTCCTTTCGGCACATGGGGTGACTTGTGCAGATGCCCGCGCTGAAATCGGGCTGGTGATTGGGTGTGTTTTCGTGCCTAGAAAATGGTAAATTGACTCTGTCTAGGAGAAAATATAAATAGGGGGTTCTTCCCACCTTGCGGTGCTTCCCGCCTTGATAATCCCCTGGCACTGCGAAGGACAAGCTTCTGCTGTGACTAGACCGTCCCTGCTTTGAACAGCTTCCCCACTTTGCTCTCTTTTGTGCAAGCCAACAAGCTTAACGAGCTTCGGGTCCTTTTGAAAGAGAGCCAGCAGCACCTGGACTGCCTCTCTCAGACCCTATTCAATCGCTAATTCCTGGCTGTCTCTGGACGGGGTGGGGACAATTCTGGCTCTCCCTATCCCACTGTGAGAGCAGTGTTGTCCTGCAACCATCCCACTCAGAAAGAAGGGCTTGAGACACTTCTGAGTTTGACGGCTCTATGACTCGTCTCAGACTTCTGTGGCGCGGATCTCTATTATTGGATATCACCGTTAATGTCACAGGCTGCACCTGCAGAAAAGGTCCAGCAGGGATCTTTGCCGAGTGCCTAGCTCACATCTGTAAGTAAGCTTTTCTCTTAATCTTCTGCTTGG
Organism: Tricholaema leucomelas; assembly: GCA_013400475.1. NCBI lineage: Eukaryota > Metazoa > Chordata > Aves > Piciformes > Lybiidae > Tricholaema lacrymosa > Tricholaema leucomelas. Next base: position 206,901 of record WAAF01020798.1, on the reverse strand, counting down.
CCTGATTGATAGTGGGACAAAGCTGTGTTTATAGCTTAGCCTTTTCCGTTTCCTGACTTCCCAAACAGACAAATTTATCTATAATATCCTTTGTAAGATATTCTCTATTGAACTGCGTCTGCTAATTAAACTAAATTAATTTTTGTCTATAGTTTTTGGGGCAGGGTTCCAGGAAAATAAAATAATTCTATTTTTATATATTTCCTGACTAGGCCACATTAATTCCTTGCCTTCACAACAAGCTGCACTTTTAAAAGATTCAAATGTAAGCACTGGCCTCACGAAACATAAATCAACCCATCCAAGCAGTGCCTGAGAGATCTAATTGAACTTGACTTACCTGAGTGGTTCTTGTTGGACTATCAGTGGATTGCATGTATTCCCAGTTGCAGCATAACTCATATCCACAGGTACCATGCTTCTGGGGCTAAACTTCAATGCAGATCCATCAGAAAGTAATCCTAATTGTCTTGGAGGAAGCAATGTCTTGGCCAAGATTCCTCAAACCTGTGCTTTCAGTAGTTTTGCAGAATTTCAAACAGAAGTTTCATAATCTTATTTTCTTGGGGTAATTCCATCAGTGAGTGACATAATCACATGGGTGAATATCTGAGCAGAAAAAAATGGATATGCCCTACATACCTGTGAGAAAATTACAGAATTAATTCTAAGCTTCCCATCTTCAATGTAATCTAGATAGACCTTTGGTGTTTTCTGAAATCCTCTGAGGGTCAGAGAGGCCTTCAAGTTCCACAATCTTGTGTGTTAATATTCCCTTAACCTTTACCACTTTTCAAGTCTCCATTTTTGCCAGTACAAAATACAATGCTGAGTTTTTTTGTAATACTCCTCACACATATTCTGGCAGACATTTCCTTCCCTTCATTATACCTTATTAACCAAAGTTCTACATTAATGAATGTGTGTGTTTATGTGGTTTGCGTTCATACTGCATTTTGACCAACACCTTGTTTGACTATACAAGGCTGTCTGCTCTCATGGATAAGCTTTGCCAAGTCTGCTTAGAAACGGAAAAGACATCAATAAGGACTACAATATACAAGCTGCTGCTTCCTTTTTAAAAAGGATTTTTACTGGATGAACATCTATCAGGAAGTATCAGGAATTATTATCATTAAGAAACTATTTGAGATATATGCAAGAGACATTGGTAATTAAGAGTAAATTGAGCTATATAAAGACATCATTATTTAAAGAATAATAAAGGCATAGGAGATTCAATGTAAACACAAGGGAAATCTTATGACTTATCAGTGCTGACAGAACACTGGGACAGGCTGCCCAGGGAAGCTGTGGCATCTCTCTGGACATATTCAAGATCTTCCTGGATGTGTTCCTGTGTGGTCTGGTATAGGTGATACTGCTCTGACAGGGAGGTTGGACTAGATGATCTTTCAAGGTCTCTTCCAACTGCTACCGCTCTGTGACTCTGTGAAATGAAATGACATGAACGTGCGCTGTCAGCTTAAGCAATAGATAAGTTTCAGTTATACCAAGTCAAAATTTAATGGCAGAATATGTGCACTGCAAGTCACCAGAAAGCAATCAAAAGAGCCTGATGGGCTTCTCGTCGTTCCCTTGAGAAAAAGAGGTACATAATTACACAAAACTGCACACACTGTTTATCAATTTGAACAAGCATTTCATTCCTTTAGGTGCAATTTTAATCTGCATCGTTCTTTCTCGTCAAAACAAAGGTTACAAAAAAAAAAAAAAATACTCACTGCAAATATGAAAAATGTGGGAGTCTACTAAGCAGCAGAGGGTGCTGGAGGTCCGTGGAAGTGTATGCTGCTGTGGAAAGCCACCTGCAGACCGTACACAGCTGCTGCTCATTGTGCCGTGTTTTGGTTTAAATCTCTGTTTTAATCAAATTTGCATACCCCCGAATGTTAAAATAGGTTAAAAATTAACCATATCTCAATCTTGTTATTCTGCTTCTGTGGAGTATTTGCTTCCTTTAGAAGAAAGTCTCCAAACATGTATGGAAATACTTCTTCCATCTGTGCTGTTTTGGAGTGTGATTGTGCTTGCAGAGGCAGTTAGATGAATGCTGGGGTGCATGCGGCAGACCAAACCATTAAGCTATAAAGACTCATCATCAGTAATCAGAATAATGTGGATTACTTTTGCTCTATTCCTTGTTCTTCATGCCTGAGTTTCCACTATGTTTTCATTTTGTCCATTATAACAGAAAGATTTGAAAACTGAAATGAAGGGGAGGAAAAAAAAATCGTTGTCCAAATACTAGGGAGATACAATTTAATAGTCTTTAGGTGTTTTCTTTTTGCTAAGGAAGAAACATTAGCCATGGCATACCTCACCGAACAGTTACTTGATAGAATTTTTTTGGAGTCTAGTACCTAGATCTCACTTGCATGGATGCCTGCCAGTTAACCACAGGAGTCTTTAGGTGCTCGTTGTAGGTTTTCAGAACTGTTTTAAGGAACAGTAGCAATTAGAAGTAAAAAATAACACAAATCGTCAGGAAGCAGAAAAGTTCAACCCACCACAGATATAACAAAAGTTTTCGAAGTTTTCATGGCATATGCAGGGAGTCCTATCTGTTGATAGAACTAGAGTTCAGCACAAAGAGACTACTATCCACTGGAATGCCACTCAAATTCACCTACAGGCATTCCTCCTCTGGCTTGCCTGAGAGGTTGATCAAAAGCAAAACTAGAAAGCAAAGCTTTACATCGTCTAAGAATTTTTTCATTGCAGTTCTTTAATGGAACATGAGAAATTCATTCAGAGCTTGGGGCAGAATGAAACCGTTACTCTCACCCTTCTTGAAAAGAAAATGGGGAGAAGGAAAAAGAGGAGAAGAAGAGTACGTACAAAGAACTCCTCATATTGGTGGGCCTAGAACCAGTATATGAAGCAAGATCTTGCTTTCAGCTCCTGCTCTACTGAATACTCAGTGAAAAATATTTAAGGACTTTCTGGATTTGCACTATGTTTCCCACTTACAGGCATGCCCCAGGAAAAAGTAAATGAGACAGGGCTGGATGACAAGCTGGCCAGAGTGATGGCTGCAGAGGGAGCAGGAAGCCTTTGGTACTCAATAACTTCATTTATTTACTTTTCTTCCTTCCTCCTGCAAATTGGAGCAGCTTTCCTCCCTCTGTGTTGCTTTGCAGTTGAATGGTTTTCCTTCATCTCACTTTTCATCCTGCTGTTTTCTCTTTGTTTGAGAGTTTCCTCTCAGCAAACACATCATGTTCATTGCTGTTTCCTCCTCAACTTCTTCCTGTATATGAACATTAGGCTGGAAAAGATGTTTAAGATCATCAAGTCCAACCATAAGCCTAACTCTGCCAGGTCCACCACCAAACAATGTCCCTAACTATCACACGTACACATCCTGTAAGAACCTTCAAGGATGGTGACTCAATCATTTCCTTGGTCAGTCTGTTCCAATGCTTGACAACCCTGTAAGAATGATAAGGGAGTGTTCTAGTTTGAGACAAACTGGAATATTTTAGTGAGAGAAATTAGATTATAGGCCTTGGAAAGGAAACAATTGTGATGTCTACTTCACTCATAGGCTTGCTGAGATGTATATAAACAAAAACACAAACATAGATAAGACACAGTGTCTCTGTTGGAGTGTGTCTCTTCTGCACTGGTCTGCTTCTGTGTAACTAATCCGTCTGCTTTCTAATTTGCACCATCCTCCAAATTCACCTAGCACATAAGGCAAACTCTAGGATAAGGTAGAGGGGTGGAAAGAAGGTGGAAGGGGACTCTGATTTCTGAGAGGCCTGTTGTGTTTCTATATTAACCTTAACTTGCATATTTCCACATATAGCTGTACAGTAAATATCTGTTTGTCTATTGTGCTAAGCTATAAATATAAAGCTTAACTTCCAGCCAGCTGAGTCTAGTCTGGTGATATCATAAGAATAGAATGGTGGGTAACTCCCAAATCATCACAGGGAGGAGAGGTGGAAAGGAGGGGAGTCTGTTTGAAAGCCCTCCTGGGTGGTTCTGCTGTTCAGGAGGAGGTTTGTATTTCTGTATTACTTTTAACTTGTATATAATTGTGCATAGTTGTGAATATCTGTATATATGGTGTATATATGCTTGTAAATGGTACCATACTGTAAATACAGCTTCATTCCTTAACTTACAGCCATCTGAGTTAGTCTGGTGAACTTGTGCAGGGGCAGGAAACTCCCAAACTACCCCTGAAACCTTTCTGGGTTCAGTCAGTGAATCCTGGGTAGCTGAGTCCTTGATGAGGGTAGGTTTTTTCTAGAAATCATGCTGTTGACATTTTTTTTTAATTACCTATCTTGGGTAGAAAGCAGCTGTCAATACCCAGGCACATTTGCCACCAAATGAGATACCTCTTAAACTAGAGCTTAATGTAGACCTCCCCCTTTTATACAATCTTTGCTGCAGCACTGGAGATGTCTATAGAAATGGTCATCTCTACATTTAGCTTAACAACTCTGCAGAAACATCTAGAGATCTAGATTTTTGTCTAAGTTTCTTCTGACATGATTTAGTCCTTTTTGTCTGGTTGGTTTTCATTTTAACAGAACCTTTGCCCTCTTTAACCGTAGCCTCATAAAGTAAATTCTCAAGGAATGGGTGAGAGAAAGAATTTTGATGGGAATTACCTATTTCTGTCCTTGTAAACTGTGTCAGTGAACAATACCAACCTCTCTGGTTCTGTTTCTCCTTCAGGAATCTGGCTTTCATGATGTGAATGCCAGGCTCTTAGGGAGGCAAACTCTTTTATATATCTCTGGAAGTTCTGATCGGTAAAGCACTTAAGCACTTACATTTAATTATGTCACTTCTACAGACTTACCATTTGTTGTCTTGTGAGGCACAATACTCAGCATCTTGAAGAATTGTTCTTTGAGAGCATCAAGTACACTTGGAGTTGCTCAATGAGTTATTGGATATATGGTCTTCTCAAAACACAAAAGGAAGGTCATTAAATTGATGTGCCACACATCCTAAGTAGTATGTTAACTTCACTGGTCTCTGTATTTCCATTTGAAGTGTTATTGTCTGCCTGCTGAGACTCTTCTTGCTTGATCCTAGTAATATCTTGTCCTAAAGTGAACTCTTTATTGTACATTGTTAAAAAGCATTCAGGACAGAAGCTGCTGAAATTCAGTGATGAATGACAAGATTCCTGTATGCCATTTGTCAAGTTTTTGCAATACTGGGGGGGTACTTTGGCATAAAAGCCACTCTACAAATGTAAGATCATTATGATAGCAACTTGCCTTTTTGGAGAGAGAAAATGTGACTGCTCTAACAAAGTTTAGCAACATCCTCATCATGGAAACACCACCCTCATCAACATGGAAATAATAGGATACTGATTGTAATTTGTTTTTCATATAATGACTGTAAATAAGTCACCTAAGCCAACTTTTCTTACTCAATTTCAGTGTAAAAGTTTACAACTAAGTCCAAGGAAAGGAAAGGTACAGACATCATACAGATTAAGAATGGCTATGGTTCTTTAATGCTGCTCGTTAATTAATACTTAACTACCATACCTTAAAATAAGAAATATTTCACACACATATTCAGAGCTAAAAAGAAGGCAGGTAGATAGACTTTCTGTTGTGAAGTCTACATCAAAGGAGGGAAAAACCCACAAGTAGGACAAGAGCCGTTCTAGTGGTAAGACAATGTATTTTTAGATATTATTTTCTAACCTAGTTTTTACTTTCAGTATATTCATACCTCTTCCTATAGTCTCCTTTCTTTTGTTTTTTTCTTCTCTTGTTTTTCTTCCTCCCATTACATTAATATTTGCAGTGATATATTTGTGAAGATACAACTTAATGAAGCAAGAGATATTATAGGGAAAGTGGTTGGGCAAGCCACTGAAAGAACTGAAACAATGGAATGTGCTTCAGGTGACACACATTCAGGCACTGAAACGTGCTAATGAAACACATGGAGAAAGTGTTGATGAACATCCCAGAAGCCAAAGTTTGTTTCCATAAAGCATTTCCTGAAGAACCTCAAACAGAAATATTGTTCTTTGAAGCTACTGCCTCTTTGCCAAAGTACATCTTTTCTCACTTGTGAATGTGGAATACAGAGAGAGTGATTTGCCATTGGAATGGGCTGCCCAGGGAGCTGGTGGAGTCACCGTCCCTGGGGGTGTTCAAGAAGAGACTGGATGGGGCACTTAGTGCCACAGTCAAGTTGACTGGATAGGGCTGGGTGATAGGTTGGACTGGATGATCTTGGAGGTCTCTTCCAACCTGGTTGATTCTATGATTCTATGATGGGGTGCTGTAATCCCTGGTGTTGCAATAAAATGGTCACAGAAAAACCCTGCACATTGCCACGTTTCAACAGTATGCTGGAACTTCAGGACCTACTCACTGCTTTTGCTGCCAGTCTTATCCTCTCCTTGTTGTTTCATACTCCTTTCACAAAGAGAAGAAGAGATGACAGAGATTCTTCACCTGAATATTTTCCTATTTGTAGCTGTTTTATGAGATTGAGCTAAGTAGATTATCTGGAGATTTGGCTTAAAAAAATATATACTGTGCAACTACTGTCAGAGAATTCCTTTTGTAAAATATATTACATATTTGTTGTCATGTAATTGATTTTGTCACACAGATGAGCTTTGATAGGAAATTTAAGTTTCTTCTCTCTATTATTTTCTCTTTTTGTGTATTAATCCTGCTGCCAAATAGTTAAATTTCTCTTAACTCCTCCACATTACTAAGGTCAAAACACTTAGCATGATGAAACCCAAGCTGAAAACACAACAACTTCGTGTACTAATGAAAAATACAGCTTACGCCTGTATATTTTCTAAAATGAAAATTATACAGCAGTGATGTATCTAATTGAATGTTACAATATCAGTAATTGTGCTGCCTATGAAAGAAATTTGTTCCAAAGTCAAAGTGTCACCTTGCTGTCAAATAATCCCATAGATTACCATAAACAGAGCTAACAAAATTGTACTGTGACTGAAAAGATATGTGATGCGAATCCTAGTCATTACCAAAGACATGACTTCCATTGTAATTATCTGCCTATCACAATAGCTTCCTTCTGCCAGTTCTTGCTTACCTGCTGCCACAAATACTCATTAACATTTTTGTTGATGCAGTACCATTTGTACAGTTAACCTTTGTGCAAAGTGGGGTCATTTCTTCATTATGATGGATTCTGTAATACTGCAACAACTTGCATTGAGGATTACTATTTCTCTTTTCTTCATTTATGGCTAAATTAGAAATTAGTCTAACACCTGGGTTCCATTATTCTAAGTTGCCTTGTTATGTGTGGAAATAAGGTTTGGTTCACAGGTAGATTCAGTGTTCATCTAAGAAGGGATTACTGCTATTGCTCAAAGTTATCTTTAAAGACAGACAAATCCTTACAAATTTCATCTGATTCCTGATCAAAACCAGAAACATTTTTCAAAGTTAATTAAAGAATTATGGGTCTCATTTTTAGGTATCAAACTGCAAAAACCTTTGCAATATCCAGACATCATAATAAAGATGTTACAATTGCTTTTCTAGAGGGACAAAGATTGATTTGGTATCAGTAGTCTGAGTTCATAGTAAAAATCTTAGATCTTTTTTATGATCTGCAGGCGTGGCATCTTGTTGCATTTGTTGGACCACTGTAAACTATAGGTGGTTTCTGCATGTCGCAGAGGGGAGAAATTAATTAATGCGAGAGGATATTTATAAAAATATATATATTTATTAACCTCAATATTTTGAACTCTCACCACCCCCAACCACTAAACTTATAATATCAATATTTATTCTTACACGCTTATGAGGACATTAAGGTCATATGTATCAAACTCTAACTATTATAACAACTAGCATACATTCAAAATATTAAATAGAGAGAGTGTTGTCCCCGCAGCTACTGCCGCTTGGGGTCTGTATACTATTTGCTCAGCAGGGTGGGCTGAAAGCTTTCTGCTCTGTGGCAGGCACAATAGAAATTAAAGAGGTATTCACTCACTATTTTGATTAATTATAAATCACCCTCCAGGCTACTCCACAGCCTCTGTAAAGTGTCCAACTCCTTAGGGTCTCCGCCTGTGGACCTCGAGGCTGGAATACTCCTGGCTTCAGGGGCAATAGTCTCTGACCATAGCTGCTGGGTCCTTCTAGCTGCTGTCTCCAGGGAACTCATAGGCAGGATTTGCAGGTGCAGAGAAATACAATCCTGCGCAGACAAATAGGTCTGCTCCTGGTATCTCGTGGCTGTGGCACACACCAGAGAGTAAGGCAATGGGCGTGCAGTGGGATGCACAGCTGCATGAGGAGTCTGAGCTCCGTAAAGGCAGGCTTGAGTGCATGCACCGGCGAGCGAAAGAGGAACGCTGCCACGTGAGTGCACCTCTATTTATTAACTGTGGGCCGAGATCGATGGTCTCATTGGCCACCAATAACCAATCAGGTCTGCAGTCAGCCAACCTTGCCATAATAGGCAAGGAGCCACAGGCCTGAACTTTCCAAATATGGGGCTCACATGGGCCTAGCACCCGGCAAGCGTGAGCTGCGCATGTGGGGGCTAACACAACCTAAAGCCTGGGCAGGCCAGACTCCACATGGCACCAGGCCCGCTGTGCCCCTCTGTGCTGGCCATGTGCTCACCCCTGATAAGAAGCAAGAAAAACATGTCCAGGCAGAGCAAGGCATATGCAGGTCTGTTTTCGGGCCTATGGGCCCTCCACAACACTGCAGTACCCATAGATGGCTACTGCAAAACAGATTCCATAAACAGTCACTTGATCCTTGTAAATTTAGATTTGAATTATCACTGCCTGGCTTGTTGTCAGTTGACAGTAAATGCATTTTCAGAATTCACCTATGCTGAGATAGGTAAAGAGAGGTTTAGTTCTAGCCAGAGGATATCTCTTATGTTTCAGGTTTTGGGTGGATCTGTAGAGCCTGTTGCAGTTTAGACAATAAATCTGACATTTCACCTAGCAATTTTATGGATTATTAGGCATCAGGCATTTACATTAACTCTGTATTTCTCACAGTGATGTGATTTTAAAGCTGAAAGTGAACATGTTGCTACTTCTATGAGTTCTCAGCCTTATAACAGACACTGAGTTGTTTTCTTGATGATCCTGTCTGTTCCCCTTCCATGAGTTTAGCCTCTTTGTCACCTCCTGTTCTTCTGTCTACTCTGTTTCTAAAACCTGCTTAATCTCATTTTCTGTTCCATTTCTGCCCCACATCAGTTCCTTTCTAATTCTTTCCTAAGGTTGCCCAGAGTATCTTTCTTCAATGTACTGTGTAAATTTCCAGTCCCAAATTGATGCAGCAGTGGAGAGGCAGCTGTCTCACAGACTGCATATTTGAGACACAAGAGAACTCTAGGCAGAAACAGGGTGTGTTAGGTCAGGATGCATTCTGCACATTGATTGGAAGAGCTCTGTTAAAATCCAAACCAGACTGTAATTTGGCAGGAGAATTAAATACAACACTGAGTCATCTAAGATAATTGCCATGACACAAAGTGTAAGTAAGATCTGATGTTTTTTTCATGACATGTGGTTGCAGCTGCAAAACATGTACTTGACTTTGTGAGCTTATAGACCTGAAGTACAGTTTCAACATTCCTAATTTCTGGTTAAAGGCTTTGAAGTGAGTTTCAAGATATAGGACAGAGTTGTGTCAGGCTTGCCTTGTCTGAACCATTTTTGTTTGACTTGGATTAACTTAAAAAACAATTTTTATAGAGCCCAGGTGGTTGTTGCTAATTTGTTCTACTTTGCTTTATCTTTGTAGAGTGTGGTAGGTTAGGAACTTCTCCTCCACTATTTGAATTTACCCAGAGCAGCTCAGATGAGTTTGATAAAGATAAAGCTACCTTTACAGCAAAGCTAAACTTAGAAGCATAAATGCCGGGCATAATTACAAGTATTTACGATTATATGCAACGTAGAAATAATACAGAAATCCAAATTCCCTCTTGGACAAAGAAACTGCCCAGAATGAGCTCAAATCCACCCTCTCTCTCCCAGACAGACAATTATCAAATCTTACTTGTTATCTGTTAGTGGAAGATACTAGAGTAGAGCAAAGGAGTAGTGAATAGATCCAAAGCTTAGGAGCAAAGAAGACAAAATAAGGACAGATTGTTTGCATTTTTGCTTTTTATCCTTTTTAGGAAACCAGTGAATGATATAGATTTTGTCGTTATTATTCTTTTATAACTAATGATCTAATTTCTCTCACTAAAATATTCCAATTAGCCTCAAACCAGCACAGTAGAGTATGATAATAATTTTATTGAGATAAAAATAATAACAACCAGTTGTTCTGTGTAGAATGAGATGTTTGTGACTGCCATAAAAGCATAGTATACAGAAATACTGACCTGGTATAATAGCATTGGCATGAAGAAGTGGAAATGAATTATGGAGCAGAGGTAAGAGATGGGAACAGGCTGACACTGAACACCCCACACTTATGAACAACTAACTCATCGATGGTCAACTAGACAAAGGAAAGCCTGGAGCTGGACAAAACTGGTTTTGTAGATAACAGAGAGAACAAATAAATAGCATCTAACATTGTTAACAATGCCATATATAGTAAATTTGGCTACAATATGGAGATTCAGACCAGTGGAGAAAGAACAAAACATAAAAATTGCTGTAGAGTGATGAAGATACTACCAGCATGAACATCCATCTTTCTTTCTTTCTTTCTTTCTTCCTTCCTTCCTTCCTTCCTTCCTTCCTTCCTTCCTTCCTTCCCTCCTTCCCTCTTTCTTTCTTTCTTAGACTTTTCCCAATAGAAAGGTAGTCTTTCTGTCTCTGCAATAAATAGATTTAAATGCAGAGTTCCTTGGATTAGAGTTGGATTACACTGTTATGATTTTCAAGCAAATTATTTGCTGTAGGTATGAGATGTGTTTTCCCTTTGCTTTTAAAAACGTATTTGGGCATAGGAACACTGATTGTTAAAAATGTAAAAATATTATAGGCAGAATTGGAGGAACTAAAAAAGTTTCATCCCTTTATTCCTGTAGCTTGCCTAACTGTCTGAAGTTCTTCCAGAGACCAGCTTCAAGTAGAGGGGCAGAGCCTTCTTCTATGGACTAGAGCATTTGCTGGTGCACACTACTTTTCCGTTAACCTTTACTGTACTGATCAACCATAATCTCACTGGGAGCATAAGTCCTCATTCAAAACCATACTTATATGAGCACCAGAAACCCAAGGAAATAACCTGGATTTAGGTATATGTTTTCTTAAAAATCAGGCCTGTTGTCTTATATGAGTTATTCATACTGCTAGGAAAGGAACATTTTGTCTTTTTTTTTGTAATAGTCTTAAGCATGTGGTCGCTCTCAGGCAGAGAATTAATGTAGACCAATATAACTGCTGGCCATTTTTCAATACGGGCCTTAGTGTATCTTCCAAGTGCTATATAATGGAAGTGTTCACTTTGGTATTTTGAAATAAATGAGACAGAAACAGAAGCAGAAGTATTTTATGTGCTATGTTTACATGAAAACAATGTATCCTATTTCTCATATAGTAAAGTTCTTAATATAGAAGGCTTTCAAGGTCTGTCTGAGTATTTGCACCTGTGGTGGGTAATAGACAGTCAATGCCTGAAAAGTTCATCCTTAGGACTAGAGTAAAACTTTTTCACAATGAAATTAAACAAAAAAAGGGCTCATAATTGCAGGTGAAAAGAAATATTATTACTTCTGATTAGGAAAAATAATTAAACTAGATCAACCAAGAGAAAGGTATAAAAGCATTTTGTTGCACAGACAGTTTGAAGCACTTTATAATTATTAGCACAAGGGTTAAAACAGATAACATCAATTTTAAATAGACACTGCAGCAACATGTCAAATATGTCCACATTTGCATATACTTTATTTTAAAAGCATGCCAGCACTGCCTCATATATTCAGAGCCTGGCAAGTGGATGTCAAAGAGGTCACCCGTACAGCTGGTGCAGGTAGTGGAATTCCCATTAGGCCGATTTAGAAAGTCTGAAGAAGTGTGCTGAACACAATGCTCCATCTGTTTGTAACCTATTGAGGCAAACATGCAACTCGTATGTTTCGAAAAAGAGATACTGCATCTTTTAGTATGTTACACATTTTGTGTCTCCTTCACGACTGTTCCATATGTGTAACTCAGAGAACATATTAATATGCACACAAGTAACTGAGTCTTGTATATTAGTGTGTTGTGAGGTTTGCCACCTCAGCTTGGCTTCTGTTTAAAGAAAATAGGAAGCATCTTAATGATCTTAATGGTTAACTCAATGAAACAAATGCTTGGAAGTATTTTACGGCCATGCTGTGCCAGGTGGTTGTTGCTAAGGCCTGTCTAAGAGCGAACACTATATATGATGATAAAATCGTCTGAAGAGGTGAAGCAACAGGCATGGAGAGCATAAGACAAATACTTTGGAGAGCTATAATAGGCCAGATTCTTCTTTTAGACAGCCATGGAGAACTTTAGGTGGATATTATGCAGTAATGTTGCCACAAAACAAAGTTGATGGCACCTACTATTTCAACTACTTCACTTTGTATTGAGAACCATAATAGCCTGAGACAATGACTGAATACAAGATTTTGTATTGCACAGTAATTAATGTGTTGCAGTTTTGTAGCGTGCCTTGCCTGTAATTTTACAATGAATCTATCCAGGTTGCCTCAGGAGCAGATGAGATGATACACACCTGCAAATGTTTCTGCCTTCGGCAGTAGCTCAGTAGCTGATTGCTTTTATGTCTCACCTCCTGCTCTTCTACCAGCTTTAACCATTCTTTTCTGGGATTTCTGGATACCCAGCTGTCTACTCAAAACAGCTGCAGGACAAATGACAGCTATCTATGTTCAGGTCATCAGTATATTGCATAATTGATTAGTCCCATCCATTGCCCTTGGGTACACACATGCATTGTGCATGCATTGACCACTGTGTAGGTGTTGCAGAGTCTGTCCACATTGTGGATCTACTAAAACTGCCTTTAGCTAAAGCTGCTAAGCAAGTGCAGATTAAGTGTACCGATCACCCACACAGTACTCAGGATGTACCACATATCCATTTTTTAACCTGTGTAATAAATTAGAGAGGAAATGGACAAATTCATGCCATAATGATATGGTGCAACTTAACCCCCATTTCTACTTCAGTCTTTTCTCTGGTGTGTTGAATAGCAGGAATATTGCAGTTTTTACTGTGATTCTCTGGTGAGAGATACTTATGGGTCTATATGGACAAGAGGAAGATTGTGCCATCAGGTCTGCAAAATGTGTACACCAGACTTTAAATCCTGAGTTTTCAGGACGTGCATTGTGTAGTGTAGCTGATGTGCCTGAGTGTATTGAGTCTGCTGGAGAAACTGCATCTGTGACTGCGCTCTAAGGTACAACTGGCACCCTCTGCTCTGTAGTAGATGCCTCTAAAACATGAAAGGGCAGCCTCATTCAGCCTAATTGACTAAGGAATTATGGCTTATGGGTCCATGCTGCTAAAGAGACCATCCATCCATTCATCCCCTCCTCTTCTCGTGTTCCCAAAAAATACAGGAAATGGAGGGAGAGAACTGACAACACCAGAAGTGGCTTAGAATAAATTTGGATGAGTGACAGAAAAGTGGTAGTATTACATTTAAGGCCTGAGGATGCTGTGATGGTATTGGTGGTAAATGAAGAAGTTGAGAGCATTTTGATGATATGGGAGAAGAGTGCAAAAGCACCATGGAAAATGTAGGGAGATGCAGATCTGTTTGGAAACCAGGCTTCAGCTACTGTACGCTTTGCAGTAGTTATTTTCTTGCTTTATAGGCCCTTCAGCTTCACAGTTTATGCATATGAAGTCTAAATTAAGTGAATGCTTAGTGTTGTGTGGATATATAAAGTAGTTAGGACTTCAGTCCTTATCACTAGTATCTTCTGGTTATGCTTTGTTAATTGAATAACTGGATGAGTAAATTTCTCACCAATAAGTTAAATACTCCCACCAGTTGCTCTTTCTTTGTGGTATCAAGGAAGTTATGAATAAAATACATTCTCTTAAGGCAAAACACTTGCAATTTGTATTTGTTCATTAGTATAAATTCTCTACTAAGGGTATCTTTTTAAGACTATCTGAAAAATGTACCAGTGATTTATTACTGAGATAAAAAAGCATAAATGAAGGATTATCTGCCATCTACAAAGGGTTAAGACACATTAAGGTGGGGTATTAACAATATAGTTATGGATCATGTTATTTGATCCTAAAACTCTTAGCTCAACACACATATATGCATTTCACTGTCCCAAAGCTGATTATTGTGAGGTAGAATGCTTTGGAAAATAGTAGGTGAGGATGTGGCTCCAGCTGTACTGCTACCATAGCCTAGCTCTGTGGATGTGTGGAAGTGATGGCATCCTCTCTGTGTTTCTATTTCCCTAGCAAAGAAAGAGCATGATGGTGCTTACTCACCTTTCAAAATGTAGATGAAATGTGCTGTAAAAATGTTCATTATTAGGATACAGAAAGTCACCACTTTAAAGGTGGGTCTTCTTTCCTAAACCTGAAGTCAGTAAGTGAAAGAAGGAAATACAATTTTTTCCTTCATCAACGATTTCTTGGAGAGTGACTATGGAATCAATTACTTCATTTGGAGATAGACACATATATATATACATATATTTTAAGAAATAAGACATATTCTATATAATTGATATAATATGGCAAAATTTTCCTTACCTTCAGTTAAAGGACCTGTAAATCCCAGTTTATAAAAACTGGTTAGGAAGAAAATACATTCCAAAATGTCTTAAAGCCCACTCTTGGCATGAAAAAAATTCTTTAACAGCACTTCAGAGTTATTTTGTGATAACATTTCTATTTATGTTATAAGAGGAATTTGTTTATAGACAAATGTGCACATATATGTGTGTCCATAAATGCATTTCTGTGTGTATGTTGCAATTTGTAAGAACCAAAGAGAACGCTGGCTTGTTTCTGCCCCTGGGTAAACATTTTAGGGCTCTTATGCTCAGTCATTCATATAAAATGTGGAACCTTTGTAAAGTAGCTTCACCGAGTGTGGGATTTGAAGAGTGGCAAAATGCTTCCAGATGAGGTGTCTTTAGAGATAAAAGTTAAGTGATAAACCCATGCTTACAATTTTGAGAAACTTCAGTATTAATATTAGGGATATGCTGGTACTTCTACTGTGCTAGTTTGAGCCTAGCTAGAATGTTTTTGCTGAGAACTAGATTACAGGCTGTGAAAGGAAAACAGTGGTGATGTCTACTTCCCTCATAGGCTTGCTGAGATGTATTAAAATAAAAGCAAAACATAGATAAGACACTCGGCACCACTCTCACTGGGGCTGCTGGCTGAGATGCATCTTACTCTCTAACCTCACCCTCCATTTTGGACTAATCCACTTTGCTTTCTAACTCCCTGGCTGAACCTCCATTTCTTCCTTGGGACTGGGGTAAGGTTGAGAGGGGTAGGGGTAAGGTGAAGGGGCAGTTGAGAGCCCCTCCTGGGGACTCAGGTTTCTGGGAGGGTAGTTGTGTTTCTGTATTACCTTTTTACCTTGTATATTTCTGTATATACTGTAAATATCTGCTTGTATATTGAGCTAAGCTGTAAATATAAGCTTCATTCATATTTCCAGAGCTGGCTGAGTCTAGTCTGGGTGATTTCCAAAGTGTGGGGGAGGCCGGGAACACCCAAACCATCACATCTACTCTTTGTAAACATCAGGTAGTTAGTGAATCTCAGTTCTACATTCATTGTCGTGGTGGTATGTCAAGATTGTTCTCCTCTTATCCCTTCTTAGGTCCAAGAAATATTGTACAAAACTCTGGAGTGGCAGTAGGGTATGGTAAGACAGCTGAAAGTTTCTCGTATGGTTCGTTAAATGCAGATTGATGAATTAGCATTTTTAGAACACCATAGAGGAGATTAGGGAAAGAGAACAAGACTACTCTTATATTCAGTTCATTAATGACATATTAACATATATGTTAATTAGAATGGTACTACTTTTAAGAACCCTAGATGAGATCTGTCTTTGAAAAATTGAAGGTGAAGATATGGCCTTATTCAAGTTAGAAATAAAAATTCTCAAGGAGCTTAGCTAAGCCAAATAATTTGCTTTAAATAGAAGCAACAATTTCTCTATTTCGTATCAGAAAAAACACAGTTCTCATATGTTAGATTAATACATGATAGCTAGAAAAAGCAATTTAATATCGAACAATTATACTTCACATTTTCTGTAACATTTAGTTTTATAGCCTCTATAAATCCGTGTCTTAATTGAGAATAATGAATGTATTTAATATCTCTGTGAAAAAAATATCCTAAAATAACATTTGCAAACTGCATTCCTACTGTATTCCTTTCTGTATATACAAATGCAAACAAAACATTATGCAGTTTTACTGGGGAAGAGAGGGAATACAATTAATATTTAAGTGAAATGCCTAGTTACTTGCACTGCTTTCTATGTGGTTTTGATCCAGAATAAACTATTTGCACTCCTCTGGAATCAAAAAGATATTTAGATGCAAGATTTTATCTCAGGGTTTCAAATCAGCAGCACAGTGCCACAATTCTTTCAACTATCCTTTACTATATTATAAGTACTTTTTATTTTATTTGTAGGCATGTGCACACACACACTCCCTCTCACACCCATATGCATAAATACACATAGCCACATAATATTGGGTTGGAAGCTGGACTGAAACTGTAATACAAATTCTTTAAGATGTCAAGGAAGTGCTTTTGAATTTTGTAGTTTTTATTTGAAACACTAGTTTCTAGTTTGAAGCTGGCTAGAATGTTTTGGTGAGAAGAACTAGATTACAGGCTGTGAAAGAGAAACAAGGGTGATGTCTACTTCACTCATAGGCTTGCTGAGATGAATAGGAACAAGAATCCAAACATAGACAAGGGAGTTGCTCTTCGCCTAAGCTCTGAGCTGCATTTGTCTCTAACCTCACCTTCCGTCTCTCTGATTAATCCACTCGCTTCCTAACCCCCCTGGCCGATCCTCCATTCTTCCTTGGGGTACAAGGCAATGTCTGGGGTAAGGTTGAGGGATGGGAGAAGGTGGAAGGGTGGTTGGGAGCCCCTCCTGGGGACTCAGGTTTCTGGGAGGGGAGTTGTGTTTCTGTATTACCTTTTACCTCGCACATTTCTGTATATAACTGTATCTTCTGTAAATATCTGCTTGCATATTGTGCAAAACTGTAAATACAAGCTTCATTCAAATTTCCAGAGCTGCCTGAGTCTAGTCTGGGTGATTTCCAAAGTGTGAGGGAGGCGGGGAACACCCAAACCATCACAAGTATTTATTGATACTTTTAGTAGCAAAACCCATGGATATTATTTGTATGCCTGCTACATAGACACTGCACTGAGTAATTTGTTAACATATTATAAGCATCTGACTAGAAACTCAGTGAAGTTGATACCACCTCCTCAAAATCTGAATATATCCAGGCAATATGCCTAGAACATTTGCCTTGGCTCTGTCCCAGTTGTAGTCATCATATACTATATCTAAGTTCTTGATGTTAATTTTGCCTTTGGAGAGGACTAATACAGGAAAATCAGCCAAATGCTTCTTAAGACTCTGCTGGGTTTGACTTCCTACTGTGTGGAGAGAAAACAAAAAGAAAAGAAGCTGTCAGCCACCAACACTTATCATCCATAGTAATAAAAATGATGATTATTTGCAAAGTATTTCCATAACTCTATTCCATTCATCCCTTTCTTATTGAAGCACTGAAATACTTAACATTGTTGACCTAATTCTTATTCATCTCATTTATTCACACTGGAATAAATAGCTAAACTAGACATAGTAAGGTGGATAATAAGGCATTGCATAAAGATTGGATGGGATGGAGTTAATATCTGTTATAGTAGAGTCATTTAAAACAAACCAACTAACTGTTTTACTCTTTGGGGGGTTGTTTGCTTGCTTTTGTTTTGTTTTCCTTGGGAACAAGTAGACTTTGTGAATACATACTAGCTTGTTCTGGCATTGATATGAGAAAGAAAATGTAAGGTCTACATTCCAGATAGTGAAGATTTTTTTCTTTTGGATCTTAAAACCTTTGTTACATGCAGAGGTGACACAACTTATACATCTAATTTATAATCCTTTAATCCTTAGGTACTTTTCTCGTCCTAGGAAATGGAACGTTAGATCAATCTCCAGTCTGTACTATCTCAAATATTATTCAGTTGACCTTTCTTTCACACATTTCTTATCTGAAGATTATGCTGAAGGTATGTTCTTGACAAGGAATAGCAGCAGATACACTTATAATGGCCAGGTATCTTGTCATTTCACACAAAATGTAAAAATCAACAAGCATTGAGGCAGAGCAATTCTTTTGTCTTCAGTGTGATATTTCAAGGTCAGAAAAAGTCACATTTAATGGGGCGATTTGGCACCTAATAAATAGGGCATTGTCTCTGCATGTGCTATGTTTCTTCTACTATCTGCATTGCTGTTTGCTTTATTTTAGATCCCATCTTTTCATAAATAGTAATATCTGGGCTCTTAAATCAAAGTGAGTTGAGTCTATAACCATTTTTTTCACTTTGATAATACCAGTCATGTAAAGTGTAATGCTGTACTCCTCATTCCTGTTTTATTTTTTATTGCAACATATGAAAACAGAATAGATCAAGGCAGCTTTGCAAACACTAAAAAAGAAAATACGTTGACAGTACTTGCAAGTGTACAAATTTTTCAAGGCAGTTACACAGCACTTGATGGGAAAAATATTGCTGACTGAAACACTGAGGGCTGAATTTTGGATCTCTTACGTATGACTTCTATTTAAACTCAAAGTCTTTCTCTTGAGAAAATGGAGTGATATGTGGCCACAGAAATGAGCTGAAGGATGGCACCCTTTGTGAGTGTCCTGGTTTAACACAGTCTGCTCTCGCAATGCTCTCACAAGCAAGCCTCACACACACCCACCTCTCCCAAGCCCCAGATCACGAGGGAGAATAACACAAGAAGTCCTAGGTTGAGATAAGGAAAGAGTTTAACAGAATGAGACAATGTACAATTACATTAGCATATTTTGCATAAAGAGCACAGCAAAAGCAGAAGCAGCAACAGCAGCCAGAAATAAAACACTCCTCCACAGCCTGAACCCACAGCCAGCCCACTGGAAGCAGCAATCTGAAAGAGGAAGTCTCCCATGTTACTATCCCAACTATGAGCTCCATGATGCTTTGCTCCAGCCAGCACTTCCTTTTTGAAAGTTCTTTCCTTGCCAAGTTAGTTGATTGCGGATGTGGTACAAGTTCTGTGTAAAGTACTTACATGTAAGAACTGATTATTCCTTAGGACATGTGTCCTAAAATTGAAATTAGTTTACTTGTGACTGGCAAGCAGTTTTGCAAAGGTGAATGCTTTTCCCATGCTTAAAGCACTACTGCTAAGTCTCTCAGTGGATGCTATATCAGTTGTTAAAGAAACCTCTGAAGTTCAGCATTGACAGTAACAGTGTCATCATGTCACTTTTTGCCCATTAACTCATAAGTTTGATTATTTGCTCAAGATTAGATTATTTGCTCAAAAGCAACAGACTGCCTCCAAAGCTCACAGAATTGCAGAGCACTTGAGGTTGGAAAGGGCCTCTGAAGGCATCTGGTCCAACCCTGCAGCTACAGCCAGACACCCAGGACCACATCTAGGTGGCTTCATAATATCTCCATAGATGGAGACTCTACAAATCCTCTAGCAAGCTGTGCCAGTGAATAGTCACCTTTACAGAAAAGCATTCAGACTGGACCTTCTATGTTTTGATTTGTGCCAATTGTCTCCAGTCCTTCCACTAGGCACCACTAAAAAGAGCCTGGCTCTTTGCATCTTCCACTTAGGTACTTATACATGTTGATAAGATCCCCCCCGAGACTTCTCTATGCTCTCCCAGCTTTCTTAACCTTCCTTCAAATGTCAGATGCTCCAGTACCTTATTCTTGTTACCTTCATTGAAGGTATGTCTGTGTCTATCTTCACAGAAGACACCATAGCTGAACACAACACTCCAGGTGTGGCCTCACCAGCATTGAGTAAATGTGAAGGTTCACTTATCTTGACCTTCTGGCAATTTTGCCTAATACAGCCCAGGATACCACCAGTCTCCTGAGCTGCAAGCGCATATAGCTGGCTCATATTCAAGGGAGTGTCCGCCAGGGACCCCCAGTGCCTTTTTGCCAAGCTGCTTTCCAGCTAGGTAGCCCCCAGCAATATTAGTGCAGAGATTGCTTTTCCCCGTATGCAGAACTTCACACTTCTCCACAGTCAGCTTCATCAGATTCCTATCAGACCATTTTTCCAGCCTGCTGGGATCCTTCTGGATAGCAAGGTGACCCTCTGGCATATCAGCCATGCCTCCCAGTTTGGTGCTGTCTGCAGATTTGCTGAGGATACACTCTGCTCCATCATGTTAAAAAGGAGTGGATCTGTGTCATGGTTTTCCTGAAGATAGGGACAGAAATTAGACTTTCAAATCAAATTGGAGAGAAAATACAGAATTATATTTAGAGAGAGAAAATACAGAGCTAGACATTATAAAGCAATTACCCCATCCCTGGCAAACCCCACTGAATTTTCCCCCATCCCCAAAAAAACTAAATCTAATACTCCCCAGTGCTCTAATCCTGTCCCCCTGCCAATGCCTCTGCCATCCAAAGAGGCCTAAACAAGCCTCTGGAGGCCTCCTGCTTACATGTTCTTCCCTATAAAGTGGCTCCCACCACACACACAGGGCAGGAGGAGGAGGAAAGAAGAGCCAGCTGACCTTGTGGTGAATTTATAAGGAGATAGCAGAATCATGGGATTGAATAGCAATCTTCTAGTCCCCAGAAGATTTTTAACCCTATAGTCTCAACCTGGGACACTCTGGTATTGGTTCCTGGGGTATATTGCTTGTGACTGGCCTCCAACTGCTAATAACTACCCTTTAGGCCTAGCCTTTCAGGCAAAGGCTGAGGGAGCTGGGGTTGTTTAGCCTGGAGGAGGCTCAGGGCAGACCTCATTGCTGTCTACAACTACCTGAAGGGAGGTTGTAGCCAAGTGGGGGTTGGTCTCTTCTCCCAGACAGCCAGCAACAGAACAAGGGGACACAGCCTCAGGTTGTGGCAGGGGAAGTATAGGCTGGATGATAGGAGGAAGATATTCACAGAGAGAGTGATTGGCATTGGAATGGGCTGCCCAGGGAGGTAGTGGAGTCACTGTCCCTGTGGGTGTTCAGGAAAAGACTGGATGAGGCACTTAGTGCCATGGTCTAGTTGACTGGATAGGGCTGGGTGCTAGGTTGGACTGGATGATCTTCCAACCTGGTTGATTCTATTCTATTCTATTCTATTCTATTCTATTCTATTCTATCCTATCCAGTTTTCAAACTACCTTGCTGTCTCCTTATGCAGCAGCTACATCAACATCTTCTTGATGAGGATCTTCTGGGGGATAGTGTCAAAGACTTTACTGAAGATCAGACTGGCAATATCCAGTGCTCTTCCTTCGTCTACCAGCCAGCCATTTCATCTCAGACGTGTTTCCAGATGGTCAAGTGTGACATCTTCGTGGAGTCATACTGACTACTCCTGACAATTTTCTTGACCTTAATGTATCTGGAAGTGGTTTCCAGGAATAGCTGCTTCACCAGTTCCTGGTATTAGGTCCTAATAACGAAAACTACTGTATCCAAAACAAAATTAGACTTCATTATGCCTCTTGAAACTAAACTTCTGAGTAGTCACAAGTGAAATAATCACAGGCCTAGAAATAGGTGAAAGAGGGAGATTTTCTCAGTGAGTGGTTTACAAAGTCACTAGGAAGGAAGCAGAACTGGAGTTCTGTTCCCTGGGTCTGGAAATTGAGTCAATTTTTTTTTTTCCCTGTGGTCCGTTGTAAAAATTACTTCTTTTCTAGGAGGCCAAGCACTGCCAAATTAAGATTTTAAATGTGCTGAATTGCTTCATGGAGGTGATTAGCATCAGCTATTGATTAAGGGAGCATTTGGAACACTCATTTCCTGCGCTGGTTCCACTGAGTTATATGCCTGACTTAAGTGGAATGGCTCTTGCGTCAAGATTTTTTGTTTACAGTTTTGAAGTCTTAACAATCTGCTTCCAATGCAACAACTTTCCCCGGTTTGAGGGGATAATTACTAACAGCATCTTAAAGGTGCTTTGGTTCTTTTGTAACTTTTAGGCCAAGTTATATTTTTTAGTTCTTTGTTCATTTTTAGGAACCGAGCTTGTTCCCACTAACTTCAAAAATTGTGGTTACAAGCCACCAGTCCCTTGCACCTCTGATCTGTGTCAGGATAACACAAAGGAAAGGTTCGATGCACTTTTCATAGCAAAGTGTAGGACAAGGGGCAAAGGACAATGTAATTTTGCAGGCTCAGATGCCTTGTTGATTATGAGACTTCAGCTGATTGCAGACCACTCTCTGTCTTTTACATCCATCTGCGAAGCAGCTAATAGTCATCTCCCAGAGGCTCTCCTAGTCAGTTTAGGGATGCACACACTTATTTTTGTTTATGATGTGTGAATATTTTTATTTTCTGACATAGGTTACAGTTTTATATCTGGTAATGAGTGTGTCACATTCCAGAATAGCACAGAGGCTATCTTCATGACTGAGATTTGTTGCATTTACTATTGCAAAGACATTCCAAAACACATTAGTTAAATGGACCTGAAAATCATTCATGCATATTTTATGGGAAAAAATTACATATATATCTCCAATTATAAGTTATGAAATATGTCTTTTGTTGGACTATTAAGATATTCTATCCCATTTAAAATAAGATGCACAATGAAGCTGATGTGCAGTATTTTACCATTCTTAATAACATAAGGCACTTTATCATAAAATGCAGTTTGAGAACCTTTATGAATTAATTCAAGCACTTCTGTTCAACTCTGCTCAGCAGATACAGTAAGAAAATATATACAGGTACTAGAAAAAAGCAGAGTGTGACAATTTGGGTGTTACCAACCCCCCTTAAGAAAATCACCCAGACTAGACTCAGCAGAGATGGAAATTAGATGGGAGCTTTATATTTACAGCTTAGCACAATATACAAGCAGATATTTACAATATATACAGAAATATACAAGTTAAAAAAGTAATACAGAAACACAAGATCCCTCCCAGAAACCAGAATTCCCAGGAGGGGCTCCCATCCACCCTTCCACCTCCTTTCTACCCCTCTACCTTATCCCAGACTTTGCTTTATGCTCAAGGTGAGTTTGGAGAATCGGCCAGGGGAGTTAGGAAGCAGAAGGATTAATTACACAATGACAGGTTAAGGAGAGAAGTGCATGCAGCCAGAGCCAGAGAGCAACTCTCTTACCTATATTTGTGTTCTTGTTTTACCACATCTCAGCAAGCCTATCAGTGAAGTAGACATCACCATTGTTTCTTTTTCAGCCTATAATCTAATTCCTCTCACTAAAATATCCCAGCTAGGCTCAAACTAGCACACAGAGGAAAAAAAAATGTTTTTTAGCAGAATACTTGTAAATGTTAGTGAGCTGCGCTGCCTGGTTTTCAGGGAAGCAAAGCAAAATTGCACAATCAGAATTACCAAGTGCAGTCTAGATAACAGATTTTTCAAATTTATGTTATAGATAGAAGGAAAATTTTACTGTACTTAGTGTACCTTAAACTGCTAGTTTGTGTGATGCAGAAAAATTTACTAACGCTGAAGAGGAGCTCTTTTCAACATGACTTGTATCAATACTGTATTTTAACATGGAAATTCATGGAGACATGTAGTGCACTCTATCATGATCATCACCAAAGCCAAAGCACCTGACAACAGATTAGATGTATTTTGACCTCATTCTTACTTTACAACTACCTGAAGGAAAGTTGTAGTAAGATAGGGGTTGGACTCTTCTCCCAGGCAACTTGTGACAAGATGAGAGGCTGAAGCTGCACCCAGCAGAGGTTTAGGTTGGACATTAGGAAGCACTTCCTGATGGAAAGGGTAATTAGATACTAGAATGGACTGCCCAGGGAGGTGGTGGAGTCACTGTCCCTGGAGATGTTTGAGGAAAGATTGGATGTGGCACTTAGTGACATGGTCTGGTTAATGTGGTGGTGTTAGGCCACAGGCTGGACTTGATGACCTCAGAGGTCTATTCCAGCCTCAATAATTCTGTGCTTCTGTGTTGGCCCTAAGTTGTCAATAATTAGAAAAGAAATTGTATCTGGAAACTTGTAAGAGCTTTCTCGATGAAATAAGAAGATTAAGATCTCGATGAAGTAAGTTTGTGCTATAAATTTAAGAGATCTGTCTTTAGCTGAAAAAGGTTTTCTCAGACACCCTTCAAAGCAGGATGTGGAATGCAGCAAACCTGGGTTTTGTTGGTATCTGCTGAATTAAGTCAACTCTTTCAGAGTAGTCTCTGCCTCTTGCTTTGAGGAATTCTTCATGTTGCTGCATTGGAGCTGTAGTCTTTTAAACTTCATTATTATGCCTGTAGAGCAGCTGTCTATGGAAGGATGGTACTAAGGTCTAGACATTACTTGCTAGATTCTGTTTCATTTTAATCCTGTGTTGATTAGACTTCACGGGTCTAACACTGAAATAGTCTGCTAAAACAGGAATTGAACAGAGGAAAATTTTTTTTAGTCATACAACAAGAATTTTTTTTTAGTCATAAGAAGTTACACTGTGTCTTTGGCTTCCTTCCCAGTCTTGCTGGTTAGTAGGACAAGGAATTTTTTATAGCCTGAATTAAAAATAATTACTGGAATCCTGGAAATCATATGGTTACAAGATGTATGTCTTGCAAATCAAAGCCTAACTGATTATGCTATTAAACAATTGTTATTATCTAGTGACTAGAAAATGTGTGTTTGGAAACCAAATGAAAATGTGCTGAAAAATGAGCCTGGGTTCTATTAATTGAACCTAATAATGAATGATAAACCACAAACTGGCTTTTTAGCTAGCTGCCATGAGTAATACTCCAAAAGCAGAACTCTAAGCCAGCAAGCTTGCTAGCTGGGAGTGGCTGCAAAAAAAACAGCATTCAGTCAAAACTCTTTCCTCAGGACTAATTCTGTTTTGAAACAAGCATTTCAAATAGTTGTAAACAAGCTCTAAATCCCAAAGACCACCTGCTAAGGGGTGTGGAAAAAGCTACAGAAAGTGGCAATTTTCAGTCCTTGTGTACTAGTTTACTATCTACTTTTGCACATACACAGAGACTTCAGGACACATTTGTCAACATTAGATGTTTCCTCCTCTCAAAACTATCCTTAGCAGTCCATCCTAACCACAGTGAAGAAATCCCCACGAGGGCTTACCTAAACCTGTGTTTCTTTTATCAGACTGGAGTTTGAATGACTGATTTCCAACAAAGGATAGAAGAATTCCTAAGGTTATGGTTTGTGAATCTGGACCTTCATTTGAAAGAAGTCTCACGCAAATAGAATTATTAATTAGAGTGGTTGGTAAAGAAACCAGGACTGTAGCTTAAGCCCTGGTCAGAAATTCCTTTCCTTATCCTGCAGGTATTAATAAGAAGTTTTAAAATGTTTGCTTTGGATAAAGATAATGAGGGTGGAGGAGCTCTAACATGGCACAGAAATGAAGAAATCTGGTGAGCAGTGTCCTCTGCAGGACTGTTACCAAACGGGATGAAATGAAGAAAGAGAAGGGTCTTCAGGGACACAAGTGCTACACAAAGGTTGTGGTACCCTGTGGGAAAGTGAGATGCTTTCTGCAGAAAGGTATATTGCACTTATGGATGAGGTGTGTTTTACTGATTTTTCCTTAAGTTTCTCTTACCTATGCAAATTCTTATGTTTTCCAGAATTCCTTTGGAAACAGAACAGCACAGTTCTAGCACTTGCTGCAAAAACACAGTCCCTAATTTCTGCTGAGTGATCTTTGAGCTCAGGAAAGAGAAAGATCAGAAATACTATTGCCTGGATTGATGGTTTAGTATCACCAGTCATGTTACAGCCTCAGGAGGAAACATATCAGTCTGAGGAGAAAGCACTGACTTCTTGCACATCAACTGGAACTGCAAATGTTTAGTGAAGTGAGACATAGAAGTAATTCTCTGAGATGTGGCTATCATGTGGGACAACTTTCTTAGCTTCAGAGGCAATGTGACCTCTATGAATACCTGCTTTACTTGTCAGGTCACACTCATACACATTTTTGTATATAATTTTTTCCTTAGGCCAAAAAATGTTCTTTATGTGCAGAGCTGCTGTATGCTTGACAAGTAATCTGCTGGTGATGAAGATGCCTCACTGCTGCCTCAGTAGCCTGTAAGAGGCTTTATCCTAGAATCACTCCTTTCTGTTAATCCCTTAGGTACCTGATCACTTAGGATGAAGTATTAAAAGTATCCCAAACTGCTTGCTGGTAAGATGCCCTAGCCAGGTGGAACATGACATCTAGATAAATTGATTGAAGTAGTAAAATGTGCTTTCTTTTGCGTCCTGTGTGCAGGAAGGCCCCACTAGAAGGTCCAGTCCCACTAGATCTGTTGCATGCATGGACCAGAGAGAAAACTTACCAGGGGCAACTGACAGTTTTCCTTTGCTGTGTGACAAAGGTTGAACAGTTAAGCTGCCTTCCACATTCTCTAAACCAGCATGTTAGAGAACCTCTCTGGTATAGCTGGGTATTAGGCCAGTAACTTCTTCATGAGTAGTAATTTGATTGCTGTGTTAAGTCATTTACTGGGAGACTCCACAGAGGTCACTGCACAGCTGTTCCTCTGTCAGTGTTCTCTGATTTCCTTCTCTGCCTCTGGGAAGGATAATACCTCACAGGCAGAAAATATTTTATTCTTCACATCAGGTTAATACACACATAAATATGCATAAATATGCCATCTTCAGTGCCCAAACCATCTGTACAAGTGTCACCATAAGAGCTATTGGTGGCTTTTCTGCATGTCTCTACTTATTTACAATCTGATTGAACCATTAAACTCCAACTTCACTTCTAATTAGCAGAGTAGTAGTTACAGAGCAGTAGTTACTCATTATTCCTTTGCAATGGCCTGCTATCTGCACAGTTCTAAGCCAGCAGAGCTGTTGTACGCCTGCTGCATTGCCAGGGTATTTCAGCTTATCTTTAAGGAGCCTTCTCAAACTTAGTCCATCTTTGCTGACCATTGATTTACAACATTGTCAGTGGGTGTTTTATGATGAGAATACTTTATGGGAAGCAGAAGGAGACTGTACACAGTTCCCAGCAGCATTTATAACTTTGATCTGGCATGATTTGTGTTGGCTGTTCATTGTATTAAGTCTGTCTTATTAGGTTTTCGGTCATCTACTGAAACTATTCTTCATGCATGAAATTTACCTCTGTCACAGACTGGACTTTTTTTAATCATATTTAAATCTTAATTTAAACTTTCCTCATTTATTGTATTTTTTATCATCTGATGAATGTACATATTTATTTTATAGTTTCAATTTATTTTTCCCCCTGAAGATGCTTATTTGAAGAGTAGGACATTAGCAATGATGGAATAACCAGCTGATTGATGAAGACCTCTACACTGACTCATCCATAAGGGAGAGGTTAAACAAAATCAAGGATTGCAAAAGAAATAGCGAATGTATTGCAAAAGTTTATTTGACAGGAAAAAGACCACGTCTATTTGAAGCTCTACCATACAGGATGTCTGCAGGCTTCCAAATGACTTTTGTAATTTCTTATCTTTATACATTACTTGAATGGGCTATAAACAAGTCAGATAAGCTAGCAATGCAATAATGAGAAGAGAAATGACTGTGTATCAAGGGGTGAGAAAAAATCAGTTTTGTAATGCGGCTGATAACAGGAAATATAAATTATTCTTGATAAATATTCAGCCTTATTCAAGAGAAAAAAAATTCCAAGAACAAGAAGAAAGAAAAAAAATGTAGTAGAATAAAACTAAGGATATAAAACTTTCAAAAGAGAACCTTAGCGAATGGAATAGTGGTTTTCTTGTAAATAGTACTTCAGTTATCACAGACTCACAGAACGTTAGGGATTGCAAGGGAGATTGAAAGAACATCTAGTCCAGCCCCCCTGCCAGAGGAGGACCACCTGTCTGGAAAGATAATTAGCAATTATTCCAATTGACATATTGATTGGCTGTTGAGGGGGCTGGAGCACAAGCCTTATGAGGAACGACTGAGGGAGCTGAGGTTGTTCAGCCTGGAGAAGAGGAGGCTCAGGGTAGACCTTATTGCTCTCTACAACTACCTGAAAGAAGGTTGTAGCCAGGTGGGGGTTGGTTTCTTATCCTGGGCATCCAGTGACAGAACAAGAAGACACAGTCTCAAACTGCACCAGGGCAGGTTTAAGCTGGACATTAGGAGGAAATTCTTCACAGAAAGAGTGATTGCCCATCGGAGCACCATCCCTGGTGGTGTTTAAAAGGAGGCTGGATGACGAACTTAGTGCCACGGCTTAGTTAATTAGAAGGATTAGTTGTTAGGTTGGACTCGATGATCCTAGAGGTCTTTTCCAACTTGGTTAATTCTGTGATTCTGTGATACATGGCAATGTATCGTATCTTCCACTACATTGTGCATCATACACTCAAGTCGGTGCTATTTAACTTAAAATACACATGCAGGCTTTCTTTCCCCAGACTTACATATTTTAATACAACCAGGCTGATAATCAGAATTGTGAAAACATGCAAACAGACCTCTGCTGTTGCAAAACCAGTGCTTCCAGTAGAACTGATGTGTGGTAGTTTGGGGAAAATATTCCAGTTAGCTTCAAACCAGTACATGATGTTGGCACACCAACCTTTGTAGCATCTTGTCTGGTGAAAAATATGGAACAAAAAGCAAAATTTCATGAAAATTTACCCCAACTGGTCCAATGTATAATATTTATAACCTAACTCTATCTACATGGTATATTTTTCAAGTCAAATATTTTAAAGTGAGTCTTTTCCTTCAAGGATTTAAAATAGAATAGAAAGAAATAAGTATCTCTGATTTGTAATAGGAGATGACAGCACCAAAGTAAGAAGTTTTTTTTTTTTAAAAACATTTAGAGTCTGCTTAGAGAGTCCCCTTTGAAAACAGAAAAACTCCTGATAGTATTTAAAGGACCAAGATTTCATCCTTAGACTCTGTATGTAGCGGAAGGATATAGCAGAAGCGTGATGGGCAAATAAATAAATGCATTTTAATGCCAAAAATAGCTTAATGCTAAAAATAGCTTTAAAGTAGACTACTAAAAGAAAACTGTGCTTACGTCAATGAAACGAACACACAGATTTTTATTTCTCCTTCATTGTCACATCATATTTTACAAGTTCAGGCATGAAAACTGACTTAGAGATGTGCTTGCTTGCTTTCCCTTATTTGTCATATTCTACAGGAAAAACAATCCAGTAATATCTGCAGGATATATGGAAAGCAGATGTTCCATTATGATGCTGATGGAATTAATAAAGCATCTTGTCTGTTTGGTAGTTGATGTCAAACATCTGGTAGGAGATTTAATGAACATGAGGATTCATAAAACATGGAGAAGAGAAAGCTGGAAGGGATATAAAGAGTTTAAAAAAAAACAGGTTGTTTTTTTTTTGAGAAAATGGAACCAATCTTTTCATCTGGAAATAGCATGAGAGAGGGATTTCATAAACTGAAACAGAGGATATTCTGACTTGGTGTAGCAAATTGAGGGGAATTGCTATAAGGACAGTCAGGGAAGGAGACAAGCTGCCAACAGAGGCTATGCAATCTCTCCCTGGAGGTTTTCCAGATCTAGTTGGAAAAGTCTTGAGCAACCTGATCTGAGCTCAGACTGGTCTCTGCTTGGAACAAGAGGTTGCGTTGAAGACTCCTGAGGTGGTGTGAATTTCAGGAAATGCACACTTTGGATTTTGCAAAGAAAATAGGAAACATTAGAAGATACCAGAAACTCATGATTACATATGAGTGCTGAATGTCAAGATGATTTAATGAACATAGTAAGTATTTCCTTAACCTCTCAGTACCTGGAAGCATCATTTAATGCTGAATTTGTTTAAATGGTGTTGCAATGCACCCAGCAGCTAGAATTTATGTTGGCATTTATTTCTGAATCTATGCTAGATCTCAGCAAAGATCTGGTAGTTTCAACTTGAATTGGACATTTTAAGCTGTACATTTTCACAACAGGCCCTATCAACATTGATCACAGTAAGAATTATAGTTTTGAAACTCTTCCAGGCTATATAAAGGACACAATAAGGGTTAGTTTATCCAATAAGAAATGTGTCTTGGTAGGAATGGAGCACTGTCATCATCCTGAATCTTCAGTATAAGGAGCTGAAACTCCTTGAAGTAAATCATGAACTGACATCATGATCAAGAGTGCCTTGGCATTGGAAATGTTGGTTATTGTTCACATAAAAAAAAAATAGAAGAAAGATTCCTTTTCGCTTGGTCTTTTTTGTTTGTTTTGGGTTTGAATCTATAGCTGCTGTGCTCCCTGGAGGAAGATTTTTTGGGCCTGAGTGATTCTGCAGTGTTCTGTAATAAAGCACCCAGAGTCAAGGCTCACAAGACCTCAACTTTTCTGCTAATTCTAGGGGGAAAAAAATCAATTTATAACCTTCAACCTTTGTGGTCTACTACAGCTTTTGAGCAACTAAAACTTCTTTTATTAACTTTTTTTTTTTTTTTTAAAAGACAATTAAAGATTCTCATACCAGAGAAGAAAGAGAGATGAAAGATTTTGGCTTTCTTGTTGTTTCAGTCCACATTTAAAAAATAGAACTGTGATTTCAAGTGAAGGAGTATTTCCAGCTAGTTCCTAGCAGTAGCTGGTTAGTAGCTTTCATTAGTCAGAGATGCCTTCATGTTCTTGGCAGGTCGTTCTCCTCTGACACATTCATCTCAGAAAAATTGTCATTTAGCCTAAAATCATGATATGTTGTGTTCCACTTTAAAAGTCTTTGTGAAATTTAAGGAGCCCTGCTACCATTTTGATACAGAATCATCATATTAATTGTGTTTCTATGCAGTTTCTGTGGAATTCTCTGTGCATTTGCATGCAAACTGCGATATGCTATTGTGACTATAAAGTTTAGACTTTACCTTTTGTCAGAGATGGAAAAATATGCTTGATATTTGTTTGTGTTATTCATCTTCTGTGCTTCAAATCTGTGCTCTTTGTAATATTGTCTTCTAACAGCTACACAATTACTAGGGTTTTATTTGCATTTACTTATTTGCATTTGCTTATTTCCAATTTACTGCAGAAAGTGAAGTCATAGGCTTGTATTGTGTTGTCTGGGTACATCACAGCACGTGTGAAATGAATTATTTTTTACAGGATAAATGCTCAGACATTGATTTCATTCTCTTTGTTAAGTGTTTTGATAATTCACAATAAGATTCTCCACCTGCTGAGATTAGTGTCTTTAATTTGAAATCTATCCATTATTTTAGGGATGCATTTGTCAGTATAGGCATAGGATATTACATTAGTAGCACAGAAGCTATTCAATTAATTTGAAGCTAATTCACTAAATGAAAGATATTTACAAATAGGAAAATAAATAACAGAATTATATTTTTCATCTCAGTTTCAATTCAGCCAAACAATTTTTTTTTTCATTTCCCCTTCTCATTACAACTTCATAAAGTTTTTTTTTTTTTTTTGGTGTTTTTTTTTTTTTGGTGTTTTTGTTTTGTTTTGTTTTTTTTTGTTTGACAGAAACATAGAATGTTAGAAGTTGAAAGGGACCTTAAGAGATCATGGTGTCCAACTTCCCTGCCAAAGCAGGATCACCTGGATTAGTCTGCATAGGAATGCATCCAGACAGGTTTTGAAAGTCTCCAGAGAAGGAGACTCCACAACCTCTCTGAGCACCGTGTTCCAGTGCTTCATCATCCTCACTGTGAAGAACTTTCTCCTCATGTTGAGGTGAAATCTCCTATGTCCAAGTTTGTCTCTGTTGTTCTTTGTCTTATTACTGTGCTCCACCAAAAGGAGATTGGCCCCATCCACTTGAGACCCACCCCTCAGATACTTAGAGACATTTATAGACAAGTTTGTTTTAAACTTGCTTAAAGTAAGGTTTTCTTTTCACAAAAGGATGTAGGATAAAAGGTTTGCGCTTTTCAATTTCTTCATCTGTCACTCCTATCCAGACTTATTATACTTTTATATATATTTCTTTGTTTTATTGCAACCACTTTTCCCCTTCTCCTTAACAAAGTAAAAATCATAGCTTACAAAAACCTGAACCTTCCTAATAAGATGGAAACTGAATGTGACCTTTTCCTATTAGTCCATAAAGGACTCCCAGGAACTACAGAATTATTTTTGAAGCACATTGCTATGGAACACAGATAAAGGATTACAATACCACCTTGAGCATTAGGAAATTAAAGTTACATAGTGTACAAAAGTCAGTATGATGTTATTTTTGCTTGTATGATACACAGCTTTCCGAAACACCTGTGTCTGGGTTTTGGCATGAGATTTGTTTGGTTGGTTGGTTGGTTTTTTTGTTTGTGTGCTAGTTTGAATATAGTTAGAATGTTTTGGTGAGAAGAACTGGATTACAGGCTGTGAAAGGGAAACAATGGTGATGTCTACTTCACTCATAGGCTTGCTGAGAGGTATAAGAGCAAGAATCCAAACATAGATAAGGGAGTCACTCTCTGTCTGGGCTGTGGGCTGCATTTTTCTCTCTCTAAGCTAATAGGGTTAATCCACTTTGCTTCCTAACCCCCCTGGCCAACCCTCTATTCTTCCTTGGGCACAAGGCAATGTCTAGGGTAAGGTAGAGAGGGATGGGAGAAGGTGGAAGGGCAGTTGGCAGCCCCTCCTGGGGACTCAGGTTCCTGGGAGGGCTGTTGTGTTTCTGTATTACCTTTTACCTTGTATATATAAAACTGTATATACTGTAAATATCTGCTTGTATATTGTGCTAAACTGTAAATATAAAAGCTTCATTCAATTTCCAGAGCCATCTGAATCTAGTCTGGGTGATTTCCAAAGTGTGTGTGGGGGACACACTCAAACCATCACTGTTTGTTTGTTTGTATTGTTAGGGTTTTTTCAGTTGGTTGGTGGCTTTTTGTTTTGTTTTGTTTTGTTTTTTAAATATAAGCTTTTGATTATAGGCATCGTGGCTTTGTGCATGTTTCTGCAACATCTGACCCACTGGAGACTAATCCAGATATCAGCCTCAGACTTGTATTAAAATAAAAATATGTGACAAAACAAATGTTGGGAAGATTAGCACTCTATTGACTCTCAGCAGGGAATGCTAACACTATTCAGTGCTACAACTATTTAAAGAGATTTTGTGTGGTACATTACTGGGGATTTACCACAAACCTCATTTTTCAACCCGGGTTCCCTGGGTTCCCTGAATGTGAGGTGGAGCTCACGGTATTTACTGAAAAGTGCTCATAGTGTGTAGCTGAAGTCACCTATGCCAGAGTGTGAATGATTTGCCTGTTGTTAAATTTACAAGGGTAAATTTCTAGACTTTAATTTCCTTAATAGCAATTATCCAAATATTCAGGCATTGTAAATCGCAGTCTTAAGGGCAATAATCCCCATCAATAATATGGTAAGATGGAAAGGAAATTAAAGTATTTTATAGATAAAGTAGCATACATTCATTTTTCAGTATTTCCTTTGTTGTGTAGGACCAACTTAACACCAGAGAGAAGAAATACTCTGTCACAGCAGCCATAAAGATGACCTGACTGGGGGGGTGGAGGGGGGGGGGGTGTGAAAAAAAAAATAAACGCAGAACAGACAGAAAAGTGATAGAAAAAATTATGCTGATCTGTGGATTGCTAGCCTGAGAACCAGGTCTACAGAGCCCGAGCATCCTTGCCAAGCATGAGTGGGAGCCCAGGTTAGCCTCAATAACCACAGTTGGAAGCCTGAAGCATCCTTGTTAAGCAGAAAACAAAGAAACTTCCATAACTTGTAAAACAAAGAAACCACTATAACTTACAAAGTGACCTCCTAAACAAGTAGAAGCCATCAAGAGCTGTTCCAGGAACTGGTGCCTTGCTCCCACTTATATATTCACATTAAAGATATAACTATATCTTTACCTATTATTATCTTCCAGAAATGAGCTTCTCTTTCCTAGGTCTCTTCCTGTGTGAACTTATTTACATGCTCTACTTTAGAGTGCCACTGAATGCTTGGTCAAATCCATACTCCAACGTGGATCACCTCTGCAATAAGACTTAGACTGGCACCACTCATAGGAATAGTTTAATGACTGTAGTACTAATGCTTTGGGATTTTCTCAAACCATGTGCAGGACCTTGCACCTGACCTTGTTAAACTTCATGAGGTTTGCATGTACCCATATCTCAAGCCTGTCAGGGTGCCTCTGGATGGCATTCTTTCCCTCTGGTGCATCAGTTGCACCACACATCTTGATGGTGTTGGCAGACTTGCTGAGCAATACAGTTCCTGAGCTCACTGAGTGCACTATCACACCTTATCACAGATGAAGTGTTTGTTTCACACAAAGGAAAGGATTTATTTTTAAGGTCAAGACCAGATTGAATTTCCACATGATACTAGTAGAAACCTTATATATGTTCCACAGGACTTTTATTTTTTGATGTGTGAGTGGGTGGTCAAATCTTCACAGCTTCTAGATATGTTTTTTGTCTGTGAGTCAAGTTATTTTCTATGTTATCTTTTTTTTTAAGAGGTCAAAACAGAGCAGAAGAGGTTAAAGCATTTCTTTTTCACAGAGCAAAAATCTGGCATTCTCTCTTTTTCATATCATGAAGGGATTCAGAACTGGTCTCTTCCCTGGAAAAGTCTCTATATATAAAGTTATATCTACAAGGAAGAGCATATATGTGCAGGATTTAAAATTCAATATCCACAGACTCTGGGAAGCAGAGAAAAAAGGATTGCCTGCAATTTAGTGGTGTGGAGCTGGTCCTGTTCCTGTTTTCAAAGCTGCATCACACTCTTACAGAAAACAGTATTTGTATAATGTACACAGCCTCTTTCTCCATGTAAGTGTGTTAGCAACCATGTAAAAACCTTGAGGAGGTACAGAATGGAATGAAATCCTGTGAAAGTATTTTTTTCTGGACAAGAACTGCTAATGTAAAAAACACACCACAAAATGCCCAGAAGCCTCTCAGAATTTTGAGTGCTTGTGGTTAGGGGTGCAAGAAAAGAGTCACTTTCATAGATTTAAGTGTTTCTACTCAACCAGCTCTTTGCTGCTTTCTAGTCTAAAGGTATTTTGTGGGTCTGCTCTTACATGATGGAGCTACACCCTGATGTTTGCAGGAAGCCTTGATAGCTGTTTTGTCTTTAACACAGGAATGATAACACATATCACAGAAACGATTTTTTTTTCTTATTGAAACAGAAATGACAGATAAAATATTTGTGTTTGATTGTAAAAGTAGACTGCATTATTCAATTGTTAGTGAATAATTATATCACCAACTATTTTGTCTCCATATGATATCTGACAATATTTTATACTGCAATAGGTTAATAGGAAATAAAATTATCTGAGATACAGACAGAACCTGTCAAGTTATCTAAAGCAACATGTTGGTTTACGAAGACAGATTGTAAAAGAATTATAAGAAAAAGACTTCATAGAGCAAGAAGAAAAATCATGAAGAAATATGGTAACAAAAGGGGTGCTAAGATTGCAAGTTGCAAAAGCTGAGGAAGTTAAGCAAGCAGATTTTCAGTATCATTGAAGAATTCAGATCAGGTGAAGTGTTGGTGGAAAATGCATTTACTGTGCAGACAGAGGAGAGGCGTGGACTGATGAATGCAGAGGGGATCCCAACAGGACAAAACTTAGGTATTTGTGCCCTAGACGTTTTGCCCATTCTTGATCTTTAAGCCTTGTGCTAGCATCAGGAACTACAGAGAAACTCCCAGCCATTGTCTTTCTGAAAATCTGGAAGTGCTTGCTAACTCTAATCTGTTTTTACTGCTCCCAGCCCCTTATGACTGCACTTTGAAACTCTGCCAAGTCTTCACAGCTCTTCAGATGTCCATGGTGTGTCTTCCACTTAGATTGGCTTTTCAGTTCCACAAAATTAAAAGTTGTTGACAGTACTGTTAAAGAAACATAAAATTATGGTATATCTACAACCAGATGCAAGAAAAATCATCTCTGCCTACATAGTTTGTTCAATGAGCTGTGAAATTATAAAGAAGTTTGTTCAGTGTCATCCAGGACAATCAAGGTTCTTATCCTTGCTGATAATCCTTTGAGCCATCTGATTTTTCAACAATTTCTTTCTTAATACAAGAACTCAAAATAACATCCCTGCATTATACATGACAGCAGTTTGCTTTAAATTGAAATGGAATCTCTCCATCTGTCAGTATGTTAGTTTGACTAAATCATAGTCTGAATTATACCGCTCACATGAATTTTTCAGGCCACAGGACTGAATTCAAATCTTTGAGATGTCTCTTACTACGCATAATCAACTGTGGTGGTTTTTAGTTCAGTGTTAAGCTAATCACCTGCTTGTGGAACTGCGTTGTTGCAATCTTATTCTTACACCAGTTCAGCCTTCTTTCTCCCTCATCCTTCTTCCTTTCTTTTAGTCACAGTACAATCTTATGAAGCATCAAAATTCAAAACTCAAAAGAGTTAGCATTCTAAATGAAAAAACAAACAAACAAACAAAACTGTTATTTAAGTTTGAGAACCAAAGTGAACGAAATCTGATAGCTTATTGGTCCTGGTAGCCAACATACAGATTCAGCATCTAATTGCATTGTCTAGAATGGTTATGTCCATGAGCAGAAGCTATGCATTCTACTCTTCCAGATAGTGCCTGATTAGAAATGAGTATTCTCATTAAACCCTTCCAAAAGATGGCAGTCTGCAGTTATATATTGAGATTCCCTCTGTCTTTTTGAGAACAAAACAAGATGATGCATTCTGCATAAAGCTGTAGTTCAGTGTATAAGTAAGCAGGCCCACTGCTGTGCACATCAGGATGACTCTCATGATACATGGAGGTAACACAATGGAAATCGTAGTTCAGAAATCCAATTTATCTTGCTGTGAATGGAATTGCATCCACTACAGATAGCAATTAGCTTTGTTCTATAACACTGTTATAGAAATATAGCCTTGAAAAACTATTTGCAAACTACTACACATTCACGTAGCTTGGGTTCATAGAGTATAGAAAAAAATGTTTATTCCTGGTATGTGAAGGAGAACAAAGCAGTTTTTAACTACTGCAACCAAAAGGTCAGATCACAACTGCTGAGGTAATGAAGCAAAAGCTTCCTTCAATTTCAGTTTATAAAAGCACAGTATTCTGTGGACACCTCTTTCTTGCAGCACTGACTTTCTGCCACAGATGAATTATACATTGCTCTATTTTAGCTGTATACCTTCATACCAGTATCTATAGCCCCAAGACTTACTTACAAACAAATGATTTTTGGCATTAAAGTACTTATGTACTGATTTTTTACCCTGTGCTTTTGCAAATGTCATGTAGAAGCTTCATTCATAAAGTCAATATATACCACCAAAACTCTAGAAGCTTTAGCATGTCAGTGATTAAGTAGGTATTTCCTGCTTACATTTACGTCAGTAACTGATGGATTTACATATCAGGTCTTATGAGCTGATTACCTGTGATAGAAGGAGATGAGGCTTAATACTGTAAGAAGTTCCAGTTCCTCATACTCCCATATTTTGTCTGCATCTGGACAATCCTTCCAGCAGAGATTAACTTTTTTTTTTTTTTTTAAGAATGGGTTTATGTATTTTTCATGCCTTTCCCTCCCCCTAAATTTGTGCTCAGTGCTGTTCCTCAAGACAGACAGAAACATAAAAGAGGCATCACAGAGCTCAGCAAAGCTAGCTGCTGGGGAGTATAGGAGCTTATATATTCTCCTCATAACAACCAGAAACTGTCTTATTTTTTTTTCCCCTGGGAAAATTCATTACAAGACTATCATATTAGACAGAGTTCCTCTGTGCTTTTACATAGAGAATGCATCTTTTCTTAAAAAATAAAAAAAGAAAATTCTCAATTAGATCCAAACCTCATTGGTTTCTCCATGAGAACTTCCCTACACAGAAATGTTCAGAGAGTCAGGTGATGTAATTTTCTACCCCCTGCAGGAAAATGCATTCCTTATCTGAATGAGGGATTGTAATGGAAGGGTATTAATTGATTGCAAAATGATATTTTCAAAATCAACATTTTTTATTAATTTTGACCTTCAGAACTCTCATCACCCTGACCACTGTTTTTTAATAATAGTTAGGTTCTCCTGCAATGGTCATGGAAACATTATAGAATCACAGAATTATTGAGGCTGGAATAGACCTCTGAGATCATCAAGTCCAGCCTATGACCTAACACCACCACATTGACTAGACTGTGCCACTAAGTACCACATCCAATCTTTCCTTAAGCACCTCCAAGGACGGCAACTCCACCACCATCCTGGGCAGTCCATTCCAGTGTCTTCCAGTGTCTTGAGGAAGTGTTTCTTAACATCCAACCTAAACCTTCCCTGGTGCAGCTCCAGGCTGTGCCCTCTCATCTTGTCACAAGTCGTCTGGGAGAAGATCCCCACCTTACCACAACTTCCCTTCAGGTAGTTGTAGTGTGATAAGGTTCATCACTGAGTTTCCTCCAGACTAAACAACTCCACACTAAATTAGACAGATAATGACATAGGATCTAAGAACGTTTACGTTTAAGACATAACTAGCAAAAATATAAACATTAATTGAACTGGAAGAGAAGGTTCTTGTGGTCAGCATACTGCTTGTGGTTAATTATATCACCTGTCCACTAGATTGACTCAAAGAGCATCTTTCTGCTTATGGCAGAAGGCAATGGTGAAGTACAAGAGGTTTTAAATATTTACTCACAAAGATTAATCTCCTGACTTGCGGGGCCAGCTACAGTTTCACACAGTACCCAAACACTTTCAGAGGGTTCTGTTGGTGTCTCGTCAGCCGCTGAGGCTTCTGATTATTCCCAGGCATCCCAAGATGCTGGGGAAAGGAGGCAGATGATCTCTAGTCTAGTCCTGATTTCTCTGGACCATTGTGGTCCAGAGAAATACAGAGAGATTGTATTTGAAATACAGAGAGATTGTATTTGAAAATGTGCAGGAAACGATGCGACATACTCTCAGCAAGTTTGCAGATGACACCAAGCTGTGTGGCACAGTTGACTTGCTGGAGGGCAGGGATGCCATCCAGAGGGACCTGGACAGGCTGGAGAGGTGGGCCCAGGCCAACCTCATGACGTTTAACAAGGCCAAGTGTAAGGTCCTGCACCTGGGTCGGTGCAATCCCAGGCACAGATACAGGCTGGGTGGTGAATGGCTGAGAGCAGCCCTGAGGAAAAGGACCTGGGGGTTTGGGTTGACAAAAAGCTCAACATGAGCCGGCAGTGTGCACATGCAGCCCAGACAGCCAACCGAGTGCTGGGCTGCATCAAGAGAAGTGTGGCCAGCAGGGCAAGGGAGGGGATTCTCCCCCTTTACTCTGCTCTCCTCAGACCCCACCTGGAGTACTGTGTGCAGTTCTGGAGCCCCCAACACAAGAAGGACATGGAACTGCTGGAGCGGGTCCAGAGGAGAGCCACGAAGATGATCAGAGGGCTGCAGCAGCTCTGCTATGAGGACAGGCTGAGAGAGTTGGGGCTCTTCAGCCTGGAGAAGAGAAGGCTTCGAGGAGACCTTATAGTGGCTTTCCAGTATCTGAAGGGAGCCTGCAGGAAGGCTGGGGAGGGACTATTGACAAGGTCTAGTAATGTCAGGACGAGGGGGAATGGGTTTAAGCTGGAGGAGGGGAGATCTAGACTGGATGTTAGGAGGAAGTTCTTTACAGTGAGGGTGGTAAGACACGAACAGGTTGCCCAGGGAGGTTGTGGATGCTTCCTCCCTGGAGGTGTTTAAAGCCAGGCTGGATGAGGCCTTGCGCAGCCTGCTCTAGTGGGAGATGTCCCTGCCTATGGCGGGGGGTTGGAGCTGGATGATCCTTGAGGTCCCTTCCAACCTAAACCATTCTATGATACATGAATCCTTAACACCCAATACAGATACAGGATACTTAAGAATTCCCCCCAAACCTTCCCCCACTGCAAGCAAACCAAACACCCCAGTGCTCATTTTCTCCCATCCCCCATTGTCTCTCAGTTAGGCCCCAAACAGGCTGGATTCACTGCGGCCCACAGTCTTGAAGGCTGCAGCCTACAGGGTATTCGTGCATAATTTCACAGAATCAACCAGGTTGGAAGAGACTTCCAAGATCATCCAGTCCAACCTAGCACCCATACTCCTACATAGTTACCAGAAAAGGTTGGTTTTGTGTGTTTCATTCATGACAACTGTTAATGAAGGGGCTTTCAGTTTAAATATTCTGGAAGTAAATTCCACCTTTTTTGCCTTCAGAAGTATTTGATAACTTTTTTAGATTCAGAGATCATTTCTTGTGCCAGAAGAAGGTTTTGCATGGGAACTCCCTCAGATTCAGGGATCATAGAATCATAGAATGTCAGGGGCTGGATATATGCCACTTTTTGACACTTTTGGCTTGCACTCTTGGCAGGAGCTGCCTGCTTCTAGTAATTTCTCATGTTGCCCTGCACTGGAGCAAGGAGAGGACTCTATTGCAATCAGCAGCTGCCTGTTCTTCAGGGATTTCAGTTCTGGTCCTTTTTTCTGTACTTCTGGTACTTGATAAATTTTGAATGATGTGCTTCACTTGCAAATGGAATGAAACTGCATGTCAAATTGCAGAAGCTTCCAGTGAATAGGTATATTTTTTCTGTCAGCTTTGGTGGTTCAAATATTGCCTCTCCTGTTGTTTCCTTTCACCGAGGCCTGCTGCCTTGCCTTGCCTTGCCTTGCCTTCCCTTCCCTTCCCTTCCCTCCCTTCCCCTTTTCTTTTCCTTTTCTTTTCCTTTTCTTTTTTCTTTTGTTTTCTTTTCTTTTCAGATTGCATGGCCCAAATGTTTCCTTCCTGTCTAGCCCTTTAACAAGCTTATTTTCTTTTTCAGCTAACATCTGTTCATCTTTTTTAGTCTCTGTCACACAGCACAGGTTTATATTTACTACATTCTCTGAACAATAGGCCTTGAGTAAGGACTTAAAGGCCTCATGAGGGCAATTAGTAGTAGCCTGTAAAACTCCCCTTCAAACTCTCTTTCCACAAGTTATCCCATCTGGCTGTGTCTGCTTTTGGCTAGGTGGCTTGTGAAAAAAAAATCTGAGCAGGTTTGTCTTGCAGAAAGAAAAAAAAAAGATTTATAGCTTTGTCCTTAAGAAGGAAACAGAGAGGAAAAGAACAAAGTATAAAAGATACCAAAAACGATTTTAGACATCACTTTTGCTAGCAATATAATTCTTCTGTCTTGCAATTCAATGATACAGCTGAAGCCTTGCTGCTCAGGACCTCCTAATTGTACCAATTTGTGTATATGCTGGAAAATATAAAGTAATGATTGACTGTAGTCCTCTCACTGACTAGCACATGAAAGCTAGCATGACTTTATCATAGCAATGGACATTCACTATGATTTTGAAAGATAAGATAATCAGAACCTCAAAGGATAGCCACAGCTTGAAGAGAAGAAAAGTACAGAATGGGACCCTATGGTGCAAAATTTTGGTTGATCTTCCTAGGAAGCAATATTCTAAATAAAATTGAATGAGAACAGAAGAATACAAAACTAATTAAACACAGTCATGGATTGTGTGCTGGTTATCCCATTGATATGATTCTTGGAACTATATTCACATCTTTAGGCTTTTAAACTATTATTTTGTTGCTAAAAAAAGGAGAAGGAATAAACTAGAGTGCTGGACTGTGATTATGCATGGTGCTGAATAGCTAGCATCCAACTGACGTGACAATGACTTGGGGCAATTTGCACTTCCTGAGAAGTGGCTGTGGAAGGCTTGGGAGATTTTATGCACCAGCGACAATTTCCAAAATAAGCATGCAAGAGCCTGAATGAGGTTTTGCTTCCCTCCCTTCAGGACAAGTCTCCAAAACTGTTACAGAAGTTTCTCAAACACCTCAATATTCCCTTAGAATCATAGAATCAACCAGATTGGAAGAGACCTCCAAGATCATCCAGTCCAACCTAGCACCCAGCCCTGTCCAATTAACTAGACCATGGCACTAAGTGCCTCATCCAGGCTTTTCTTGAACACCTCCAGGGATGGCAACTCCACCACCTCCCTGGGCAGCCCATTCCAGTGCCAATCACTCTCTCTGTGAAGAACTTCCTCCTAACATCCAGCCTGTAGGTCCCCTGACACAACTTGAGACTGTGTCTCCTTGTTGTGTTGCTGGTTCCCTGACAGAAGAGACCAACCCTCACCTGGCTATGGCCACCTTAATCTATAATTTAGTGGTGTGAGGCCCACCTGTATTGGAAATTAATAATTTGATATAAATTACTAATACTAATTTCTGTGTGAATATTAATGTTATTATTAATATTCCTCAATTTGGGAAAATTCCCTAATATTCTTTGGATTTTTGATTGACAGGAAGTAGTTGCACATAAGGTATTTATAAACACAGAATTAACAGTTTAAACAATCAGAACTTGGAAAATAGGAACACGGAAACAGGAAAATTCTAACTATGCTTATGGAATCTTAGCATTAACTCCAGCATATGTACTGTTGATGCTTTGTGTTCCTGAGTAAGTCTCCTGCACAAAGATGCTTCCAAAACTCACGATAATGATCCTGAGGTAAAAATACAAAATATTCCAGGCAGAAGGAAGAAGAGAAGAACTGAGATGCTGCTGCTGAGCTAGGGCAAGCTGCATACATGTGGCTGCATCATTCCCAGTCCATGAGCCCTGTCCTGGGTTAGGGTGGATCCTTCCCCTGGTAGAATAAACTCACCACAATACAGATTTTTTTTGGAAAGTCAGGTATATAGCTTTAAAAAAAAAAAACCAAAACAAAACTGTATTTTACAAACATTTTGCAGCCTGATTTGAACTGAAAGTGAGGCAAACTTTAATTAATATAGCTCTTGAGCATTATTCCTCCATTCTAACTGCCATCTGAATTTGTTGGTATCTTCATGTAAAAAAATGAATCTATGCAGGAAAAAATAATGTAATAAAAACATCAAAGAAAAGACCTCCTGATAGCACATTAATGATATTTAACAAAATGTGTTTGTGTCTGTGGTTTAATTACAAGATATTACTGCACCTCATTGTTATTGAGCTGGAAGGAAAGCTTTTCTCCATATATTGTACAAAGAGTAGCCTAATTTTGAATTTCTGTGTGTTTGTTGCTACAAAAATATACCCCTGAGGTTATTGCTATGATTTAGAGCAAACAAATGTCACCAGATTATTTCTTGAAAAGTTATATTGTGTCTGTTAATATTTATAAAAGAAATAAAGCATGCTCTGCATTTTAGCAGTGGAGAGGAAGAGAATGTTGATGACCATAACAGAATCACTGTAAAAGCTGGGCTGATCATAATAAAGAAGGCACAAATGCCTATATGTAATTACTAAAGGAGATGACAGCATGCTAGAATGTTGACACTATTGCTGTTGCTCATTTCCTCATCCCTTTCCCCTGTTAGTTTATTATCAAAGATGCTGCTATATTGTACTCTTACTGAGTCATTTTTCATGTCCAGACTAATGATGTATTTGTTCTAATCCTATTAATAAGCCTTTAATTCCAAACTCACAGATTTTATTACAATGCTATTGATAATTCTTGATATCTGAATAGTGCAGACTTGGCTTTTTCTTGGAAAAAAAAAATCTTAACCTGAAGCACAGGAAAAATCAGAATATTAATGTATTTACAGAGAAAGATTTCTCAAGTATATATTCTCTTTGATTAGAATAATGTTGATTGAGATATATGAATTCTGAATCTAGGTAAAGAAATATCTAGAATGGCATTTTATCACACTTCCATTCAGCATCAGCTCTAGAACATGTATGCATTCTAGGCCTAAAAGCATGGGAATTTAAAAACACTAGACAAAATGCATTAATACATACAATGAAATGTTTGTCTAAATTTCACAAAGTGTTTTTTTCTACATTTTTATTTAGAAAAATAAAAAATTAAGGCAATTATTTTTTAAAAATGGAGGACCTAAGTGATTTTCTACATTTAATTTTCTGAATATTGACGTTTCATTGTTCAGCATAAAATCTGGAACATTTAAATGTAAATGATATGTAAAATGAGAAATTGCTACGGTGTAATGCACAGATTGGAAGAAGACATTTGTACCATGTGCATTTTTCATTTTATCTTTTGAAATGTGTCCCCAGGATTCCCCTTTCCCCCCTCCCCTCCAGATATTTGTTTAAGAAATGCAGTCATTCATTTGCAGCAGCTTGCACTAATCCTGTTGTATCCACAGGTTCTACTCAATTTGCAAGCTCAGCACATTACTTAATGTACCAATGGAAATAAATTCTTATATGTGTGCCAGTGGATTGGCAAAGTATATATGCTGTTGTGCAGGGGCTAGTGAGGATGATGCCAGCTGTGTTTTTCATTGTTATTAGACACCTTTAATCATGCCAGCATTGTTAG
This sequence comes from Tricholaema leucomelas, assembly GCA_013400475.1. Lineage (NCBI taxonomy): Eukaryota > Metazoa > Chordata > Aves > Piciformes > Lybiidae > Tricholaema lacrymosa > Tricholaema leucomelas. The sequence goes on along the minus strand of WAAF01020798.1, from coordinate 162,246 downwards.
GCTCTTTCAATCTATTTCTTCAATTGAACAAATGCAGTTTAGTGTCAAACTCCTTACTTGTTAATCATGTACATATGAGCCACACAGAGAGGTATGTGTCCAATAGCAACTGGAAGTCCAGCCCTGAAGGTGCTCAAACATCTGAAATGCAGATAATGGTTAATTACCAGAGTCTTCATAGAAACAACCAGGTTGGAAGAGACCTCTAAGATCCTCTAGTTCAACCTATCACCCAGCCCTATCCAGTCAACTGGACCATGGTACTAAGTGCCTCATCCAGTCTTTTTTTGAACACCTCCAGGGATGGTGACTCCACCACCTCCCTGGGCAGCCCATTCCAATGCCAATCACTCTCTCTGGGAAGAACTTCCTCCTAACATCCAGCCTATACCTCCTCTGGCACAACGTGAGACTGTGTCCCCTTGTTCTGTTGTTGGTTGTATGGGAGAAGAGACCAACCCCCACCTGGCTACAACCTTCCTTCAGGTAGTTGTAGACAGCAATGAGGTCAACCCTGAGCCTCTTCTTCCCTTCTACCTGACATGCAGGCTTCCATAAAATGATGATTGTAGTTCATGAACTTCTAATTTTACCTGAAATAACTGGACCTGTAAAATGTTGGTGTTAATAAATAATTTATTAAGTATAGATAGAAAAATGCCATAACCAAGTAGACTGCAGAAACACGATGTTGATAGAATTGCCTGACCAGTGAAGGTTTACAGCTCTATTCAGCCCCGTAGCTGCTAGTCCTCACCACGAGTTTTGTGTTCAATAAGCTTTTGGGTGTGTGAAATAATCCTAGGAGCAGTGGGCTACCTATTATTATTCCCTAGCATACCAGTGGCCAGGAGGCTGGTACTGTTATACTGAGTACATTTGTGAACAGTCATTTTGGCTGATCACAAACACTTAACCTTTGTACATTTATTGGTGCAGATAGAGTCTGTTTGGAGGATTTTTGGCAATTAGTAGGAAGCCTACCATTTCCATTTCCTTAATCTGAGACCTGAGAGCCAGGTCACTCTACTTTTGCAAAGCAGTGGATAAAGAACCCTTTCTAGGTCTGGCTAATTCTTGAATAAACTTTTCTTCTTTTTGGTCACAAACTGGTTTTGAAGGAAAGTTTAAGGAAAGATATGCTTAAGTCGGGAAGACTACAACCTTCGGAAAATGGACATTAAATGTAGCGCAGGCTGTTAACATTGTATTGAAGTAATGAACAGTACCTGTGCTTCCATCTGATGGGAAGTTTTGTGCAAAGGTATTTTTTAATGATTCATTTCAGAAGGGCCAAATTACTTTTTCAGCAATAAGTACTTAGAACCTACACAAAAGATGAAAACTTGGAGGTACAACTGATTCTTTATAAAATGTTTTATTAATTGAAATGCTAACCAGATTGTCAAGTATATCTGAGTGAAAACCAGAGCAGCTGCTTAAGGTGCTGTGTGGGTGATTAAGCAGTTGCTTTTCCTGATCCACTGCATTAAGGTCAAAGCCCTTGTACTCAGTTTCAAAGCTCAGTGCAACTTTTTTAGGATTTTGTTCCTTTTATTTTATATTAGTTAACCTGTTTTGCCTTCCTTGCTTCTCCCAGTTTAGTTATTGTGCTTCTGAGCTATCATTTACTGCCTCTTTTTTACATTTTCATCAGTAATGCTCTCAAGACATCCACTGCCCTGTAAAGGTACTCTGCCAGCTGCCAGTACTAAAATGTGGGGAAGAAAAGAGATTATCATCATGTGCTTGACTTCGAGTTTTGTGATGCAGTAGTTGAATACATATTGAGGTGCTGGAACGTGTCCAGAGAAGGGCAACCTGTGTTCCAGGTGAGGGGCCTGAGGAGAGGCTGAGGGAGCTGGGGTTGTTTAGCCTGGAGAAGAGGAGGCTCAGGGCAGACCTCATTGCTGTCTACAACTACCTGAAGGGAGGTTGTAGCCAGATGGGGGTTGGTCTCTTCTCCCAGTCAACCAGCAACAGGACAAAGGGACACAGCCTCAAGTTGTGCCAGGGGAAGTATAGGCTGGATGTTAGGAGGAAGTTCTTCCCAGAGAGAGTGATTGGCATTGGAATGGGCTGCCCAGGGAGGTGGTGGAGTCACCATTCCTGTGGGTGTTCACTTAGTGCCATGGTCTAGTTGAGTGGCTAGGGCTGGGTGCTAGGTTGGACTGGATGATCTTGGAGGTCTCTTCCAACCTGGTTGATTCTATTCTATTCTATTCTATTCTAACCCTTTGGTGCAGCACATACATTTAATTTCATGTAACAAACCTCCCAGACAGAAAATAAATTAATGTTCCAAAGTGAAGGATTTAAACCTAAGAAAGTCCTTGGTTAATTTCATTTTCTCAACAGATCCTACACATCAGGATGCAGCCTTTTATTACATGATCACAAATAATTTTCTTGACCAGTTGCTCTTTAACTAGTGCACAGGATGGCTGGATCTCTGACAGTTATGCAGTTATTCTCTAAAATATTATAATTTCATCTTCAGCAAAAGTTGGAAGACATATATTAAATAATGAATTTTGGAAAGAGTAGCCAGAAGAGGGAAGATGGATACTGTCTTAAAGCAGATTACTTGATAATCAGATTAGATGTTCTCTTTCTTTATTTTCTCTGTTTCTGTCTTGAGATTGGTATTTCCACTTGCATGAAGTTAAAGCTCATGTCTATGTCAGCTTGAGCTATCCAAAGACTCATTCTCTATTTCCCCTATGCTACTTGTTTCATTTTTGCTCCGCTTTCACTTCCCAGTTCCTATCTCCTTAAAAAGCCCTGTTCCAGCCTCCCATTCCACCTGTCTGCTCAGTGTCCAGATCCCACTTGCCTCCCTCCTCTAGGCCTCTGCTATGCTTCCTGTCTCTCTATTGCTTTGCCTCAACTTACTTTCCCTTTGTTGACAGCTCAGCAGCTTCATTAGCTACAGAGCACCTAGGCAAGGGGACTTGCAACTAGAATTGCAGGGCTGCAGATTTGTCCCAGTTGCACAGAATTTTTGTTGTGACTTGGCCTCTTTCAGCAAGCTCTCTTTCTAAAAGTTACGACCAAACAAGAAGAGTTCATGCCGCATAGGAATACTGAAAATGGCAGGGCAAAACTTGGTTAATACACTAATGTGGTTACAACTGTCATTCAAGAGGGAGGTCACTTGACTATATCCACTTTTTGTTTCATTAATGTCAGGATGACTTAAAGAGAGGATGAGAGAGAAAAGATGTGCCTCGCTACCATTGAAAATGTCCAAGATCTACCAAAGGTCTGTGTGTATTAAATACTGTTTTCATTCAGTCTGTGATGACATTCAGCAGACTATACAATATAGCCTAGAATTGTGTACATATTGTATACATGAAAGAAAATATTTTTTGGACAACAGTGAAGTGCACTGTAAAGGGAGGAAAACTTTCTTGTCTGAATTAACACAGAAATGTTATCCCAAAAATAAACACATGTGTGTATTACACAGGATACCAGCATACGACCTGACCTGACATCATTACTTTTCTGACAATGTCTTTCTCTAATTAAAAGCATGTAATCACTCCACAATTACGTTTATTCAGCTTCATAGGTTGCACTTGCACCTAACTTGTTTCTCCTCTGAGTAAAGAAGAGCAACAATGAATTCACAGTGATTACTGAGGAGTCAGCAGCTTTACGAACTACTGCTGTAATGAACAGCTTAAATGAGAACTGAGCAGAAAGCTGTATTGGAGAGTCCAGCTCCTGCCCTAGACGGGAACCATTTCTTTCTTTCTTTAATCAAGAAGCAGCACACAGCTGGCCTGCTAATCACAAACACCAGATGGCTGTCTCAAGCAAAACCTGCTCAGTCCACACATTTCCAACCAAATCAGAATTAAAGTGCTTTATTGAGTTATTAACAACTTGTAATCAAACAGCAATCAGTGAACCATGCAAGCTAGATCGATATTTGAAGTACAACAACAAGAAAAAAACCCAAACCACAACACAGAAGGTAAAACATGATTCTTAAAAAGGTTAATATGCATCTCTACATTTTAAAATGTACCTCTGCAATGTATCCTAGAATGTTCTAATGCAAACGTATAGGCACAATTACCCCTCTAAGCAGGGTGGGTTGTACACACATTCCCTCCCAGGTGTGTGGGTTCCTTCCTTGCACATTCTTCCTGGGGTACAGGTGGATGGTCTAGGTCTAAGGGTGCCCCAGTGCTCCCAGTGATCTTCACACAGTGCAGATGCACCCCCACCCCCAAGTGAGGTATACATCTCTTAGGTGTGAGTCCCTGTGTCCTAATTCCTTCTTTGTCACCCCTAGCTGGATGAAATGCCTTCACAGTACCCGTTTAGCCTGAGCAAATGCCTTCAGAGTATACATTTAGCCTGAGCAAAGACTGTCATGCTGGTAAGGCAGCTTTTGGCAGGTTCAAATGAGGGAATTTAATCATTCCAGTGGTGGGAAGGCAGGAACGCCCTGCAGACCAAAAGTAAAATAAAACAGCCAGAATCTCAGTTTGTTTGCTGTGTAATAAAATCACTAAAATGTTCACTAATAGTTTTGGTATCATGAATCCCAAATGATTTTGCTTCCCATACATTTTTCAACATATTTCACCCAACAAAAATAACCATCTTCTGGTCAGGGTCTCAAGTAGGTAGCCAAGAATATCACAACAGTAAGAGCTATTAAATGTGGCTAGTTAGGGCAGTTAGGATATAATGGGATGGAGAGTGAATTTAAAATAGTGACTTTCATTAGTGGGTACAGGAAGTGACCTTGTGTGGCTCTGTAAGGCACAACTTCAACTGCACTTCATGTTCACATCTCAACTTATGACTGCAAAGGTTTCTATAGTTTCTTAAATCTCACTGTGCTTAACTCAAGTCTTTTTTACTTTAGAGGAGAGGAAAGCAACAACTGTGATGAGATTTTAATTCAGAGATACTGGCAGAAATGCATGCATCCACAAGCTCCACGACAAGCACAGATAAATCTTTGATAGTTCAGTAAAGGACAGGGTTTTCCAAAACTGGAGCCTACAACACAATGTAACTGTTAATAATGCAACTAGTGAGGAGCAAACAGCTCCAACTGTGTGACATCCAATAAGAGATAAAAACAGACTCAATTTGGTGATTTGATAGTTCATGTTAGGTACCTAGAGAAAGGAATAACTGATGTGGAAGCATCTTACAGAATAACTTGCTCCCAGAGCAACTGTTGATGACAAATTTTTCAAATGAAAATGTGAAACTCTTTCCAAGATGCAGTTAAAATAAATAAATCAAAGTACTGTTAGTGTATGGGACACTTTAATGATCTATTAAGAGACTGAGTGCACCTTATTTGTCATACAAAGTAATTTAAAGACTACTGCTAACAGACTGAATAGACCGTTATTTTAATGATGATGACTGGTGTTGGTAATAGGAGGTGGAACCATCACCTCACATAACATAAACTACTATATAAAACATGTACAGATGATACATGGCACAACCTAGACAACAGATTAGCTTCAATCAGGCATAGCAGTCAACAATGCCTGTGTGCTTTCATTATGAGAAGCAATCTTTCATTCATGACTTAAATATCAATCTTTTAAGAAACTGCAGCAATCTGGGGGAAGAGGGAAGTGAAAACCAGTGCAGAAATCACAGTAAATGAATTACAATCTTGGTTCAAACTGCGGATTACAGTACAGAATTAGCAAAGAATCTATAAATGTTTAACTGATCAGGCAACAGATTGAAAGTTAAAACTGAATTTCCTGGTAAGTGAGGGGAAAAAACAATCAATAACATAATATAGGTTCTTCTGCTTCTGACATGACTACCAGAAGTGAAGAGGTAGATACCAGAAAACTTCACTGATATGAGAAAGGTAGTCCTCAACTTTGAATATGATCAGATGGGAAGATGCAAGAGTGCAGATGGCATATGCTAAATCACTGCATGAAGAAACGAAAGGATCCTGCAGTGTCTGAAGAAGAGAGAGAGGATCAAATGGAATAGAATGTACAAAATGTCTACTGGTTAAAATAACAACACTGATATTGTTTACAACACAACTAATATAAATCCATAGGCACCCAAAACTCCATAGAGTATTCCAAATACAGTCTCTCAAGTGACAAAGACTCACATTCACCAACTTGATGGACAATGCGTTTATGTTAGGGGATGTGGAATCTTTGAAAGACAAAGAAAGTACAGGAACATAGATTCATAGAATGGTTTGGGTTGTAAGGGAACTTAAAATCATCCAACCCACCTGCCATAGGCAGGAACACCCTCAAGGTGTTGCTCAAGGCCTTATCTGACCTGGCCTAGAACACCTCTACAGAGGGGACACAGATGGGTCTACAGGCCAATCTGTGAGGCACAGGACAGACTATGGGGCACAGACATGTTTCCTGTGACCTGTTTTCACATGTAAGTGATGAAGACATCACCCTATCAACCACCTTTGCTGAGGAGAGCATCTGTATTTGTTTTATGAGTGGGAGGGAAAAGGATTTTACAGGAGCAGCTTGACCCCATTTTGAGCTCTGTGATCAGCTGCAGGATGCCTTGCATTCACACTGAGTTAAAGCCCAACACTGAGTGAAATCTTGAATTACAGAGCTTGAATTCTGCTCTCTGGGAATATTTAACATGCAGCAACATGCATGTGAAGAGGTAGAAAGGGAGCCAGATCCCAATTCCCAAGTAAATGTCTCCAAATCACCTGTCTTGACATAGTAGTAAGTCTCAGGAGATAAATATGTGTACATAATATATTTAATCAATTTTCCACCCCACCCATCATTCTCAGTCTTATAAATAAATTCTCAGTTCTAGTTCACTTTCAAGAGGTCTGTTGGATTCTTTTAACTCAGCTTGTCCTTGGCTTTATATATATATACACTACTATTTTTGCTCCATTTACCTACAGAAGATGGAAACTGAGGTTATTGAATTTCAAAGTATCTCATTATGGATAGACCTGAAAGCTCATTGTTTATTTTTGTTCCACTGGCATGTAAAAACCACAAAGCAAATGGGAGTTTTATGGCTTCATAAAGTGTCCAGAATATTTGCTGAAGACACAGGATATTCTCTAATGTGTTCCCAGTCATCTTCAAGAATGCATTCAAGAAGTGATTTTGCATGTAATTGTAGTGGTTTGACCTCGACAGGCCTGCAGGCATACACCAAGAAACAATCTGACCTTCCCGTCTCAACAGGACAGAGGATGAAGAATATATGGGTCAAAATAAAGGCAGTTTAGTAAAGAAGATCAAAAGTCATGTATGGGAGCAAAGGGAAATAAAAACATGTATTCTCTACATCCCATTATCAGGTGATGTCCAGCCACTCCATGGGAAAAAAGGCCTCTGCATATGTAGTGGTTGTTTTGGAAGGCAAATATCCCCCTTTCCCTTTTCTCTTAACTTTTCTTGCTAAGCATGATGTCATATGGCATGAAATACCCTTTCAGTCAGTTTGGATAAGATGTTCTGGCTGTGTCTCCTCCAAACATTTTGCCCATCCCAATCCCCTGGGCTTTTGGGGGTGGGAGTTGAGGACCATCCAAAGCACCAGTGGGTTATCAACACTGTTCTAGCTACAAATTATGAAGTCCAATGCTAAAGGGATGGAAAAACTCTGGAATGCACATGGAGACCATCCATGTCTGAAAATCAAAGCCAAACTTAAGATTTGCTTGGCACACGTGTGTAGAAATGACAGAATACACAGTATCATTGCAGTGAAGTGGGCTAGTGGTTAGAATAGCACTCACACCTGTTCTTTGGTAGAGATTTCTAGATGAAATATTGTTGGCAATCGTTGCTATTTCTTGGGTGAAACACTGCCTGGGGGAGCTGATGAAAAGAGAGCACTTGAAGCTCTCCTAAAAGATATGCGTGGAGGTCATTTTAGAATATTGGTTTCACAGAGCACATGCAAGTAATAACAAGGCATGTTTGCCTGCGGGGATGGAGATGTTCTGGACTCAACTAGATGCCAAAGGATCCTGCAACTTCTAACATTCAATCTGTGTAGACCTTTCAGTCGTGGGTGGTTGCCTGATATCTTCCCTTGGGCTGTAGTGTAAGCTTGTGTAACTAATTTGCTTCTGAGACATTTCAGAAGACCTAAATAACTGAAAATTTTCAGTGCAACTCTGTTGTGATAAACAAACTTTTGACATCCGAAAAAGGATAAAACCTGCAGCTGCTTAGATGCAACTTCCATAAAAGTTTTGTGCAGACTTCCAACCGGCATTTCAGCTATTTAACCAAGACTTGTAGGGCACGATGGGTATCCAGCTGTGTGTTATATTTCTTACTAATCATGCCAATCAGTTGAAACAAATAGTACCTTTTCTATTTTGCATGCTTGTCTTAAATTCATATCTCTGATGAGTATGTAAACACCACCTATAAATCAAGCCAAAGGCTTCCCACCAGGAAAAAAAGAACTCTATTATCAATTAAAAGGTTTAGTTCTACTAATTGACCTTTTGAACTACTGTAAAGGTACTGAAAATAAGTCCTCAGGGAACTGGGCTGTTTAGTCTGGGAATTCCACTGATTCAAGAGTTTGTAAAGCATTGTACTGTACTCAACACTGGTCAGGCCACACCTTGAGTGCTGTGTCCAGTTCTGGGCTCCTCAATTCAAGAGAGATGCTGAAGTGCTGGAAGGTGTCCAGAGAAGGGCAACAAAGCTGGTGAGGGGGCTGGAGCACAGCCCCATGAGGAGAGGCTGAGGGAGCTGGGGGTGTGCAGCCTGGAGAAGAGGAGGCTCAGGGGTGACCTCATTGCTGTCTACAACTACCTGAAGGGAGGCTGTAGCTAGGTGGGAGTTGGTCTCTTCTGCCAGACAGGCAGCGAGAGAGCAGGGGGACACAGCCTCGGGTTGTGGTGGGGGAGCTCTGGGCTGGATGTTGGGAGGAAGTTGCTGCCGGAGGGAGTGATTGGCATTGGAGTGGGCTGCCCAGGGAGGTGGTGGAGTCAGTGTCCCTGGAGGTATTCAGGGAGAGACTGGATGAGTCAGTGCCATGGTCTAGTTGGTTGGCTAGGGCTGGGTGATAGGTTGGACTGAATGATCTTGGAGGTCTCTTCCAACCTGGTTGATTCTATATTTAACAACCACCATACGAGAAAGCACATTGGAATAAGTAATCTGGCATGCAGAAAAGAAATTCTTTTTGCTTTGACACCTCTTCTTTAGCTCAGAAATTATCATCTGTGCCCCAGGCTATCAAACATCAATGCACAAAATTATTCACAAAGAGTTTATAGTTCAAATGGTAAATCCAGACATTTGCAAAATGTAGGCCCAAGTGAGTCAGCACGGAAAGCTTGATCTTTCAGTTTGATGAAAATGTAATCTTATGGGTGTCAAGTCGAAGTTCAAAAGTGGCTTATAGTGTCACACAGATAAGTAGTTTTGCCGACAGCAATGCCATACTTCATAAACTCTTGTCTGGCCAATGGTAACTGCTATGATGATTAAGAAGGTAGATAGTAAATGCACATTTTAGCTTGTTTTGCATATCTAGGATTAAAAATTAAGACAGACCTATTTAAGAATTACATATAACTTGCACTCCATATTGCATTTATATGTAATGAAGAATTACAGTGATGGTTTTTTTTTTACTTTGTTTACTTTAACCACTACTATTTTATATGTACCACTTTTACAAGACTTAAGATAAATTACAGTCTCTTCAGGTTTGAATCAGTGACAAATTGAAGTGAAAATGAGGAGGAGAATTACGCCACTAATTATACATCATAGTGTTACTAACAATTGAAAGCTGAAATCAGGGATCTTTTGTATTAAAATAAAAATCTTGTAACTTGTGGCTGTATTATTACTCCTTATATATATTTTCTATTTTGTCCTTAAAATAATTTCATATATAATGAAAAGACACAGGAAAAGAGCTTTGTGGAAAGTACAGAAGAATATAACTGTTCTGTCACTATTTTAATTATGACAAAGAAGTAAAGTGCAGCAATTAGCTTCTTTAATTATCTGCTCCTATCCAAAGCAACTAGGTAAACCAATTTTTTTTTTCCAGTTCAGATGTAAGCTTTCTAGAACATTTCTTAAGTGTCTTCAATCCACATAGATAAAAGGATTAATGTAGGGACCCAACTCATATTTGGGACTGAGCTCTGTATTTACTGAAAGATGCTCCGTACACCAAGTAACTCTTCCCCTTCTCAGTGAGTTTTGTGTAGAAATGGCTCCAATTCATACTGAGTTTCCACGCACAAAATACAAGACACACAGCTCTGTTACCTAATTTTGTCCTTTCTGTAAGCCTTTCCTAAATGCTGTGAAGCAGGAGTGCAGGTGATATCACATTAATTACTTAGTTGTACCTGTGCTGAAGCCTGGTAGTTGTGCTTCCTGCTATACAGCATGCAGGATCTGCCCCCAAAGGGAGTATTTAGTGTTAGGGTCTCTATGGTTAATCAGTTCTGTGTTATCATGTAATAAAAATGTTTAGAAAATATAAAAAACATGCCTAAATCTTATTTTGTGTTCATTTGTTTGCACAATAGGAGACTTGACACTTTCAGTAAGGACTGTATCAGAGAAAGTCTCTAGGATTATATGCTCTAAATGAACCAGTGTAAGAAGATTCAGTGTGAATTGTGTCTAAGATGTAATTTTGGAGTGAGTAGGGTCTGGTCCTGCCATTTGCATGGAGCTTCTCCATTTGGTCCATCCTAAATGCATATGGGAGGTTGTAAATGCTGGATTTTAGGCTGTATTTGGCACAACCATTTAAAGGGCTGTTATTGTCCCTCTATTATCACAACTTGCCTACTATCAACACGTAACAGGGAGAGCTTTTCTATCTTTTTCTTTCTTCCTCCCAAAATATTGCTCTTGCTGTCCCTTTTTGTTTCTTTTTCTTTCCTCCAGATTCCTTTGATCTGTGACATTTTCAAAAACAAAACCCAACAACAACAAAAGGAAAACAAATTAAAAAAGGGAGGGGGAAAAAAGTCATTTTTGCATCAGAATAAAACTGAATTTATTCTTGATGGGTATGGTAAAAAAAAAAATCTAAATTTGCTCATTATAACTATAAAAATAAATAATGAAATATTGCTAACAAGTTTCAGCATCTTCCTTATGCTCATGCCCTTGGCAATAAGGCTTTAACAACTGTCTTCAGTGACAACACCATGAAGGACTATCCCTGTGCAAAATCGATGATTTTTAACAACAATGAAGTGTGAACTCCTATTTCCACCTCTTCATTCCTTCATTCCTAAACCTCCACCTTCTGTACTGCCTTCATCTCCATTTATCCATCCAAATTTTTAGCCTCCTGTGGCAGCCAGAAACTGCTTATACTTTAGAGTTATTCCTTCCAAGTTTTTTTGATACATTGATTTTAATTTCTTGAGAGTTAAATGCTTTTTTAATGTATGCAAAGTAGGAAGAGTGGAATGCAAATGCCACTGTGGAATTTTCTCTAGGCCAGTTCACAAACATCTCCTAACTTTTTCTGCACCGAAGATATTTTGACAACTTTTATTCCCAGCTTACGAGAAATACTTCCACTAATATTCCAGCAGTGCCCTAATTCATTCATCATTTTAAATTGATATCTTACAGCCCTGTCCTCATGATTATACTAAGAAATTGGAAAGATATTTGTGAACATGTAGGATATTTCATTTTCATAGAATCATAAAATGCATTGGGTTGAGACCTTTAAAATTCATCTAGTCCAACTCTCCTTCCTCTTCCTCCCTCCTTCATATTAAGCACTCGAGTCAGTTTGAGTTCCTGCCTGCGTGTTTGGTTCTTTCATGCGTAGTCCTATGAATTTCTTTGGAAGCTGTAACATAATCCGTGAAGTAATCCTGCAAAAAGCTCAGCTGTCTGCAAGATTTCACTGAAGACCAGGAACTGCAATTTGATGTAAACATTGCAATCTATATAAATTTGCAAAGTTTACAGATTCAAAAATATCCTTTGTGTACCTCTGAGTCTCTAATCCCATCAGTCCTTCACCAAGCATCCTCCAAAATGTTTTCAGGACGTTCCAAAATAGCTGATTTACTATTTCTGAGTGCAACACACTTAGCTAGCTTATTTTTTTTTCAATGTTCCCTCTATCAAGAGAAGTTTGAAATATACTAAAATATATTTTTAGTACATGAAAATATATTTTTTAATTAAAAAAAGGACTTATTACACATCACCCCAAAAAGTCAGTGTCAGATAGGAAGCAATGGATTCCTTCAACCTATTTTTTGTTCTTTCGTTCCAGTTAAAAATATTTTCTCTGCAATTTAGAATGAGCCTTTTTGTGTGTTTCTGACAAAATTTTAAGAGGAAACAAACAAAAAGCAATACTCTCTTAATAAAGTCTTAATAAATCCAATCGTTGTTTCACGGATTCATCTTGTGATATAATCAGAGGTATAAATTTGATTCTGTTACACATTCTTTGCTTTGAGGAGCATTATTTGTAATACCTTTTAAACACGTTTTATCAGTAAAAAATATTCTTAACTCTTTTTCCTCCACTGAGTTTGCTAACAGCAATCTCCCGTTTATCAGCTTATGAAAAGCATTAGTCTCAAGGGAGCCCATTAGCTAGATGCTCCACCGGCTCTGTCTCCTGTTATCTGCCTGTAGCATGGAGCAACAACAACAGACACTGCAGAATTGACTTTGTCTTTGTTATTAATATCTATAATACTATTAAAGTCTAAGGGCATATATATCATGAGCTGTCTTGTGTGTCACTAAAAGTGATTCACCACTATAACATCAAATATTTACCTTACCTAGAGCTACAAGTAATTACAAGCTTATTTTGTTGGTGCTCAGGACTAAGAATTTCTGTTAATTATTAGGCCATGATGAAAAATATGATTTGCCCATTCCCAGATACATTATATGCATATGATCTCTCAGTACCAGAAAAACTTCAATCGGTGTGAATATATTAAATTGCTGCTAGGAGTCACTTCAGATGTATCAACCAGAAGTAATTACCAGTCCAGGAAAGTGATTAAAATGTCTTAAAATTAAGATTTCAGCTTGCCATGGTTATTTCTATGCAAATATGCTAAATTTTTTTTCCAACCAAAAGGCAAGTCTTGATTAAAAGCAGACTAAAGTTTTGAATAACAAGAAAATTTTAAAACTCATACTGTAAACATAATTACTTGAGCCTCAGTTGCAAATGAAGGTCATATTTTTTGCTTGCTGTACTTGCTTTCCCTCCCCTCCTCTAATGAAAAAGACATTGCACAATGCCCTATTAAATTGTATGCTGAATGAGTACTTGAAAGTATCAGTCAATTTCTTTCACTGACTAGCCATAATGGTTCAGAGTTGCATGCTATATTGCAGATTTATTTTTACATCTAATATATATGTCTCTCAATATATGAGTTGAGTGATTCAATCCCCAAAATATGACATGAACATTTTGCTGCAATTTGCAATAGGAAATGGAGATCAGAAGAAATACTTTTGTTGACTCTACTCAGGCACATTTGGTTGACAGTTTGAGCTCTTCCGAAAGCTGGGTTAATATCCTTGGAACACCCTGGAGGTGACTCTCTTGATTGTGCATAGTGTCTTTGCTACAGCAAACCATTTCATGTATGTCATATGTGGTAGGTTTAGTTCATCAAAATAGAGCATGACACCTGCAAAACTCTCACTGAATGTAAATTGTCCTTGCCCTGTGGGAGTGGAGCAATCCAAAATTTAAGGTTATCACTCTCTCTGACCTTCAGATACTATTAAATAATTAAACGAGAATTAAACACGCAGCAGGAAAAACAGGAATTCAATACAGTGCAATATTTTTTCTCCCATATTTCCCACTATTCAAAGCAGTATTTTAATTCATTACACTTCGTTTTGCAAATTAGTTCAAATGTTGCAAACTTTCAGTGTTCAATGAACTTGCTATTTGCTCAAGAAAATCTCTTTTCCTGCTTTCCCACTCCCTAAACATATTAACTTCAAGACAGCACACTACTAGTTCACGTGCTAGACTATGAGAAATCTGCAGGAACTTTCACAAAAGTTCTAGGCATGGATGGGATTTTGAAACAACTCTGTAAAGCCCTGACAGTTCAGTATTTAATTCAAAACCTCAAGAAGGCTTAGTAAGTTAGAGACTTCTGGAACTGTTAATCTAAAAGTCTTGTGTGGCATGCAGTTCTCTTCATGTTTGAAATAATATAGTTTCATAGAATCATAGAATCAGTCAGAGTTGGAAAGGACCACAAGGATCATCTAGTTCCAACCCCCCCCACCATACACAGGGACACCCTACCCTAGATCAGGCTGGCCAGAGCCCCATCCAGTATGGCCTTAAACACCTCCAGGGATGAGGCCTCAACCACCTCCCTGGGCAACCCATTCCAGCCTCTCACCACTCTCATGCTGAACAACTTCTTCCTCACATCCAGCCTGAACCTACCCATCTCCAGCTTTGCTCCATTCCCCCTAGTCCTGTCACTCCCTGACATCCTGAAAAGTCCTTCCCCAGCTTTTTTGTAGGCCCCCTTCAGATACTGAAAGGCCACAGTAAGGTCACCTCGGAGCCTCCTCTTCTCCAGACTGAACAGCCCCAACTCCTTCCGTCTGTCCTCACAGGAGAGGTGCTCCAGCCCTCTGATCATCCCAGTGGCCCCTTCTCTGGATGCGCTCCAACACGTCCACATCCTTCCTGTAATAGGGGCTCCAGAACTGGATGCAGTTTGGTGTTACTATTTTTGAACGAGTTAACTGAAATTATTAAAGGCTAACTATGAATTGCCAACTACTGTCAGGAAGTAGCTGTTTCTGGGTGCTCTCCTTATGCTGCCACATAGGACTTGGGAATATGGAATGAGGCTTTGTTTTAACCTACTTATTTGCTTTCAGAGAGTTCTCATTCTGGCGGGGCTTCTAAATGGTGCATTCCTCTTCTTGAGATGCTTTTGCAATACATTCAGAAATGATGAATGGTAAAGCAATCAGAGATCCATTTGTTTCAGTCAGAATAAACCTATTTAATATATTAAATTTAGTTGTATTATCTGGCCTTAGGGTCAGAATTCTGCACTCATGTTACTAAGTATTCTGGCTTTCCAAATCAGAGAGACTGGATGCAGGCTGACTGCTGTCCCTGAGGTATTACTATGAGAGTGCTGGTTGAAATAGAAAGAAAAAAAATCATTGCAATGTAATTTATTGCTACCCTATAACCAATTATTGAGACAGGGATACTTATGGCTACCATTATTTACACACTAATCCATTAAAAACTCTAATTTGCTCAGAAAGAAGAGCTTGTCTGGCATCTAGAGTTCACAAGGAGAGCACTTCTTGGAACACAGAGCTGCACTGAAGGTTTGACTTCATTCTGACTGCATCTTCGCAACAGTCCATTGTAGCTGCTTTTGTATGAACAAAACCAATCAGTGACAGAGTTGGTTTACCAAAGAGTAGGTGCTGGAATTGGTTGGCAGATGGTCTCCAAAGGCAAAATTTACCTTCTAGAAGCAGTTTGCTATCCTTTACTAGCAATGAAATATTTAGTTTCAGAAATACTTTCCTTCAGTAACTCCAAATCTATTATATAGGAGCAGGAGATGTTCAGATGCTGTCACCAGAGCTATTCACCACACCATCCTTGTACCTTACAGAGTATCAGCTTGTCAATGATGGAAGCAGTAAACACATAAGATAGAACACAGACCATATTTTAAAGGTTTTAATATTTACTACTACCCATGATCAAAGCCACAAAAAAGGAGCAAAAGGAATCTCGTCTCCTTTTGTTGTCCACAAAGGTTTCTTCCCTATCCATCAGCTCATAACACCCATGGAACTGTTACTGAGAAGTACATGTGTTGTTTCATTTCAGAAGACATATCTTCTTTAAAAACTGGACCACACACATACTTCCTTGGTGCATGGAGTAGCTCAAAAAGATTGAGTATACCTTTAGATATCAAAAAGTTTAATTAAAAAATATCCTGTGGCAGGAGTGTGGCGGAAGGTGTATTCTGCCGCCTACGCCGATTGTGGCGGAGGGGAGAAATTAACTGACGCGAGAGGATATTTTATAAAAATATATATTTGTTAACTTCAATATTCTGAACTCTCACCACCCCCAACCGCTGTATTTTAACATTAAAAGGATCTACACGGTCATGAAAACATTCTAGGATTAACATCCAACTATAACTTATTAATAACCAGCAAACAATTCAAACTATAAACAGAGAGAGGACTTTCCCTGTGGCAAATGCTGCTTGGGGTCTATATGTGGCTTGCCTAGCAGGTGCGCTGAAAGCTCTTTCTGCTCTGTGGCAGGAGGCAAGAGAAATTACAGATGCATTAAAGCATTTACTCACAATTCTGATTAATCAGTAATCACCCTCCGGGGCTACGTCACAGCCTATACCAGTGTCCAATTCTTCAGGGTCTCTGCCTGTGGACTTTGAGGCTGCAATCCTCCGGCTTCAGGGGAAATAGTCTCTGACCTTGTGCTGCTGGTTTCTTCTGGATGCTCTCTCCAGGGATACGTAGGCAGGATCTCAGGTGCAGAGGAAATAGAATGCTGTGCAACCTGAGCACGGTCTCACGCTGGCTACTCAGGCCGATTGTGTGCAGACAAGTGGGTCTGCTCCTGGCAACCTGTGGCAATGGCGCACACCAGGTAATCATGAGGCAGCGGGCATGCAGTGGGATGCACGGCTGCACGGGAGTCTGAGCTCCGTACAGGCAGGCATAAAGTGAGCTCTGCAAGTGAGTACGCAGGCAGGCAAGCAATCCGGGGGACCAAGTGAGCTGTTTACCTGCGTATCTCTACTTATTAAATGTGGGCCGAGATTAATGGCTGCTTGGCCATTAGAATGACCAATCAGGTGGGCACTCAGCCAACCTTACCATAATAGGGAAAAGCCACAGGCCCGGACCTTCCAAATGTAGCAATCACAGGGGCCTTACACTAGGCGGGCACGAGCTGGGCGTGTGGGGGTTTACACAACCACCTTACACAATCAGGGGCCCTGGGCAGGTCAGACTTTGTGGTCTGTTGTGCCCCTGTGTGCTCATTATGTGTTTACCTCTGGTGCAGGCAGAAAAACATGTCCAGGCAGGGCAAAGCATGAATAAGCCTATTTTTGGGGCTACGGGCCCTCCACCACAAGGAAGCAGGTTGATATTTGGTTTAGGGAGTTTTAATGTTTGGTATCTTTCCTTTACTACTTGGAATTTCCCATCTTTTCTGTGTGTCTGTTCAGTACACCGACAACAAGGACTTCTCTGTATTTTCGGTACCCTTTTATGCTGTCACCAGACCAAACTGGGAAATATGACAAGGATGAGAGACTATGAATTGTACTGACTTAAAGTATCTAGCTGGTCAGTACTGTGAGTATTCAGCAATTACATTCTTTCACTCATCCAGACAGATCCTGCTGTTGCTGCTCAACATGTCTCCTAGGATTTGAGTTTGCAGATGAGAGACTATAAGGAAAAATATTTCCTCAGCTGTCATTTACAGATTCAGAGATTCAGAGCCCACATTCTCTTCTTACTATGCACCGAGTATGACAAGGAATGACAATTTTGTCTTTATACAAATACCCTGAGGTAGGAATACAAAAAAAAAAAAATAAATTTGGACTTTTACAGAATCACAGAAGTATTCTGGTTGGAAAAGACCCTCAGGATCACCAAGTCCAACCAATCTCCCTACTCAAGGTTCACCCTAAACCATAGAATAGAATCAACCAGGTTGGAAGAGACCTCCAAGATCATCCAGTCCAACCTAGCACACAGCCCTATCCAGTCAACTAGACCATAGCACTAAGTGCCTTATCCAGTCTTTTCCTGAACACCCCCAGGGACAGTGACTCCACCACCTCCCTGGGCAGCCCATTCCAATGGCAAATCACCCTCTCTGTGAAGAACTTCCTCCTAACATCCAGCCTACATAATTAAAGTCATATTTGCCCAAACTCATAAAAAAATTACTTAGGCAGGCAATGGTAAAATTGACAGATATGTCAAAAATACTTCTTCTTGCCCAAGAATAGATGTGGCACGTTCCAGTATGAATATTTGAACTACTGCAGTACTGAGGGAGGGAATGGAGAAGGCAAAGGCACTCAGCGCTAACTTTTCTCTTGATGGCACAGTGCTTGCAAGGTTGTTCAGCCTATGAGAAGTATCAGCTAAGGAAAATGATGAGATGCAAAACATTACGTAATTTATGGTGAATGCAGGGAATCCCTTTTGCTGTTTACACACAACAAAGTGCCTGTGGATTTCTGTAGGAGATGTAAAGTCGTAGCAAATCTACGTTAAGCCATTCAAACTCACTCAGAATTGCTGTCTCATTATTACAGTAGATGGCATGTACAGGGGTTTTGTTTGGGGTTTTTTTTTTGTTGTGGGGTTGTTTTTTTCTCAGATTTAAAATTAAGAATTTAAGTTTGTCCAGGCTAAACTAGAGGGCTTACACTATGAAATATTCCTCTTTGCAGTTGCATAAAATAGCAACAATACAGAAGTAATTTAATGCACATTAATCCGTGGCTTTAGTTTTGATTATCCTATTAAAAATAGCAATACAGATAATTGCTTGTGAGGAGAATAAATTACCCTGAATATATATATATATATATATATGGAGAGAGGGGGAGAGGAAGAGAGAGACAGGGAGAGAGAGAAAATACAATCAGTACAGTTTAATATACTTTTCTACATAGTTAAGATAATATGTAAGAGGTTGTGAATTCTTGGCAATTCACTTTCACACACACACACACAGACAGTTACTCTTTAGTTTTATGACCTTTTAATCACTGGGGCTATTACACAGTCTCTCTTGGATGTGTGAAGTTCACCCTAATCAATCACAATCCTGCAGAACTGAAATAATTTAAAAATACAAAATATTTTTTCCTCAATTACTTACTTAAAATTATTTCTGGCTTCTCTGAGTTCATTCCTCTGCAGTTTGATCTTACAAAGAACTGGAAAGGAACAAAAGAAAAAAACAAAGCTGTGACCGAAACATTCTAAATAGATCTGCTTAGGAAAAATACTAAAAAATAATGTAGCCAGAATTTGTCACCTGGAGCTTAGTTTCAGCTTTTCTATGAAGACACTCCAATCACAACAAGGTTTCCAAAATAATGTAGCCAGAACTTATCCCATAGAGCTTAGTTTTAGCTTTTCTATGAAGACACTCCAATCACAAGGTTTCCAAAATAATGTAGCCAGAACTTATCCCATAGAGCTTAGTTTTAGCTTTTCTATGAAGACACTCCAATCACAAGGTTTCCAAAATAATGTAGCCAGAACTTATCCCATAGAGCTTAGTTTTAGCTTTTCTATGAAGACACTCCAATCACAACAAGGTTTCAAAGGTGCCCTCCTTGTTCAAGATGAAATATTTAGTATTTTTACATGAAAAAAGTGCCAGCTTTAACTACTGTACCCAAAAATGATTTTGTGATTTGGGCATTAGTTAACTGTGTACCATGGCAAATAATAAGTAATGTGTTAGTTGTTGTAGAAGAAAAGAGAAATAGATCTACTGTTTAAAGAAGAGGCATTTCCTCAATCGGTGACACTTTTTACTGCTGCTGCTGTAGATGGTATATGGATCAGACAAATTTATTGAGACACTCAGTAAAGGGTATCAGTGGGACTGTGAAAGTGATGAACACCATCAAACATGTCAAATATAATAAAGCGATAAAACAGACACGAATTCTATGCATTCAAAAACTTGCCTGAGTAAAGGTACCACAGTTATATATTAATACAGTCCCCAAATGAGAATATACCCTCAAAATATCATAAGCAAATGATTAATGTATTTTGTTCTGTTTCTCCTTTATAGAACACCTGCTTATGTGCTACTCTTCATGTTTAGCAGTGATACTGTTTGCATGTAATTTGGTAACACCTGGCAATCCTCATTTTGTCGTGGTATTTATCTAGAATGTCTGAAGAACATTACTGCCAGGAACATGCTATCAAAGAAAGAGCTATTTCCTGCAAGGTCAGGAAATGAATGGCAAAAAATTAGTAGGACTGCTGATCAGCAGGTCAAACAATTTATTCTGAGTATGCTCTGTATATAGCAATTATTTAGATGCAGCTTCTTGATCTACTATTTACTTTGAGGTCCTTTTTGCTTCTGCACGATTTTAGACACTAATGTTCTCTATTTTTATGTAAGGGTTATGACTGCAGCTGAAGGAAGACAGATGTAGGTAGCACATTGCACACTCTGAAACTGTTAATAGTTGCCTCTAGGTTTCCTTTTCCGTTTTATTTTCTTGTTCTCTACTTATATATTACTGGCTGTTCCAAGTGATATACTAAATAAATAGATGCTATTTTCAATTATGTGTCATGTGTACACGACTTCAGGTTTTTATGTCCTACAATCAAAGGAGTTTGCAACAGCACCTACAAACTGTGATGAAATCATCAAGCAGACTTAAGGGAACACATAAGATTCATTATTAGAATATAATTTTTATGCCATATTGTTGATGAATCACAGCCAACAATACTTAATACTATTATGTGGTGGGTTGGAATCACCCCCAAAATAAAATCACCAGGCTAGCTCAGAAGGTTTGGAAGCAAAATAAAGCTGGATTTTATAAGCAGGCTAAGATCTAAAAGCATAAAATGCAAAGTATATGTACAGAATATATTTACATATATTTTAAATTATGTACCATCAGAAATAATACCACCCCCAAAAAAATTGTTCCCCTACCCCTCTTAACAAAAGAACAAGGGAATAGCTCTCTCTCCGAAAAAAATACTCCCCCAAAAAGTTGTTCCCCCACCCCTCTGAACAAGAGAACAAGGGAATAGCTCTCCCTCTCTCAGAAAAGTCCCACTGCTGCTATCTACTTAACCATAAACAAGAGTCTCGGCCAAGGTCAGCAGAGCCATGTATAGGCACTAGTTGGCAGTCAGAGTGAAGAAAAGGAAGAGAGAAAAGTTTGTGCAGCAAATTATATGCTAAACCTGCAAGTGAATAGCACGATATAGACTTATATTGTCTTATCTTATTTTGTACCCAATACCCTATTTTATTTACCTTCTACTATTTTTTTCTATTCAATGTCTTTGATATTTTCCTATTTCTTGTCTGTAATTTAGAACCAGGCTAGAGTGTTAACTTTAAATCACCACAAAATACTAGAAAATAAAACCTATACAGTTTGCATACAGTGTCATTCTTGTCTTAAAATTATGTTAAACTGCATTTTTAAGTCAAGGAAAAAAATATTCTACATTGCATTAATTGTAAGTTGAAACTGAAATAATCGCTTCACATTCAGCAACATGTTTAACTGTAACAAAATTAACCAGAATGCCGCAAATTTTATGAGCATCACACTGAAAATAAAAAGGTTTTAGCTCACCTAAACCCCAAATTTCATTAATGATTGCAAAGATCTCTGCAGAAAGGTCAGCAGACATTAAGAGAATATATAGCTTTTAAGCAAGGCCCTAATGTCTTTAAAAACAGAGTCGAAATGGATATTTTGTGCTCACAGCATAACAGAAAGAGCTAATGGAGCTATGTGAACTGAATACTGTAGATAGTCATGGGATCTGTTGCTGAAAAAAAGGACATTTGTTTATGCAATACATGGGCAAGTTTTCATAAACATACCAAACAGCTTGGATAGATTTTGAAAGTTTTATTTAGTTGATATCTGTAAAACTCAAGCATTCCAAAAATATATTTGTTTTAGGAACAATAATATTCAGATCCACCTGAAAAAAAAAAAAATCACCTATTTTTAATGTATGTCTTTTTTTACAGAGCTCAAGCTATTTGTATGAGGCCAAGAAGTTAAAGAATTAAAGAATTATCAAAATATTTATTTTTATACGTACTTTTTTTTTGAGGTTATACTTTAGGGACAACTGATCCTCATTCTTTTATGTAGCATCCAGAGGGACCTGGACAG
>WAAF01020798.1:129208-140202 GCA_013400475.1 Tricholaema leucomelas | reverse complement strand
TCAGAGGGCTGCAGCAGCTCTGCTATGAGGACAGGCTGAGAGAGTTGGGGCTCTTCAGCCTGGAGAAGAGAAGGCTTCGAGGAGACCTTATAGTGGCTTTCCAGTATCTGAAGGGAGCCTACAGGAAAGCTGGGGAGGGACTCTTTACACGGTCTAGTAATGTTAGGATGAGGGGGAATGGGTTTAAACTGGAAGAGGGGAGATTCAGACTGGATGTTAGGAGGAAGTTCTTTACAGTGAGGGTGGTGAAACACTGGCACAGGTTGCCCAGGGAGGTTGTGGATGCTTCCTCCCTGGAGGCATTTAAAGCCAGGCTGTGGAGGCATTTAAAGCCAGGCTGGAGGAGGCCTTGAGCAGCCTGCTCTAGTGGGAGGTGTCCCTGCCTATGGCAGGGGGTTGGAGCTGGATGATCCTTGAGGTCCCTTCCAACCTAGACCATTCTATGATTCTATGATAAACCAAATACACGAGTTCAGAACCAACATTTGTCCCCTAAGAACATAGCATAATAAAAGACTGAGCTGTGACTGATGACCCAAATCCTTCCCCTATCATTTTCGTGGGTAAGTTGAAGTCAATAGAATGGGCTTCCACTTATGCAAGAGGTGGGACAGAGTCAGGACACCTCTTGTGTGGGCACCCCAGCACTCTCACCATTGGCAAGGTAGGCAAAGCCAGACATAGAGGAACAAGGGTGCTAAGCAATGGGAAGAGGGGATAAATGCAATGCAATGTAATAGTTATACCAAGAAACCACAGTGTAGCTGCCTATTGGTGTCTGGACAAGAAACAGTTGTAGGGAAAAAGGAAGCTGGAGGAAATGTGCTCCTTTCGTAGGGGAGTGTGAAGATAGGAAGTGTTTTCAAAGTGACACTCTTACATGCTAACCCATTGTGGAGCAATCACTGAGGAGATCCTAGGTGCTGAAATGTCAGGTGTGAGCTCCTACACTAATCAGAGTCATGTTCCATATATCTAGAATGCTTTATTTGATTTTCTTCAAATTTCAACCAGCTCCTGGAAGAAGAAGTCACAGTTGCATAGTGACTCAGTTACTCTTACGAAGAAAGATTTTGGAGAAAGTATAGAGGGACTCTAATGAGAAATACTGAAAATGAGGCAGAAGAAGAATGAACAAGCTCAGAATATGAATCACCTTTCAATTCCAACTTTATAATTATTACTATAATTAAATCCTCGTCATTTATGCTATGCTTCATTCAACAGAAAATTGATGACTCTCATGTTTTAATGGGAATTTTGCTCTATTCTAGTAATCTGTTTTGCATAAAGTAAGTCTCTAGGGTAAAATAGTGATTTTGAAGCATACATTTGTTTGAATTTCCTTTCATACTACAGCAGCTTTATCCTAAAAGTGACTGATGCTCTCACAATTTAGAAACAAGGCAATGATTTACTGTTTGTGGTATTAATTAAATAAGAAACACTGAAAACAGGAGCTTTAAAAAACCAAAGGGGGAAAAAACCCACCAATGCTCTTTACACTAATCCCCAGCACTCACAGCTTATGCTTGAAGAGCAGTCAATTATGTTAGTCTAAATCCCTTTACTATCCATGCTCAAAAATCTTTTATTTTCCTCTGTGAACATTAGAGTTTTGGCTTGTTTATCTGGCTTATAGAGGAGAGAAGCACTCCCTGGCTTGTGGCTGAGAATAACAAGCTACCATGAGTGCCTCTGATGATGTTCATATTCATTAGAGAGAAAAATCTCATCAGTAAAGTTGCTGCAGCCCAGCCAGAGCAGGAGAGCAAACAGTAGTGCCTGCAGAGAAGGTTTGAGATGTTGGATTTCCATCATCCCACAATAAATACTGGGCACTTTACCTATTTTATCTCACAGAAACATCCTTATGGATTTTTCACCTGGGTCCCAAGCTGTTCACACTGGAGAACAAGTCTTATGAGAAGTATCTGAGAGAACTGGGATGGCATAGTCAGGAGTGGTGAGGGGAGACCTTATTGGTCATTACAACTACCTGAAAGGAAGTTTCAGTGGGCAAGTGGTCAGTCTTCAGTCTCCTTCTGGTATCAAGTGATAGACTGAGAGGAAATGGCCTCAAGTTGCACCAGCAGAGATTTAGTTTGGATACTAGGAAAAATGTCTCTATTGAAAGAGTGGTCAGGCATCCAAATAAGCTGCCAAGGGAGGTGATGGGGTAACTGCCCCTGCAGATGTTTAAAAAATACATAAACACAGCACTTTGGGACATAGTTTAATGGTGGTGTTAGGTTGATGGTGGGGCTTGGGGTTAGAGGTTTTTTTCCAACCAAAACGATTCTATGGTTCTAGGATTCCACGAAACAATAAAATATTTCAACAGGGAGATTGGTTGTCCAAAGTAAATATCAATCAAATTATAGAATCACAGAATCATAGAATCATTTAGGTCAGAAAAGACCCCTAAGATTATTAAATCTAACCATAAATCCAACATTGCAAAGTCCACCACCAACCATGTTTTTAAGCACCGTGTCTGCATGTCTTTGTACAGTGAGATTAACATACTCTTATATTAACTAATACAAGACATACACAAGGTAGAGATGACACGAGTTGGAGATAACCACGACTTTATAGGGAAGTGGCTATAGCAGTGGAATATCCCAAGGCACTACAATGATGTTAAAGTCCTACATTTGAGAAAATTGAGTTCTTTTACTGAGTTCAAATATGTCCTCACCACCTCCCCAGGCTTCAAGAGCCCTGCCAAGGGTGCTACTTATGATGAATTAAAACTTAGTACATGCCTACTGGACCAGGTTCTTCATGAGCTTTAGTCACTGCTTGACTACATATGCGACTCTGTGAAGTTGAGTTTGCCCGGGGTAATGATTAGCAGGTGCCAAAAGAATGTCAAAACGTACCTGATAAAAGGGCATATATATGGCAACTGAAGAGGAGGCAACCTAAAAGACATCTAGTTTCAGAAGTCTCTTGCGTTTAGAACGCCCAAGACACCTAAGTCTTCTTTCAAAACTGCTCTCTGAGTTACATTTATATGTGCTGTAACAGAGTCAACACTGTTACCATGCTATACTGAAGACTCATTCAGCCTCAGTGTGAACAACTGCATCTGCTAACAGCAGCCAGTTAATGGTCAAGGTCTGACTGGTAATTAAACTCTTTGTGCAATTCCTTTGTAATATGTAAGAAGAAAAAATATATGACTAGAAATGAATATGCAACCTCAGAAATTGCCAGTTCTCAACATCATCTTTTGATCTCTCTGTGACTCATACATGATAGCTGCCACTCTTGTGGAGGAAAAAGAGTCCTTTCAGCTGCAGAAAGCTCTCTGATTGGACAAATAGCAGACCTGGGGCATTTAAAGAGGAAATCTGGGGGTTAAACCACAAAACTGTACAGCCATAAAGTCCTAAGTCAAACATTCATCATTTTTGCAGGGGAGGAAAAAGAAAAAAAAAAAAAAAGGCAACTAATTTATTTCCCCTTAAAATCATAGAAAGGCTTTGAGAAGTTGGAGTATAAAAACAAGGAAGCAGAGAAACAAGTGACATGACACAGAGCAGTAAGGAAAACTGATTGCTGAAAAGTTTGGTTGATTCCTCTGATTCTGATTTATTTTCCTGTGAGTTGTGTCCTTCTACAATTTTTGAAATAAAAAAAAAAACTGCCTGACACTCTTGAAGTATAGTAAGGTCATAAAAATCTCTCCAGTAGAGCCACCTGAGAATAACTGTCTTATCCTTCATTTTTTTTTTGATGGAAACTTTTATGCCCAGCACCAGTAGTGCTGAAGAGGTAACACCTATATTTAACAGAAAAAGGAGACATATATCTCTTTTGGGAGTTAACGCCAAAGGTAGAATAGGATTCAGCTATTACTAAGCCTGAAGGACCTGAGCTTTTTTAAAGTTCTCCCTGCAAATTCTGTGTAGTCAAGCAAACCAACTGCTACTTTACTTTCATAATGCTGGTTTAATCATTTAAAAGTTTGTTCATCAAGTCTTTTCACTGTAAGTACATCCAATTGGAAAGATGGCTTTAGTTAGCACGCTACGCATCAGGACATAATCAATGTCAAAAGGACAGATTTTGAGGCTTGATTTTTTTTTTCCCTCCAGTCACATTAATAGGTTAGGGACATTGAAAAAAAGCATTACAAAACTCTTTCTCAGCTGAGGAAACCTGCCTTTGGCTGTCACTGATTTGTGTATTTTTTCATCAGCTAAGACTTATTTTAGGCTGTTAAATGTGTCTAAATGAGGAACTATTTTGATTTAAATAACTCCAGAAGCAGTTACAATACTATTTTCTACCCTTTTGTACTATTTCACAGAATCACAGAATAGATCTGTTTGGAAGAAGCCTTTAAGGTCATCCAGTCCAACCTTCAACCCAGCACTGAAGGGTCAACACTAAATGATGTTGATAAGTACCAGGTCCACATGCCACTTAAACACCACCAGGGATGGTGACTCTGCCACTGCCCTGAGCAGACTATTCACTTTGTCTTTAATTTTAGTTTATTTGGACAGAAAAACCTGTGTTCAATAACTTGGTCTTCTCATGCACTGGGAAAAAATGACTGTACTCATAAATGTAACTATACAAGTTCCTGCTTAATTGAGATCCTCTTGTCAGATTGCCTGAAACTTTCTGCACCTTGCTTGCATCTGCCAATGCAGGTCTCTGAACTCATCCACTGAAGAAATCACAAGGGAAATAAAATTCTAAAAGTGTATCTCTTCTTTTGCATGAAAACTCTTGTACTTGCTGTTCAAAGAGCTTACAGCAAAAAATTTCCATGTGTTAGACAGTTTACATTGTAACCTCAATTAAATAACAATACTGTCTTTTCCATGTGCGTTGGTTTGAGGCTAACTGAAATATTTTACTGAGAGAAATTAAATCCTTAGCTGTGAGAAGAAAGAAAGATAAAAAGCCCCACAGTAACCTATATCACTCATTCTTCTGCTGAGAAATGCAACTAGTCAAAATATAGATAAGACACTCCTCACACACTGCTCAGTTAGCTCTTGTTCTGCTCCTTCTCTTGGGCAGTCTGTGTGGTTGCATCTGCCTTAACTCTAATCTGACCTAAGCCTTTATTTCCCTTAACCTTCTTGTCATCTTTTTGACATCTCACCTCAGATCTCTCCAGATTTATCATATGAGATACACGGGGATGGATCTGGTTATTTCTGAAGGGAGGGAAAGAGCAAGAAGGGGTGAGGAGGTTTGGGTCGGGAGTTTCCTGGCAATCTGATTGTTTTGGGAGGGATTTTGTGTTTCTGTATTACTTTTAACTTGTATATAACTGTAAATATTTGTGTATATCGTATATATAGATATGCTTGTAAATTGTGCTAAGCTGTAAACATAGCTTCATTCCTTAACCTCCAGCCAGCTGAGCCTAGTCTGGGTGATTTGGCAGTAAGTGAGTGGGGGGGTGGGTAACTCCCAAACCATGACACCACACTATATTTTCAAATATGTGACGCAGGTCACCTATTTGAATCCCTGTATTTGTATTTTTCCTTTCAGTTGCCTACCATCGTTAGGTTGTAACACCATAAATTGTTTTAAATTTACAATCAGACCCAGAATCTAATTATTAATTTAAAATAAGATTGAATTGGTCTGAGTCTTTATGATTTACTGTAATTGTCTTAAGATCATTGTTATAATTGAACTTGAATACAAAATAAGATTTATAGGACCGAGCACTGTCAAATATGTTGCCACATTGGGACTTAGAGTAATTCCACATATAATTCAAAGATACAGGAGGTTTATTGAGTGAAACAGTGAATCAAAGTCTGGAACACTAATATTCTGTGGACTGCACACAGTAGATATGAAAGAGGAGACATTTTTGTGTATTACTCCATTCACCTCCTAAGTTTACTGGAGGATGAAGAGCTGTAAGAAATAGATATCTCATCATAACTCAAAACTCTAAGTACTTGATCAGCTGATGATTAAGTTCCTCAGCATCCCCACACTTCCTCCTTGGTGATTAGATTTACAGTTTCTGTCAACCTGCCTGTCTATCTAAAGGCAGTTAACATTAACACTCACATATTTAGAACCTATACAGTACCAGTGGTGAGACCTGGATTTCCCAAGTCATTCCCAAATGCAATCATCCTTGGTATGCTGTGCAAGAGATCTGAGGAGGTTTCACTTATGCTACTCTTGGGATTTGCTCTTGAAAAACTTGTCAAAATTTTTTTGTGAATTTCTTTTTGTGTGGACAGAGACAGTGAGAAGTGTGCATGTATTGCTGGTGAGCTTTGGTCCTGGCTAGCCAGAAAGAAGGATGATCAGGTTACTTGTGCTCATGATGGTGTGAGGGTGTGTGCACATTGGCATCTCTGGGACACTCAGCCTTGCTTCTGGCTGCAACTTCAGTGGGTGATGAGTGCAAATTTTTGAGAAGACAGATATACCAAATGACTGGATTTGGCTTATCTTGGCATTGTCTACCTCCCCTACTTAGTTTTAAGACAGTTAACCAACCGTTCATGCTCAGATAATTATTCCCATCTCTTTATTAGTTCTGTAATTATGCCTATGTAATTTTTAAAATGATATGATGAACATAGTAGGAGAACAATTCAGACAAATCCCTTATGCTGTCAAGGAGAGACTATGTCATTACTGTGTCAGCCTCCTTGATGATGCATTGGTGGAGAATGGAGTGGCAGTTTAAGTTGAATTAATGTAGAAAGTTTCGAAAGTGGGCCTCAAATTTGTATTTTTCTTTCTGACTGTGGCCATTTGAGCTACATTTCTAGCTCAGATATTAAAACAAATTTGGAATAGATAAACTTAGAAGTGGAAGCTCTGAGTGGAGAGGTGAACATTCTAGGTATAGGCCATATAATGGCAACAATGGCTAAGCTAATATCATTTCATTGGTGCATCAAGAGCTTTATGTCTGGAAGCACAGCTTTGCCCTTCCCCTTGCTGCTTCTGCTGTGCCCGCTGCTATCTTTCCCTGCTGCTGTTTTGGTTGCTGCTGCTTTTGCTGCTTTGCTGCCTCTTGACCCTTTCCCCATCTTCCTTAAGGTTATTATATGACTGTAGGAGTTTATTCTCCTTATACTGTTATATTTAGTTTAAACTGTAGGAAATACAATTTCATTTTTCCTGACTTTCCAAAAAAATCCATGTTGTAGTGAGTTTACTCTACCCAGGACACCAACTGATTCTGCAATTGAGATAGATAGTTACCAGAAATGCACTCTCTTTTTATGCTTTCAGAAGATCTAATTTACTTAATTGAATAAATTTACTTAAGTGAATGAAGGAGATTAAATGAGAAATTCTCTGAGGATCCTGTTCTGTCATTAGCAAGCAAGTGTTGGGTCATTACCCATTATCACAATGTGCAGTAAACATCTTCATCAACTGGAGCAGAGTGCACAAAATATCACTGACACTTTGAAAAAATGCCAATCAAGTAAAAGGGAAGTCTTAGTTTCATGTCAAGTGCCACAAACATCCAAATAACCTGGTTGTTTGGGAGATGTAGCTACTTAACTCACCTAAATATTCAGAGGCTGTAACTACAAAGTGATCACCTGTAAGAGCTGTAGGTGTTTGTATGAAAACATCCAAATAACCTGGTTGATTGGGAGATGTAGCTACTTAACTCACCTAAATATTCACAGAGGCTGTAACTACAAAGTGATCACCTGTAAGAGCTGTAGGTGTTTGTATGAAAACATCCAAATAACCTGGTTGTTTGGGAGATGTAGCTACTTAACTCACCTAAGTATTCACAGACGCTGTAACTACAAAGTGATCACCTGTAAGAGCTGTAGGTGTTTGTATGAAAACATCCAAATAACCTGGTTGTTTGGGAGATGTAGCTACTTAACTCACCTAAATATATACAGAGGCTGTAACTACAAAGTGATCACCTGTAAGAGCTGTAGGTGTTTGTATGAAAACATCCAAATAACCTGGTTGACTGGGAGATGTAGCTACTTAACTCACCTAAATATTCACAGACGCTGTAACTACAAAGTGATCACCTGTAAGAGCTGTATGTGTTTGTATGAAAACATCCAAATAACCTGGTTGACTGGGAGATGTAGCTACTTAACTCACCTAAATATTCACAGACGCTGTAACTACAAAGTGATCACCTGTAAGAGCTGTAGGTGTTTGTATGAAAACTGAGAGCAGCCCTAAAAGGGGAAAAAAGATGCAAAGCACAATTACGAAGCATAAGATGCTATACAATTATTCTGCCAGTTGATGCTACATATACATGGCAAGACTCAACAAAAGTAAGGTAAAATAAGCCCCAAAAGTTTAGGGAAAAAAAAACCCACACAAAAAAACCCCCGAAAACCAAAAAAACACATATGAGAGCACACTTGAAATCTGAAATCAAGGAGAGAGAAATAATTTACAGAGAATAATCTGAGAAATAACCTAGTGATGCCTACATCTAGATTTTCCTCTTCAATTTTAACCTGAAGATGCAATGTCATCTAGATATACTTGTGCCATAACTAGGTGAAACTAAAGCTGCTCTGCTCCACTGAGCCATCTGTAGAAGATGGCTAAATGATAAGAAAGAGAGGTATTTCTGAACTATAGAGCTTGATCTGAGAACTGATAACATACAGGCCTGGTAAGAAGAGGTTTTTTTTAAGGAAAGCTTAGTCTGTTAGAATGTTGAGCTCCATATTTCATCTCACCTCAAAACAGATGTCACTAACAGGTAGATAAAAACAGTCTGAGATGTCTAATTTTATCCATTAGTTATAAGGGAGCATCGTGTGATTACCTCCAGCGTGAATGCCCTGTTTAAATTTTCTAGAGAAAATGCTGTGTGGAATATGACAAAGTAGAAAGGAACATGCCTGAAACCAAAAGTTCAGACGGTCCCCCTTTGGGGAATCTCAGCTGAAAAAAAACACATGTGATGGTTTTCTTAGTTGAAATAGGAAGTTAGAAGTGAATAGCATTGATGAAGGATACCATATAAATTTCTCCAGGTGCAGCCATTCCCAGGAGTTTGCAGAGTGCAAGTCTTGTGGCAGGTGTAAATTTGATTCCTTCTTGCTTATTGGTAGAAAGACTGGGAGTCTTTTGAAACAGCCTGTGTAGAATTAACAGGAGTGAGCTTACTGTTGGACACTTGGAGTTATTAACTTCTAAAGTATACATATAAAGTGAAAGGCTAACAAGGATCTTGGATGCACACCTGTAAATGCAGAGCATGACAAAGAAGGGCTGATAGGTGTTTTTTAACTACTAGCTGTGGACAAGTCTGTGCAGCACAGCTTTACATTATATCAAGGCACATTCCTGATGGATTGTCCACAAAGGCATGAGGAGCTACGCTTAGAATACAGATTCTTTGTTGCAAATATTATGGAGTCCATATGAAAGAGTAAATTCTTAAAACGGTAATAAAGCAAGAGAGAGGGAAAGAAGAATGGTATGGAAAAAAGGGGGCTGAAGCATAGTCACAGGGAAGAAGTATCAAAAAAAGATGCTTCAAATACAGCACAGTGAAGCCTGATTGGTTGTAGA
The DNA here is from genome assembly GCA_013400475.1 of Tricholaema leucomelas. Lineage (NCBI taxonomy): Eukaryota > Metazoa > Chordata > Aves > Piciformes > Lybiidae > Tricholaema lacrymosa > Tricholaema leucomelas. The sequence goes on along the minus strand of WAAF01020798.1, from coordinate 130,653 downwards.
AAGGAACACAAGTGAGTATGAAGGAATGAGATTAAAATGTAGAGAAGCTGAGAATGTTGGCTGTAGAAACACTGGAGTCGTATGTGTGAATTTGCATGAGTAAGCCTAGTGAATGTTATGTGCTTGAATTTGGGCAGATAAGCATGTAAACGCTTTGACTGACATCTGGATCAATGATTAGCTTAGACAGGCAGATCATGCCATGGGTATTACTTGGGGCTTTGGGGCAAGAATGCCTACCAGACAATGTCTGCAGCACACATCTTTTTCAAAGCCATTAGGAGCTCCTAGGGAACTATCAGGAATTTTAATTACCCAGCACAAGATGCAAAAGTTTGAAGATTCAGCGCTTACACTCAAAAAAGGTGTAAGAACAGCATAAACCTGTCTACATCCACTGATGTATGGGACATGAGGATTTAGCCAACCATTTTCATAGTGATATCTACATGTATCTATTTTTTAACCCTCTTCATCTGCATCATAGCAAAGTAAAAACAACCAACCAAGCAACCAAACAAAACCAACAAAAAATCAAACCAATGATGGTTTATTTTTTTCACATAAATAATGTCTTTATAGTCTTTATATACAGACAAACTTGAACGTTACCTTTTTTATGTGTAGAAAATAATGGTACCCTGGAGCCTCTTTTCATCTTAAAACAACAGATTAATAGTAAGTATGCAATGCAACATTTTTATATTCCCCTCTGTTCCAAAAAACAGTGTGTTTGACCATTTTATTTCTACTCCTTATACTGTGTTAGCAATCTTTTTTTTTATATAAAAAACCCATCTCTATTCCTTATAGAACTTTTAAAGTAATTTCACAGCTGAGTGGAACCCTAAACAGAGCTATCTTAGTGTAATGAAGCAGAAAACGATTGCTCCTTAACAAGGCTGGTATATAGTGACAAACAGCTCATAAAAATCCCATCTGCCACAAAATACTTCTGTTTTAGCTACTTTCAGAACTAAATGCTATGCTTCCTGTTTCTTTTCAGAATGAAAAGAGGGTGTATAAAGCCTAACCCAGCAAATTGTCCTTTGACCAAATAAAAAAAATAGTGAGGAAAAAAGCCTAACATCACAGCCACAAAATAATTATCTTATAATACACTGATACTAACCATTTTGAACATCACAAAGTTATAGTGTCACTTTTGGGTGCATTGTAGTACAGAGAGTTGGGGGGTTTTTTTAATATTTTCAAGAAAAACTAACTAGTTCATAGAATCATAGAAGCAACCAGCTTGGAAGAGACCCCCAAGATCATCCAGTCCAATCTAGCACCCAGCCCTAGCCAGTCAATTGGCACTAAGTGCCTCATCCAGGCTTTTGTTGAACACCCACAGGGACAGTGACTCCACCACCTCCCTGGGCAGCCCATTCCAATGGCAAATCACTCCCTCTGGGAAGAACTTCCTCCTAACATCCAACCTA
>WAAF01020798.1:38932-129042 GCA_013400475.1 Tricholaema leucomelas | reverse complement strand
GTTGTTGTGGCCAAAGTGCAGAACCTTGCACTTGGCCTTGTTAAACCTCATCCCATTGGCCTCTGCCCACCCATCCAGCCTGTCCAGGTCCCTCTGCAGGGCTCTCCTACCTTCCAACAGATCAATACCTGCTCCTAGCTTGGTGTCATCTGCAAACTCACTGATGCTGGACTTGATCCCCCAGTTCAGATCACCAATAAAGATGTTGAACAGGACTGTGGTAGTTGTACTACAAAGGAATTATTTTGATTATTTAACAGCTGAAAACTACATGTAAAAACCTGAGTTCGTATTATAGAAATAGTCCTTTTCTGATTGTAATCAAATAGTAGGTAATTAACCCATAACTTGACCAGTAGTTATCCTGTTTAAATGACTGGTAAATAGTTCTAGATCCTGTGGCCTTTTTTGCACCCCTAGGCAGAATAATTCCCTGCTAACTAAAGTTATCCATAGTATTTATGAGAATTCTTTGTCAGAAAACATTATACAGTCTCCATGTTTTTCAAACAGTGCAGTGAACTGCTGCACTTGAGTTTGCTGTTAATGTGCTGTGACAAATATGCTATGCTATAGGCACTGCTCCTTTCTGTCAGATGAAACCACAGCCACTTTTTGTGCGTGGTCTTGCCCAAAGTGGATAGTTTGACAAAGACAGTAAGTCACTTATCTCTTTGTAGCAGAACACTTTTTTTTTTGTGACACTAATATACAGATTATTAAGTACAACTATAAGCCCCTGAATAGTGATTTTTCTTATCTGAAATGACATTCTTATCTGGTTTTCAACCTGATGGGAAGAAGAAATAACTGTTTAGCCAGGCTCTCTCTATCCTCAGATGTAAATTTTTGTCATTGTCTTCAAATCCACTGTTTTTAGTGTGTCTCAGTGATTAATACCTTTTCTGGAAGATAAAAAGTTTATGTAGACCAGGAAGCAATTGTTTTGAGCAATTGCAACACCTTTTACAGAGATATAGCTCCACAATGATTGCGTGAAGACTGATTATCAGACCTCAATGAACAAGTCAAGATACAGAGTTCAAAGCTAACTCCTAACTCTTTGCTCAAGTCTTGGGCAGCTTTTGTCTTAGGAGCAACCCTAACAGTAGCAAAGACTGCTGAGGAGATAAGCCATTGAGACACTTAACTAAAGAGAGACGAAAATCAGTGTCATATATTTTGGCTATTGGAAATGGTGCAGAAATCATCGTAATTTATAACAGTAATATCTGCCATGTCTCATCCACAGGCAAGAAGCTTCATATTAAAAAAAAAAGAAGTTGTCAGATGGCATTCAAAGGCTCAAAGGACCTGTTTCAACCTTATTTCAGCTATCAGTTTTATCTGAAAAACCTGATGGTATTTGATACTCACAACCGTTTTCCTACTCACTGAACTGATTTTTCAGCAAAGTTGACTGTAGTTTGCTTCAAGGTGTGTAGAAAAGACATACCCAGAAGGCTTCTTTTTCACTTTCACAGCTGAGGAAGTGACATGATGGCAGGAGCATTGCTGAGAGTGCCTGGAGGTTGTTCAACAGAGTGCCCTGAGGCTAGGAGAAGCAGAAAGCACAAAAGTGACAAGGCAGAAGTTTCTTGATTTTCATGGGTGTCAAACTAGTTACTGGCAGTGAACTTGCTGTAGATTCACTGTAGTGTAAAAGGGTAAAGCCTGGCCTGTACTTATCATCTTGCTGAATGTGATCCACTTTCCTTGACAAGAATTGGGAAGCACCATCAGAGGTCTGTTAGCTGTGCCATAGCCTCTTTTCTCCCCATCCAGCTGTCACAACGTGTCCTCACCCCTCCACTACAAAGTGCAGCAGCAATTTGATTTGGATGAAAAAGGAAAAAGAGTAAGGGGAGAAAATTTGTGTTGCAAGGGTGACTCAGTGAAAAGTTGAGAGCAGTTCTGAAATTTGGAAACACAGTGGCACTGCTTTTCCGGAGAAGGGAATGGCTGTCAATAGGTGTTCTGATACTCTGCTCAATCAGTGTAAGGAGTTAAGGTTAAAATTCCTTCCATTTTCTTTTTCCCTCAACATTTTGTCAGTTCTTATGGAGCTTGAGCTGAACCTGGCCTAAGGCCTAAGAGCAATAGTCAAGTATTGCCTGTATACATACAGGCTCCACAGGTAAACTGAATAATTCAGAGTATCACACAACATTTTCAGTCTACACTGGGAGCCCCTTAGCTTTTATGTCATTGTTATGCAGAGACTTCAAACGCAAGTGTCCTGGGGGCTGTACAAAAGAAGAAGCACTGCTGCTTACTGAATTCAAGACCAGTAATGTGAAACGCATTGCTAATAACATTGAGTAACTACTAAAGCCAGCTCCCGGGCTTTTATTAGGAACCTTTTGTGATGAGAGCATATGCAGCCACCTTCCAGTGGACTGTAAGAGATGGTGTTCCTGCACTGCAAAGATCATCAGGAGGCATAAAGCCATCAATTTCAATTATTTCCAGAAGTGGTTGCAGGACAGCTACGACTGCCTAGACAACTGGTAGCATCCTAATTACCCACAGTTTCATCAGAAAACTATTTTTGCTTTTAATGAGGATGAGTCTGAATTAGAGCACAGAAATAAGTCTCAAACCCAATTGGTAATTTATTGTTCTAGCCCATACTTAGGTTCCTAACTGTTTAAATGAGCAATTAAAGAACTAAACAGGTTCAAGGGGTTTTAATGCTTTGCAGGATCTGGACCTAACCCCTACGAGTTTTGATGAGAAACTCTGCAATGCTCAGCAATGTATATTTGTACCTTTTTGGTTTATCATTTCAGGGCCTTTTTTTTCTCCCTCATCAAATTGAGTTATCTGTGTAAGACAATGTGAATAGCTCAGAAGTCCTTTTACAAATTACCATGGTAAGAAGGAAATGTCACTGTACTAATGACACTATGTTCTAGTTTCAATCTAAACAGCTTGATGCCTAAATTCTAGCAGCACCTCAATGCCTGCTTGACTCAAGAGAGGCAAGACCAGAAATAAGGTTTTTCTAATGTAAGAGTAGAACAAGCATTCATCCAAGTTTTTATTCCATTTTTGATGCCTGCTGGCATCAGATGTTTAGAGAAAAAGCGAAAGATCAGTAGCAGCATGAAATGACACTTTCAAGGGTAGAATCTTCTTTTAGCACCTGTAAATCAGAACTATTAAATTCTGCAAAGGTTTTTCTTTTATTAATTCTGATTTAATCTGGTTAGAATTTTTTTTCCCCCACAGGATTGTTTTTAATCATAAAATCTCCACTCAGTCTTTAAGAAATAATAGGATTAAAAACAATCATCTATTAAATCATCCGTTCTTATTCGCTTTTAGCACTTTCACATCTTGACAGATGGGAGCTACACCACTTCCTGAGAGTTTTTTTTCTGTTGGAAAGAGGTCAAATTATTTCTTTGGTTTGCTTTCTCTTTTCTGCCTCTTTTTATTTCTGTCAGATGGTGTGATGAAAGACATGCATCCATCAAAGTCTCTAAAATTTTACTTGAAAAATAAACCTTTCAAAATTAAAAATGTCACTTTTGTTTGCATCAGGTTTTCTAATTCAATTTTTAACAATACATACATATATATATATAGAATCATAGAATCATAGAATGATCATATATATATATATATATATACACACATAAAGAGAGAGAGAGAGAGAGAGAGAGAGAGAGAGTGTGTCCAGTTATAATAAACTTCTATGTGATAGAAGATCATAGAATCATAGAATGTGATTCAAGGAAGAATTGACCACAGCTGAGGAAAACATTGGGTGTTAAGGATGTGAAGGGAGCAGCCATGTCCAGCAGACTCCAGGACAAAGAAGTTGTTTCATTCTGTGTGCTGTGGCCCAGCCACCTGTGGTCTCAGTGACCAAGGGTCTCTTCTTCCCAGTGCCAGGGATACAACTGCTGCTACTGTGCCCTTGTGCAGGTTTAGCCAGAAAAGGGGCTGAGCAAGTGTCCCTGAGAGGCTTATGCACACCCACACACTACAGAAACATGTACATTAATGCTTCTGGCTATGAAGACTGTCACTGTCTTTAGCAGAACTCACATATAAGTTCAGATAAAGTGTAAATGCAGAGTCATGTCCTGGTCCTCCACACCAGCTGATCAAGATTGAAAGTTTTAACAAAAACAAGTCCCTCATAAGCTTATCCACAGTGATGGATGCCTTGGATATGCTGTCTACAACTACCTGAGGGGTGGTTGTAGCCAGGAGGAGGTTGCTCTCTTCTCTCAGGCAGCCAGCACCAGAACAAGAGGACACAGCTTCAAGCTACACCAGGGGAAATATAGGCTTGAAGTGAGGAGAAAGTTCTTCACCGAGAGAGTCATTGGCTACTGGAATGGGCTGCCCAGGGAGGTGGTGGAGTCGCCGTCCCTGGAGCTGTTCAAGGCAGGATTGGACGTGGCACTTGGTGCCATGGTCTAGCCTTGAGCTCTATGGTAACGGCTTGGACTTGATCTATGAGGTCTCTTCCAACCTTGGTAATACTTGGTAATACCAACCTTGGTAATAATGTGAGACTGTGATACTGTGATATCAGCACAGTCTTTCATTCTGTGTACCAGCTGCGTCCAGATCCTGGTTCCCTTCTCCTTGTATACAGATCTCACCTTGCTCACCAGCTAGTTTGGTTTGTTTTCTGCCTGAAGGCACATGTGCATGGTCGCATACTCATCTCACAGGCAATCCTGCCTTCACAGATTCATCAGATATCTGCATGGGCTCTCAGTGTCTACTCAGACCTCAGGCTTCCTTGCCTACCATTTACTCAGACTTTGAGTCTTTCCTGATTCAGGTCTCCTACTCATGAGTCGGTACAAGTCAAAGTTAGTGAATTGCAGATGCATACTTGGATGAATATGATTGAATTTAATGCAGGTATTGATGTGTAATTCGCTAGGGAAAGCTAAACACACCTATGCGACTAGTTGTTGGCTACTAAACCAGCACAGCATGCAAGTCCCTCTGGTTGCTGGTATACAGACCTATGGGTGCTGTGACATATTCTCCAGTTACTGGTACTTAACTTCAGCAACCACACATAGAATAGACACTCAATTACACAGAATAAAAAATAAGAACAGAATTTAGTAGCAAGATAGGACAGGCTGTAGGAATTAGTTGCAGGCCTCAGTCAGACGAGCACTGGTAAACTTACATCTGTCTGACTATATTTATTCCCCTTTCTCCTCCAGTTTCCCATGTTTACTCCTCCATGATCTGTCCTAACATTTTCCTATCCCTGTATTTGGTGCTTCCTCTCAACTCATAATAAGGTTTACACAACCTCACAAGTTCCTCCTGATGTTCCCAAATACTCATGATTATCATCTTGACCTTCCATTTCCAGTGACAAAGTTCAACCCTACCCTGTGCAAGGCTGTGCCTGAGCTGTTCCTTCAATGGCCCATCAGGCAGCAACAAAAGAGTTCTCATCTTTGCTACTGTCCCCAATATGACCTGATTATTACTGTCAGCATGCTTAATCTTTCATTTTCCTTGTTATCTGTTACTTCTTTTATGCAAATAGAGAGTCTGTAACCACAGACTTTATAAATCATATACTCTTACAATCCACTTCCCATTATATTGAGGAACTAAAAGTTTTGAGTCCTCATGTCCTATGTCCATAAGTAAACATGCTGGAGGACAGGCTGAGAGAGTTGGGGCTCTGCAGCCTNTGGCAGGGGGTTGGAGCTGGATGATCCTTGAGGTCCCTTCCAACCTAAACCATTCTATGATTCTAAATACATATTAACTGACTAGTAATAAGGTTTTACTTTAATGAGGTGTCTGTGTGAGACTTTCTGTGATGAAAATTACTGTGGGGTAACAATCTAGCAGAGCATCACACTAAGTTCTTTTGTAGTGTGCCGTCCTCTCCTATATATTTGAGAGTAACAAAGCCTATATTCAAATCAGCTGTTACAGATAAATGATAAAATATTACCACTGATCATGGTGCTTATCAAAGAACTGATGAGAAAAATTCAAACAGACTCAGAAAGGATAGACCTCTCTGCCCATGGCTAGCAGAAAACTGTGAGCATGTAGGTTTTGTGAATGCTGTGTACATTCAGTTCAAAGTAAAGTGCTTCCTATTGTGGGAAATTCTAATCTCTTTCTTGTTTCTATCTGATGGTTAACAATAAAGAGCAGCATTAAGACAGCGAGAAGATTCCTGACGCAAAAATCAAAGTTTATAAAAGATGCATTTAAAAATACATATCTTTGTGAGTAAAGCATTCTCAATTTTTCATTTACTTTACTATTAGATATACAAATCCCTTAAAAAATTAAAGCTTTCAGATAGTGTCAACTAATCCCTTCTCCCTTACTTGATATACTGAATTGAGAATCAAAAATTCAGGGGATTATGAACAAATCCAGATCTTGAAGGTATAAATGCTGTTCCAGTTGACTTCAGTGAAAGATTCATATGTGCATGGAAGGGAAGGATGCAGCCTTTGAGAGATAAAGATTCCTGCTAAAACTCAGATTTTAGTAATGGCTTCTTCCTCTATTTCAAGCACTTCCACTTTTCCAGAAAACTTGAGAATAAACAGGATTTAAATAACGCAGTTGCAACTCTGCTTCTTTCTTTCTATCAGAATGTAATAGGATTCAAGATAATGATGATATTTCTCACTAGAATAATGAATTAAAGAAAAGTACAAGCTACAGAAGCTTACCTGCTTACACCAGTGCCTTCTATCAATGAACAGCAGCTCAGTGTTAGCTGGATTACAGGAAAGCTTGTTTCCAAATAGGCAGGATTCAATTTTAGTCTGATTACTCAAGAGTAAGTAGAACATCCTACTGATGTTTGGCAACACTGGTAAGTTTTAAAAGTCATCTTTAAATAAGTAAAATCTCAGAATCACAGAACATTAGAGGTTAGAAGGGACCTCCAGAGATCATTGAGTCCAACACCCCTTCCAAAGCAGGATCACTTAGAGTAGTCTGCACAGGAATGCATCCATGTGGGTTTCAAAAGTCTCCAGAGAAGGAGACTCCACACCCTCTCTGGGCAGCCTGTTCCACTGCGCTGTCACCCTCACTGTAGAGAGATTTCTCCTCATGCTGAGGTGAAACCTTCTGTGTTCAAGTTTGTAGCTGTTGCTCCTTGTCTTATTGCTGCAGACCATCAAAAAGAGATTGGCCCCATCCACTTGACACCCACCCCTCAGATATTTATAAACACTGATGAGATCTCCTCTCAGCCTTTTCTTCTCCAGACTAAACAGCCCCAGGTCTCTCAGTCTCTCTCCATAGGGCAGATGCTCAAATCTCCCCAGTCATTGTGGCTGAAGAGCCACTTTGTCTTTTCAATGACTCAATGAATTGTTGACATTGTGTGTAGCCATGACCAGCACTATGATGGATTATGCAAAATCAATAATCTGCATTAATTTTTATATCCAGGCAATGATTGTTAATAACTATGAAAACTGTTTATTAACATTAATGCTCGACAGAAAACTTATGCACAAGGTTCAAAATACTCACGTTGGAAATTTATACAGGCAGAGAACAGACAAAACTAGATCCCTTATTTCTTAAAGTGGCAAATGCAAGTATTATACTATAAGAGGCTTTTAAGTATTTACTCACAAAATTATTATTACCTGACTCACAGGGCTAGCCACAGTGTCAGACAGTACCCAATCGCTTTCAGAGAACAATGTCTTGTCATCCACTGAGACTTGATTCTTTCCAGACTTCTGGGGAAAGGAGACAGACAATCTCTGACCTTGTCTCCTGGCTCCTCTGGACAATCTGTGTATCTCCAGGCCTTCTCGCCTTAGCAGGAGACTTTCAGGTGCAGTCAGGATGCGATGCGATGTTCAGTCTCAGCACGATGTCATGCTGGCTATGCAGGTCAATCATGTGCAGGCATTTAGAGTCTGTTCCTAGTCAGCTCTTCAGGCAAATTCAGGTTGTAAATGAGGCAGCAACAGCACTTCATGCTACCTGCTTATCTCTTTTATCAATACCAGCCCAAGACTAATGGGGCATTGGACATAGATTAGACAATCAGAATGGTACTTTGCCAGGCTTACCATATTAGGTGAAGCCAGGGCTTTTGCTCTCCCCTCGCACGGTTGCTTCCCCCAGCAGAGAAGTAGAGGGAGTAGGGGAACACGTCTGGGCAAGCCAGGGCATGGATGAGCCCATGTTCGGCTTATCAGGCCTACTGCTAGAAGCACACACAAAGATTTTCATACTAGAGTGGTTTGATAGTGATACTTAAATGAAATGCTATTAGCAACTTATTTTGAAAGACCCAAAATGAGATTTTGGTCTCTAACACCTGAAACTCAGTTCATCTGTTCTTTCAGTGTCATGTAGGGGTGGGACTTTATATCTAAATTTAGTTGTCTACAGTGCATACAGATGATAGATTCCCAGTTCCCACGACAGCTTTTGGAGTCCCATCATGATTAATACAGGAAATCGACACTTCAGAATCACTCACCAAAACACGGACAGGAAGGATGTAACTCAGTTTTCTAAGTATAAGTAGCTTGTGTCACTTGAGATGTAATATCACAGTATCACCAAGGTGTTTGTAGGAAAACCTCTCCAATCTCCACTGTATTGTCAGTGATTTAGACCCAGTCACTCATGTGTGCCAGGGCCCATTTAGGATAACTTGGGACATTAGACCTGTCATCCAGATGACACTTCACAGCAACATGACTTTCTGCAAAGTCTATGCATGAAGTCATCTCAAACATTCTTGAGTGTCTTACTGGCACTAAGCTTCAACATTCAGGCAACAAATTACATCCTGTGTCACCTCATCACTATCGAGTAGACTGGAATATGCTGCAGTTGAAGTAGCTAATTCTAACAAAGATAATATAGTCATCAATAGTAAAGTGTCTGAATCTCATTCAGAATATAATTTTAAGTGCTAAATTCAGCTATGAAATCATAGGTGTCTAGTATGGGTAAAAAAAAAAACCCTATAGGATATCCTGGTACCATCTGCCAGTTGTCAAATGCATGATTGCCTTCAGGCCATATCTGCAGAGTCTGGAGCATCTGCAGTGATATTGCAGTTGATCATCCACACTTTGGCAGTCAAATGTCAAAGATGGGCATGTAGCTTATATTAGACATCTGCTTTAGGGAAAAAAAAAAATGTGCTCATGGCTTTTGCTTGATCACACAGGAAGCCTGGACAGCTAACCTACTAGCTTTTAAACGGATAGCAAGAAGTATGTCAACCTAAGTACAGACATCTAACACCACTCCAGACATCCTAAACGGTCTAAAACATGCACACATCTGGCAAGCATGGGCTTGTGAGACACAAGCTCCCTTCTTGGAGTGGTATTTGCAGGCCAGGTGGAACATCCAAATAATATTTAGTGTATATGTCATTCATCTGAATAGATGCTGAGTATAATGCTGAAATAATCTAATAAGCATTCCACTTTAGATATGATTTTTGATTACAAACGAAAATGCGAGATGTTCTATCAACCAAATCAGAGCATCTGTGAGAGATCTGCTTCCAAATTTTCAAGTGTCTTAAAAAAAAGGGTTAGAAATTGAGTAAAACACATATAATTAGTGAAATTTTCCTATTAAATAGGCAATTTCTTCAGCATTCTAGAAAAGAATCACTGACTTTCATCTTACTGCTGCTGAAAATGATAGCTTCTTTCTTACTGTGTTGAATGTCAACTTAGAGATGCTATAAAGCAACTCGCTTCCAAGTGTACTGTATATCTTTAAATATAATGCATAATTGCTAATCACACACCTGACAGTGATATTTAAGTGTCAAAAATTGCTATCAGGAGTCACAAAGAGCACCACTTTTATACACAGTGTAGTATCTGTTAGCTAATGGCAACCTAACTATAATGATGCACTAAGTGGAATTAATGAGTGAAACCTATTGCTTCATAGAATTTCATGTGTAACTTTGCTTTGCTTGAGTCATTAGTATTCATAGTTAAATTGTGTCCTTTGATGTGTATTAATAATGTTCCCTGGGACCATGCAAAAGATAATTCATAAATATCCCCGTAAGGAGTAAGACACCATAATTAAATCATAATAAGTAACACGGATATCAGATTACTTTGAATAACTGTTCTATATAACCCATTCTGAGATTCACAGATGGATACGTTTAAGGGCAATTCACTTCCTGCTGTACAGATAGGTCACCTTTATTTTTCTTTATATATAGTTGTTCATAAGGTAAATTGAGTTAATTAAGGATCTACGTGGAATTTTACAGTGGGGTAATATGAGTTTTGATTTCTGTCGTGCTGTGTAACGTAGGAGAGAAACAGACAATCCTAGATTAATTTAGCACACATGGGCAAAACACTTCCTTAACTGTGCAGTCTGAGAGATGAATTAGCACTGCAGCTGGGTTTTCTGCTTCTCTAGGCTCATGATTGTATAGAGAATAGAAAAAAAGAAAAAGGGGGAAAGCAAGAAGAGGCCATACTCAGTGACTGGTCTGCTTTGTCCAGTCTCATAGGTGTAAGGAGAGGGCAAAGGTTGTACCCAGCCTTATTCTTTAACATCTTTATGGAAGAAAGCAATAACCTGGAGCTCCCAGGCAAGATCACAGACAAAACATTAATGAAACAAAAATATTTCAGCCTCTAGTCTTTCCCCAGGCTTCTTTCTACTGTCATTTCCTGGATCTCTCTCCTCTTTTTCTTCCCTTGACATTTTATCACATGCCCCTGAATCCAGGGCTCACTGGCTATCACCATAATGCTACATAAAGCATTCTCTGTTTCTGAAGGCAAGTGGTACAGCAAGTATGGCAAATCACATACTTGAACTCTCTCCTGCTTCAGAACAGCGTGATTGTGTCTTAATTGTCTTTTGGAGGTGAGTTCTGGCATGGAATATCTCCTGAGATGTACTTTAGCTTTGTAATGGGAATGGGCTCATCAACATGGGACAAACCATTCCAAGAGCGATTAAAATTATTCATCAGCACAGAGAGCAAGACATCCAGATTATTGGTTTAGCCCTGTTTTACACACATAGCTAATGAATGTACAACAAAAAATTAGCAGGAGTCTATAAATGATAACATTGAGATAACTGCTAATATCCTTTTTTTATACGAAAAGATCAATACTCAATGAGACATTAGAATTATCATCACAGTCTGATAGGTATTTTAATTTGTCCCATTTATTTCCTTTTAAACTATTTTAGTCAATAATTTCCCTCTTGTCTGTTTAAGCTGGATATTGGCAAGAGTACAAAGAAGATTCTCTGATATCCAAAAGGATTTTACTAAAATTCATTGTATTGTTAATTCTTGTGATTTCTCCAAGTTGCCTAACCTTTTAAAACAAAAATTGCTATATCATAAGTTCTCTTAATAGCTCCCTGTGTCTGTTATCTTGCTAAAATGTTTCTAATGGCTACGGAGAGAATCTCTCTCCCTATGGAGAGAGACTGAGAGACCTGGGGCTGTTTAGTTTGGAGAGAAGAAGGGACTGAGAGGAGATTTCATCAATGTCTATAAATGTCTGAGGGGTGGGTGTCAAGTGGATAGGGCAAATTTTCTTTCAGTGGTTCACAGAAATAAGACAAGGAGCAATTGGTATAAACTTGAACACATAATATTTAATCTCAACATGAGGAGAAACTTCTTTAAAGTGAGAGTGACAGCACTGGAACAGGCTGCCCAGAGAGGCTGTGGAGTCTCCTTCTCCAGAGACTTCCAAAACCCACCTGGATGCATTCCTGTGTGGACTACCCTAAGTGGTCCTGCTTTGGCAGGGAGGTTGGACTGGATGATCTCTGGAGGTCGGACTGGATGATCTCTGGAGGTCACTTCCAACCTCTAATATTCTGTGATTAGTAAAGATAAATATAAGATTACCATTAAAGATGGAAAAGTTAAGCTTATAGAATCGTGAGAGGGAACTAAAATTTTGAGTGTCATAGTATTTAGCTAGGTTTTTAATAACTACTTATTAAACAGTTATGCCATTTTTGTCAAACTAATATTAATCTAATACATTACTTATGCTTAATGGTGATTGTGATATGGTAGAACCATTGTTAAGCATCTTAGGTGTCAAAATTCCTTGCTTCGTTTTTGTATGTGAAACGTATGATATATGAAAGCAATGTAAGTGTATTTGCAAAATACCTGTTCACTCAATATACTGTCTTATCAATGCTTTATGCTATGTATATGAATAAAAAAGCCCCATCATGCAGGCAAAGAATAAATCTAAGAAGAAGGAATGAGGGGAGAGAATAATGAGAGACAACATGATTAGTATTTCATTCCAAATTTCACAGAGATTATAATCAGATTTAACATAGCTCTTAATATTTCATCAGTATGTCACCTGCACTCCATAAGCACTAGAATTTTGCTGCTAACATTATCAGGGATTTGCCCAAAAGTGACCATCATCATAAAGTTTAGATTAAGACCAGTCAGCAGAAGATGTGACCATCATCACAAAGTAGTTTAGATTAAGACCAGTCAGCAGAAGGAGAATGACTATCATGTATCCTACAGTGCTTGCAAAAGAAAGCAGGAAGAACATTCCCACTTGCTTCATTTCACAGATTATTTTATATCTAATCTTATTTAGTGGATTTAATATTAATTGTGGTCCAGTACTCTCCATGTGCAGACACTAGATCATTCTCGTTTCTCTCTTCCAGGAGAGTGGTTCTAAAGTGACATTTTAATGATCTGCAGTTTGGGTGCCTAAACCCCATCTTTTCTATGAAATCAACAGAACAATGAAATCTTGTAGATGGAAATCCTGAGTGCTTAAATATTTTTCTGTGTTAGTTCTCCATAAAACTCATATAGGACCCCAAGGATCCTGCCTTTATATGCGACACCCTACATAGAGTGATGGGAATATATGCAAATATCACCTTTCTGTCTCCATTCCTCAAATAAATCAGCTGATGTTTCTCCTGTATGATTTATTTCTACTTGATAACAACAGGCAATCATAGCCAAAAAAAAAAAAAATTAAAAATAAAGATCTTTTTTTTTTCATCTTTGGAACCTCTCATTAAAAATCTCTCCTGAAGCCTCTGACTGTGTCCTTTGTACTCACTTGAGGACTTAGTGCTCTTCTGGAGCTTCTCGGAAAAACTGACAGGAGAAAAAGCTGCTATATATTCCACTTCTCTTTTAGAGGCATATTTTGAAGGAGGAAAAATATAATCATTTAACCAAAGATGATCTGATCTACGCCAGCTAAATCTCTGCCACTGACCTCCTCTATTCAAGCAATTTTAAAGAGAATTGAGGCTGAACCCATCTTTACAATAAAAATACCTCAAAATCCTATTTTTAAGTCTCTTCCTCCCAAGGAAGATCAAGATTGAAGTAATTTTTGCCTTGTCAATGCAGACTCTAACCCATCCAAGTTTCCTTTTGTGTTGGTATGAGGATTTGAACAAAGCCCTCCAGAAGAAGCTACCTGGGCTTCATTTGATTTAAATGCTGTTTCAAGAAATTCTTCAGGAAAAGGAAGTCAACAACCAAAATTTAGCTTTTTTTTTTTTTCTGCTGTAGTAACTCACAAGGAACTGTCACATATCCTCAACGTATCTCTTACCTGCATACTTGCAAGAACAGTGTGTTTGGTAATTTGCTGGCGTAAGTGTATATGCTAATAAATATGGATTTGGGGACTAAAAAGATTTAAGGATGAATTATTTTTGTGTAATGCAAATATTCAGATTGCCAAATAACTGTGACTTAAGGGAAATGGAAACCCCTATGCTCCTTTTATCAAGACAAATATTCCTACCATGAAGAGCAAGCGAAGTATCAAACCTGTCACTATTTAAAATGCCACTGAAATTAACTGAGTTACAGACCTGTGAACTGGATCTCTAGTGATTTGCTAGTAACACATCTCCACGTGCTTCATCATTATATATAGAGAGACTTTTCTGTTTGGTGGCCTTAAAACACAAGCATGCATATGGGGTAGGTTTAAAACTAAATATATCCATTCCAAATTTAAATCTTCTTAAGATTCTAAGAGAAAGAAGTCTCTCTAACAGCACCTTTTGGAAAATTACATTTAGATGTTTGTCTCACTGAGTGAATATGTCCTTGAGAAACCCAGAGGAGTGCATTTGCACAGTTTGTGCTGCAGAAATGTAAATTCATCTTATTACCACTTCCTGAACATTGGCTGCATATCCTTACAATCATTTTCTAGCTCAATTACTATGTGAATTACCATGAAATAAGAGGGTTTAAGGTGACAACAGCACAGCACTGTGTGCGTATATTGTTTCTACTCTTTTCCCTTTCTCTGTAGCACTTCAGAATATTCTCTCATCTTATTTAGAGCTTAAAAACGAAACTTGGTGATTATGGCTACAATTACATGAAATTTACATGTACTATGGAATGCAATCAAAGTAGTTAGCAACATACTGTAAAATCTCCTTGAGAAGTACTATTCAGGCTGGTAACCAAAGAAAATATTTTGTTGCAATGGAAGACAGGATGGATCCTGTCAGAGGTATAGCAGAAGGTAAAGAATATAAAAGAAGGGAGTATGGAATCAGGATTTAAAAGGGACAGCATGAATCAAATCCTTGCAGATCTCCTCGCTGAGTAGTGTTGTGCATTTTTGACACTGTGCATGACTGCAGCTGTGCTTTGCTGTGAGTGAATTACACATTGCACTGCAGGGAGGAATAATGGGGACGGGTAGGTTTCACAGTCTTCCATTAAACTCCTTGGTTTGTTCCCTTTAGATCTACAGAAGAAGTTTTGCTCTGTTCCTCCATTTTACACTATAAATTAGCTCCAGAGAGTAATATGTCTTGTGTATAATCATAGGAAGGTGCATGGCTGCCAGCTGCCCATTGCGCAGTGGATCAGAAGTGCTAGCCCAGCCCTGGATGGAAGGATTTTCCACCTTGCCAGGAATGTGCAATTCTCATTGACAGTAAAAGCACCAAGTCCATCTGTTACAGAGTGGAAACTTACAGTTTTCTGACATCTGTCCAAAGGACATCAGAAAATGCTGTTTGCTACACATGAAGAATGGTAATCAGAAGATTACATCTAGTAATGATTTATTTTCGTTTACTGAGTGTATTTCATAGGCAAAAAAATATTAAAAACCTCATGTTCCTATAGTATAAATTCAGGAGATGGCTTGTCAGATCTGCAGTCTGCTCTCAATATGTGGCTGTGCTAATGCTGCTAAAAGGGTAAATGCTTTGCCATTCTGTGGTACAAACTTGAACACAGGAAATCTCATCTAAATATGAGAAGGAGCTCCTTTACTTCGAAGGTAGTGGAACACTGAAAAAGGCTGCCCAGAGAGGTGGAGAACTCTCCATCTCTGGAGTTACTCAGAATCTGCCTGGATGTCATCAAGACAACTGTATTGACAGCAGATTTCAGTTTGGTCTAGAAGGCACTGTACTGCTGCCAGAAGACAATAGAGGTCTGAAAAATAAATTAACACCACTGGTTTCCAGTTCAGCCCCAGATCTTAGACCACCTCTTATCCCACATGTGAAATCATCACAATCCTCTTCATACCCTTAATTTTCATCCTAATTTCACAGCTGCCCACAGACTCAGTAAGAATTTGACAAAATAGACTTTTTGTTTGCCTCTCAACATAGTGACAAAGGAAGCATACAATCATCTCCTTCATGCTATACCTCAAATAAATCAATCAGAGGTAATAATGTGTTGTGGAGGGGAAATTAATTGATGTGAGATGATATTTTCTAAAAGTAATATTACTTATTGATGTTGATATTCAGCACTCTCGCCACCCCCTACCACTCATTTTAATAATATTTTGGTTCTTACACGGTTATGGAAACATTCTGTGGATAATTTCTACATCTAATATAACCAGCAAAATATAGAAACATTAATTGAACTGGAAGGGACTATTCCCGCAATCAATATGCCGCTTGCCCAGTAGATGGGCTCAAGGAGCTCTTTCTGCTCGATGGCAGAAGGCAGTAGAGGATTACAAAGAAGCATTGAGCATTTACTCACAAATTATTATTGTTACCCTTGCGGGGGCCAGCCACAGTCCAGACAGTGCCCAAATGCTTTCAGGGGACTCTGTCTTGTTGGACATTGAGGCTTGAATCTTCCCAGCTTCTGGGGAAAGGACGCAGGCAATCTCTGACCTTGTTCTCCTGGCTTCTTCTGACTGATCTGTATATATGTCCAGGGATTCTAGGCAGGACCTGCAAGTGCAGAAGGCAGGATGTTGTGCAGTCTCAGCACAATGTCATGCTGGCCACACAGGCCGATCACGTGCAGACATCCAGGCTCTGCTCCTGGTAACTCACAGCAGTGGAGTTTACCAGGCAAGCAATAAGGCACTGTGCAACAGCAGCAGGGCTGGGCACAGCAGAGAGAGCAGGCAAAGAGCAGGGAAGAAAAGCAGGGAAGCAAAAGCAGATTGTTCACCTGTGTATCTCCTTTTGTCAATGTGGGCCAAGATTAATTGCCCTTTGGACACAAGAATAGCCAATCAGGATGGCAGTTAGCCAAACCTTACCATATTAGGCAAAGCCAGAGGCTCACTTTTCCCCAATTTGGGAAAAGCACAGGCCTTGCACTAGGCAGGCACAAGCTAAGTGTGTGTACTTTACACCACAGGACCCTGGGCAGGCCAGACTCAGTGGCTCCAGGTTTTGTGTCTGTTTCCCATGCTTGCCTCTCTGGTGGAACAGGAAAACATGTCTAGGCAAGGCAGGACATGTACGAGCCTATTTTGGGCCTTCCAGGCCTGCCACAACATAATGGAACCCACAAAGTCTATTCTGGCACCCACACCATCAAGTTTTCATATCATTACCTCACAGAATAATCCCTGTGAAATTCTTCCCTGGTTTTCATCCATCATCCCTGGATACATGTACACATTTGTTCACTAAATGAAAAAAAGTTTCAGTATATCTGAAACTTTTCTCTTCTTATCCTGTCTTTATCACAGGACATTTTGGGTCAACAGGTGTCTTTATGTAAAGTTTTCAGATTAAATGATTCTCTTTCAGCTTGATGGAATTCAAATATTCTAGATTTTGGGAGATTTTTCGCTTAGAGGTGGCAGGATCCCAGGCTGAAATGCTTAACTTGAATTATTTTTCTTCTGAAAATGAATTTTTTCAACCTTTTTGATTTTTGCTTGCTGAAAACTCCTTGTTTTCAGCATACTGTTCTGAAGCAAGATGAAAATAATTTAACAGATTCAAAATGTGCAGCAAAATGGATAATCTTTTTTCAGCACAGCTCCAGTTTGAACTTGATCTTCCCACTGCTGATGATGTATTCTCAATTGTGTCAGGCTCTTAAGTCATAATTCAGTCACAGTTCATAAACTGGACTCTCTGTCTGAAGAGTGAAGTGATGAGAGATGCTGAAGAGGCATGTGCTCTGAAGTCAAGTGGCTTACAGTGCGCAGTCTCTGAGCAAAAATATTATCCTGTCTCACACTAACAGGCCAACAAGTGCTTCATGTATACATACAAAAATATTGGTAAGTCTAAACTTTTTACAAGTTGCTTATCAAGTGAAATTTTAGATAAACCATGCCTTAAGCTGTTACCAAACACATTATTTCATCACACAGAATACAGTAGCATTGCAGATAGAAACTTTATGACTTCCTGTAGGAAGACAGCAGCTGAAAGCAAATCACTTAAAAGAAAGATTACCCTTTTTGCTTGTTTCTTGAGACAAAAAAAAAGTGCAAGAAACAGTATAAAATATATATATGATGGACTGTATTTGCTATAAATGTCATATATCTTCTTCTTGTTGAAGTCAACGGTGAAGATTTCCACGACTTTTCATAGCTTACCTACTCAGGTTCCTCACAAAAAGAATCCAACCATAGGCTTTAATGCTGTTTCGAAATTTCAGGTATCATATTTTCAGACCTTTAATTTACATAGCAAGTTTGGAAACATCACTCTCTATTAGTGCAGTTCCAGTTTTAGCAAAAGAATTTTCTTTCTGAAAATAATTTCCTTCTTGTAGCAAACAAAACAAGAAAAAATAAAGTCTTTCATTGACAGCAGCTTGAAAAGAATTTTTTTTTCCCACACAGGAATGCCAGTACCATAGCTCAGTGTTTTGCTTTTATTTTTCACTCAAGGATCTCCTCAACATTTTTCTTGGATTTTTTTTTAAGCAAGTGATTTCCCCCCTCTTCCCCCCCCCAAATCCATCAGTGTATACTACAAGAAAGCAGCACTCTGATGGTGATATGAATTGTATTATAATAACCATTTTACATCCCAAGGTGAAACAAACTCCAGTCCAAAGGATCCAAATAAGAGAAGCTCTCAGTAAGTCTGAAAGATCATAATTGCAAGTTCTATTTTAAATTCTTAATATTACAAAGCCTGTCTCATATTATTTTTTTCTTCTTTGCTTTATGCCACAGGCTAAGATGAATTTCTTTACAGAGCTCAGACCTCGAGAAGTGCCAAATTCATATAATTCACTGCACTCACTGAGCACCGTGGATACCTGAACTCACTCATGAACTATCTGATACAGAGGAAAAGCTGACATATATTTAATAAAAATCCAGCTTTGAGATTTCACATGGATCCTGGAGAAGAAGTTTGATGGATCACCACACCTTTCTAAGAAGTCGTACAAGCCTTAAGAAGGAGGGGATGATTAATTCTCTTTTGAGGAGGAGCTAATTAGCAATCAATCACATTTAGTTCGCCCTGCTTGGAAGTGCCAAAATAAAGACGTGATGGTTTGGGTGTTACCCACCCCCCATTCTTATGAAATCACCCAGACTAGACTCAGACAGCTGGAAATTAAGGAATGAAGCTTTATATTTACAACTTAACACAATATACAAGCAGATATTTATAGTATCTACAGCTTTATACAGAAATATATAGGTTAAAAAGTAATGCAGAAACACAACACCTCTCCCAGAAACCAGAGTCCCCAGGAGGGGCTCCCAACCACTCTCCCACCTCCTTTCCACTCCTCTACCTTATGCCAGAGTTTCCCTTATGTGCAAGGGGAGTTTGGAGGATCAGCCAAGGGAATTAGAAATCAGAAGGATTAGTCACACAGAAAGCAAGCCAGGGAGAAAAGTAAAAAGTACAGGCACCAGCTGTGACTGAGCCACTGAGTTATCTATGTTTTGTGTTCTTGTTTTTACTACATCTCAGCAAGCCTATGAGTGAAATAGACATCACCATTGCTTCCTTTTCACAGCCTTATAATCTAATTCTTCTCACCAAAATATCCTAGCTAGTCTCAAACTTGCACAAGTGATGACTGCATTCCAGAAGACAGACTGTGTTTTTTCCTACAGGGCTATCTCTGACAACCATTGTGCCCTAGCACAATATACCCAAATCAATGTCCAGATATGAGAACAGAAAGAGAAGGGGGNGAAGAAGGGGGGGGGGGGCTAACGGGGATCGAGGCGGGGGAACCAACACAAACATAAAACAAAACAAAACTAAACTAAAAAAAAAAAAATTGTGTTTCTTATGCAGAGAAGCAGCTACAGCTGAAGAAGTCATTAATCCAAAACTGAATGCAACTGAGTAAATAACATTCCTATTCCCTCTTCTTCCAAGGAAAAAATGCCTGTTATAATAACCTGTGTCTTTGAGATAAATGAATGCACTGAAGCTCTTAACTGCTCTTTGATGGACTACAAATGGACACAATGCAGGGCAATATTTGAATAGTAATGATTTGTCCTTATTTCTTCAAATGTAAGCTGAATGCAAGGCTTCAGGACCATAGATTAAGTAGCTAATGGGGTCATGAATCTTAATAACTTCTAAACCAGAGAGCTCTGCAACTTACATGCTCTAACTGGAATGTGTATGAAATGCATAAATATTAATAGGTCTGGCAAGGGCTCAGAAGATAAAGTGTCTAAAATTTCACAATGGGAAGACTGGAGATGGAGGCTGCCATGTCCAAGTCAACTGAGAAACTCCCACCTGAAAATGACCTGTCAGCATGTGTGTTAATACTGATTTCCTGAAGTGCTATCTAACATTCTGACCCGCCTTGGTACATAAACACTATATACATTGATGTAGGTTATCTAATATGATAGATCCAATGTGAAATAAAATTTCTTTTTTTCCACTTTTTTTTTTTCTTTTTGAGAGTTCTTTTAGCATTATGTAAAATTTATACTTAAGTTTTATTCAGCTTTTAATCATTTTGTGCATCAGAACGAGTACCCAAAAGAAAAAAAGGAGGGTAATTGTTATTGGTGATTCCCTTCTGAAGGGAACAGAGGGCCCCATATGCCGGCCAGACCTCTCCCACAGGGAAGTCTGCTGCCTCCCTGGGGCCCGAGCCAGGGATGTTACCAGAAGGCTACCTACTGTAGTGCAGCCCTCTGATTACTGTCCCTTGTTATTTATACAGGCGGGAAATGATGAGGTTGATAACAGAGGGCTAAAAGCTATCAAAAGGGACTTCAAGGCACTGGGAAAAGCAGTTGAGGGAGCAGGGGCACAGGTAGTCTTTTCATCTTTACTCTTAGTCACAGGTTGAAATGCAGAGAGGAATAGGAAAGGGTATTTGATTAACAAGTGGCTCAGGGGCTGGTGCCTCCAACAAAACTTTGGATTCTTTGATCTTGGGGAACTTTATATGGCCCTGGGTCTGCAAGCAACAGATGGGGTACAACTGACTCAGAGGGGGAGAAGGACCCTGGCACATGAGCTTGGCTGGGCTTGTTGAGAGGGCGTTAAACTAGAGTGGAAGGGGGAGGGGGTTAAACACGACAGCACTAGAGATAAACTGAAGGAGTCTGAGGGTGATAGGCCAGAGATAGGGGTAAAAGCAGCAGTCCAGCTGAAGAGTATGTACACTAATGCACGAAGTATGGGTTACAAACAAGAGGAGCTGGAAGCCTTGGTACAGGAGGAAAACTACGATGTTCTCACCATCACAGAAACATGGTGGGATGAGTCACACAACTGGAGTACTGCAATCAATGGCTACAGACTCTTCAGGAGAGACAGGCAAGGGAGAAGGCGGGGGGGAGGAGTGGCTCTGTCTATTAGGGATGCTCTGGATGTCATGGAGGTAGAAATTAGGGATGATCATTTTTTAAAAAATTATTTCTTCAAGGTAATTTTGGGTATTTTGTTAGCACTGGCCCAAATCTTTCTTTTATGCTTCTGTGGCACTGAAAGAGAGGGGATCATAGCCTTCAGTAATGCTGTCAGTTATCTCCATAATGGATGTTCTTATGACTAATGTTTTTTAGCTTTAACCAGTGTTGGTTCGGTCCATGTACTGCTCTCTGCTTCAGAGAAAAGCAAGCTCCACAGGACGCTCTGGTTGTTATTGTCTGCTTGGCAGATTCTAAGCATTCCTGCAAGAGTAAATTTGTTGTATCTTTATTCTAGGAGTCAAGACAGTGGAAGAAAGCACATATTGATTATCACCCAATGCACTAAACCAGGTAGACTTATTACCTAAGGACTGACAATGTCATTCAAATCCTCACCACCAAGTCCCTTTAAATCTTGTTCGATTAGGTAAACATCCTCTTGGCACTGGGTGATCTCATGGAAAACCTTGCAGACTTTGAACTGAGGCAGATCATAGTCAGAACTTTCATAACATTCAACTGTTCACATTCAAACTTCATTTTCTATGCTAATTTTAAAGTGCACACAAGGAAACTCTTATGTATTTGACGATGCTTGCAAATACACAGGACACAACAAAAGAAATTTTATGCTAATGATTTCTTTGTTGTTATGGCTTCAATGTCAGTCTACCAGAGACATTAATGAAGCTTCCATGCTTCAAATTTGAAAGACAATAAAAAAAGCACTAAAAGTTGAAACATCATTAATTGTGAACTTGGATCTCCAGTTCAGACTGATGCCATCTTACCGACGCATTAATGGAATGTATTTCTTCTTCTCTAGTGATCTTCTCAACCCTTCTCTAATATGAAGAGTACCAACTGCGAACCTTTTAAACTCTAGCAACATTTGTTTGTACTAGACACAATTTTACTGAGAGGCTTCCAGTGACTGGAAATTGATTTGAATTTTAAGTTCTGGACTCAGTTCTACATCAAAGCATTATGTCTGTAACAGCATGTCTGGTTTCTATTTCTCAGTCAGTTTAGTTTATTTCTACTAATTACTAATTAGCTATCGATAGGCTTAAGAAGAAGCAAGTCTATGGATAAGGAAAAAAAGCCAAAATAAAACCCAACTTGTTAAAAGTCTCCCAACCTTAGAAAAGCCAGTAATTTACACTGAAAACTAAACCCAAATGCAAATTGTAATATACAATCCGAGTCACAACAGATAGGGTTTTCTTTTGTTCAGAGTGAATGAGTAACAAGAAAAAAAATTATTGTGTTGTAATGAAGAAGGGGTTTATGTTATAGCAAGGAAGAGAGCTTCAGAATTAAAGATGCAGCTTTTCATTTGATCACACATCTTCCTAGCAAATACTCTTTGCTAATCCCCAGGTTCTGAATGAACCTTTTCCCCAACCAGCAGATATGATTAGCCAGATAAAAATCTTTGCCATCTTAATTTTCTAATCTTCACCTACATTTCTTTAAACGTAAAATCATGGAATGCAGCAGTTGAAGGAAAATCTAGACTTGAACTAGCCCAAAATAAACAGCTAAATTTAATTAGAAATCCTCCTACAGATAACGTGAATCTAGGCAGTGGATAAATTTTCTTTAGAAACTCCAATGTCATATCAGTATTAAGAAAGAAGAAGAATAGAAGTTTATAATCTATGTCCTGTTGAGTAAGTCCCTATGCTTCAGGACCAGAAGCAACAGGAGTATTCAAGCCTCTTCGCACTAACAGTAGTCTAAGTCAATATAACTGGACACTGGGTATTTCTGACACATACTTTAAGAGGAAAAAGACAATAAATTACCTCAGTTATCTTGCTTATGGCAAAAGCTGTATAGAGAGATTGCTGCTCTTAAAAACGACCACAAAGCCTGTACACACATGCCTTACCCTCACCATTGTCCTTGCTACCAGATGCACATGAACTGCAGATGGAAGTGAATGCAGACAATGTGCCAAGCAAGCACAGGAATTGTACATCAGAGTCAGGCCTATTCTGCACACCACAGTCATTGCTACATGCCCCAAAATGATTGCACATTTTCCTTCTACGTCCACTTAGAGTGTATTTCCATACGAGGAGATTAAATAGCTATTTATTTTATTTTTCTTTTCTTCCTCAAAACTGATTGTGGAAGGGTCAACACTTTTTGGATAAAAGGAAAAAAAAAACCAAAACCTTTTTAGAAGAACTTTTACTGAAAGCTGTAGTTTTCAGCCAATTTTCTTCTTTTGCTTAGAGCTGCCAGATAAAGAAACACTGTAACCTAGGTGACTGTATCAGCCATCAAAGTGAAAAACCTGTGTACTCTCTGTAGACTAAAATTTATACTGCTAGATAGTACTAGAAATTGTGATAGTTTACTGCTCCTGACTTTTGTACCTAAAAGAGAAATGATCTGAATTGTTCTCCTGTGGTAGAACTGGATTTGTAGAGAGTGAGGATGCGCTGCTGAGAACCCAAGGTTCACTCTGAGTTTGCAATTTCTTTTCTCCTGAAACCTACGGTAGCATGTGGGTTGGTACTGCAAATAGCCTGCAAATGTGAGCAGTGTTTGTGTGATGGAGGATGCTTTGTTGATCCTTGGACTTAAACAATGTGGAGTAGGAAATAGAAGTTGCACCTTGATACAATGATGAAACCAAATAATCTCTGCTGAGCTCTGTTGTCAAATATATCATAGATACAGTAATACATACTGCTCTGGACAGCACAACTGTCTGAGGGTGTTTTACTCTATGTAGTTCTTTTTGGTTCTGCTACTTCAGGGGCCTCTTGCAGGACATTATGTTTTGTTTAGTGACCACATCTTTAGACTGGCAGCAGATTGAGGTCAGTCTTTGGAAAAATGTTTTCATAGAGACAGCAGATCAGAAATCTGAGAGTTTCTATTTGCCAAATAACTGATAGCCACAAGCACAGCTGTGTCTGTGAGATGCACTGTGACTCTGGCTTGATTTCCAGTCCTTGTGAACATAAACACAGGAAGCAGAGAGGTAACTATGACTTCTGGGTTCTCTTTCAACAGCACAGGTGATTATCCACATCATGCTCAGGGATTAGCACTCTTTGTCTAGCTTAATTTTCCTACTAGTTGGATTTTCCTCCATTATCTACTGGGTGTGCTGCTGAATGTACACCTTTTCCTTTTGTTACTTTGCTGGGAGACAAGGTGTTAGTCTTACATTCCTTCTGAAATGCTTACAACTACCAGATCATCTTCCCTCTGAACTTCTCACAATTTCAGCACTAGAAAGAGTTCGGAGTTCTTCATAAAATCTATAACCTCACTGCTTTTTGAAAAGGCTTCTGGATCAGTTAAGAAGTTTTGCACCATGGTTGTGACCATGTAACAGTTACAGATTGCATAAGGTTAAAGGTAGCAAATGCGACTATTAGCAATTGCCAATTGAAATAGTAGGCAATTTACACAGAATGGTAACTTTTAGGCAGAGCATGTATAAAACAGTAAACATATTTTCTAAGTGATTAACCATTTAACTCTTCTTGCAGCAGGCCAGCAGTCTGTGCTTTGGTCATATATTTTCCAACAGAACCCAAGCCTGAGTCATTCTTAATTAAGCTCCATCTGTAAGCAAGTAATCACATTGTACCTCTCCACAGTTAGTCTTTTATCCAAGACTCCTTGGCTCACAATGTAAACATTTTCCATAAACAGACGATCCTCACAGCTTAAATGGCACTAAAATTAAGGGCAGAGCTCCCAAGTAACTCTACTACATCCATCTTTTGGATTTTATCCCATGATTTGCAGCTAGATATTCTGGTTTAGCACTTACACAGGTCAAATTTAAAGGAATGGAATATTACTTTGAAATGCCACTGAGAATTTTTTTTGTAGGATTCTCCTCCAAGAAAGATAATTGATGAGATTTATACTTGTGACATAGAACACCAGAGCACAAGTTTTCAGAGGCATCTTTTAGAGGACGTGGGCCTTCTGTACATAGTAAGTCTGTGTGGTGCAGACTGCCACAGGTAATATTCTTGCTGAAGGCCTTTAGTACGAGTCAGGAAGGCTGCCAGAAGCTGTTTTAGGAATATTCTGATTCTAAGACTGAACTGTGAGCTCCAGTAGTGATTTATATCCAGGTGTATAGCTTGAATTGTTGTTTGTAGCAATGAATTTTTCCGAAGTTCAAATAGCTAGAAATAAAAATGTATTTCTTTATACCATGTTGCTTAGATATGCGAAGCAAGAATTGACTTGGTGTGCACTTATACTTTGCTTTGGTGAATATTGTGCTATAAAGGAATATAGTATAAATTGACAGAGAATTCACTGAAATTGTCTTCACTGAATAAATAAAAATCCTCTTTAGAGTCTCTTGGTAAATAATGAGTTGAAAGTTCAGGCATTAATCATAAATATACCAGCTTTGAAATAATAAGCATTTTCTCTATGAATATTATTTGACTGTCACTACACTACACAAAATATATCAACACCATTTCAATCAAGTAAAAGGATTTTTACAATAGTGGGCTAGAGTCTCAGACTTAGATGACTGAAATGGGCACAACTCCCTCAGAGACAGAGGAAATATTCTAATGTATGCAAGCTGAGAATTTGGATCAAAATCCTTGAGAAAAGGGTCCATATTATAGCAAGATGATCAAACAACTTGAGATGAAGATTTGATTTGGAACAGAGGGATCATGGAGTGAGAAAGAAGAGAGTCAGATTGATACATCACTTATGTTGAATTAAGCAGACTTACACCATAGATCCATACAAAAGGAGATTTAATTGTAACTGCTTGACTAAAGTTGTATGTATACGTATATGATGTGCCTAAAAGAAAGGAGTAGAGAGAAGAGAGAGAGGGGAGGTAAAAATCCTGATAACCACCCACCATTCCAGTGACATCTTGCCTGATTCCTTGGATCTCTGGTGGTGGGTGTGCACCTGCCAATGTGTTCAAGTAACTTTTATTCCCTAGCAAGAAGTGTATTTCTTCTCAAAGTATCCCTTAATTTGCATGGGGAATGCTGGAAGGCAGTACCTATCAACATGTGCATGCATCAAGAAGGGTAAGGCAGCATTAACCATTTCCACCAGTTGAGTTGAAACATGTAGAAACCTTGTATTTTATTATCCTTTGCATGGTATGCAGCAATCACAGGATATTAAAGAGTTGGAAAGAACCCAAGGAGATCATTGAGTCCAACCCCCTTGCCAGAGCAGGACCACACAACCTAGCACAGACTAGTGGGGAGTATTTCCTCCTCCAGGTTTCCTCTCCTTCATGCAGGGTCTGGAGTACATAGGGAAGTTCAGCCTTAGGTCTAAAGACTGAAGCAAAGAAGGCATTCAGCAACTCTGCCTTCTCTGCATCTTCAGTTCTCAGGGCTGCTTCCTCGTTCAGCAGTAGCCCCATACCTTCCCTGTTCTTCCTTTTCCTACTGATATATTTGATGAAGCCCTTCTTGTTCTCTTTTACTTCCTTTGCCAGTTTCAGTTCCAAGAGGGCTTTGGCCTTCCTTGTTGCCTTCCTACATGCCCTGACAACTTCTCTATAGTTCTCCCAATTGACAAATCCCTTCTTCCATGAATTGTAAGAAATTATCATCAATAAGAATGGCAAGAGCCTCCTGTACTGGTTGTGTCTGGCTGTGTGATCTTCACAGCAAACATCAGGTGGTCGAAGTCACCCATGAGTACCAAGGAGTTAGCTCTAGAGGCTATCTCCAGCAATATTCCTTACTTCATTGAAACATAAGCAAACTTGGCAAGGGCGGGTGCCAGGGGAGAGCTGAGGACTCTAATGTATTCTGAGCCCTCCTGAGTTGGCATATTTTGTTCCTTGTTCTGACCGGAGAGCTCATATTTATAGAATAATAGAATCAACCAGGTTAGAAGAGACGTCCAAGATCATCCAGTCCTACCTATCACCCAACCCTAGCCAGTCAACTAGACCATGGCACTAAGTGCCTCATCCATTTTTTTCTTGAACACCCCCAGGGACGGTGACTCAATCACCTCCCTAAGTGCAAGGCTTCTGCCTGCTCACACAGTGTTTGTGACAGAGCTCATTTGAATCAGTCTGAAAAGGTCCTAGATGAAATTTGGGTTACATATTATCTGCCTTAAGTTAGATCTCCTTTGACTGTGTGACAGACATTAAAGTGATTTTGAGTTTTTCAGGCAGTTAAAAGAAACCTGCAAGATGATAGTTGCTCTCTCCCTTTCCTTTGGATTAAAAAAAAAAATAAAAGTCATTTTTCATTCTCCAGAGAACAGAGAGAACTGTTGTAGTAACTGCATTAATTAAGTTACCATTGACTTGGTGTTAATGGAAGAGAGTATGGATTGCAAGAGGTAGTGCAAACAGGGAACGATAGCCCTCCTTAGCTTCGCCCAGCAAATCAAACTGTCCAGTGCAAATCGAAACTACATCAGGTCGTAACAGCAGCATGTAATTCCCACTCTGCCCTTGCATACATAACTACAGAAAGCACAGCAAAGGTACAGTTCTGTGGACTCCCTTACACAGCAAATACAGATCTAGAAGATCAGTGTAAACTTTTAGATTCTATTGTGGAGGGGTTGGAGTCTGAGTTTGGGGTGAGATCTGAGGCCGACTTGAAGGTTATTAAATAATTTACTTATATATACAAAGAGAATTTCCCCCAAACCTGTGTACAGCTAACCCACACAAATCCTTTGTACACGGTTAGTGAAACTACTCTACAGAATGTCTATTTACAGCTGAATTAAGCAACTTGGTAGAGGTTTTAGAAATGTTCTAGTCAGAGAGTCTGGCGGCATAAAGTCCCGCTGGTAAAGTTAACAAAATTCCTTAGCAACTGGAATCAAGAGAGTCTGAATACTCACTAGTTGGAAGGCTCAGTATCTGTGGTCCCAAAACATATATATAGCGGAAGCCACGTAGTTGATTCTCGTGGAGCTAACAGTTCGATTCGAATTGGGGCACACTGAGCGAATTCCACGGGCACGATGGGGCTGATGCGGCAGGCTGGAGCGGCAGCCGGCCGGGAATGCCTTGTTCCATCATCCACTGGATCAGTGCAGGGTGTCGTGGAACAAAGGGGTCACGTCGAGCGAACAAAGGTAGTGGCCCCAGGCAGCAGGCAGACAGGGAGGTGAATGGAAAGGGTGGCAAGAGCCTCTTGCTTACCTGGATTGCACTATTTATCAGATATGAGCCAAGGTTGATGGTCCTTTGGCCACAATATTGTCCAATAAGCTTCTGGCAGCAGGCCAAAACACACCATAATAGGCAAGATCACAAGTCTAGTACCCCCCAATTCCGGGAGAGCTTGGGTGGGCCACACGCTAGGCGCATGGGCTTATGCAACATGTTTACAACCACCTTATATAACCTGTTTACAACCTGGACCTTAGGCAGGCCAGACTTTATGGCACCGGGCCTATTGTGCCCCTTTTGTCCGTTTAGTGTGTTTACCTCTGGTTTGGGTAGAAAAACAAGTCTGGGCAGGAAAACATGTCCAGGCAAGGCAAGGCGTAGGTAGGCCGGTTTGGGCCTGTGTGACCTTCCACTACAGATTCACACGAAGTCCTGGTTCCCAGCGTCTTTCATGTTTGATTGTTAACATCAGCCACTTCACATACAGCCTGCTTGAAAAGGTTAGTTCCTTTTTTTGTTGTTGTTGTTTGTTTCTTTTGATTTTTTTAAAGACTTTTTTTCTTATATTCTTCCACTTAGGTCTGATTTTCTTAAGAAGAGCATAGGAGATCTAAAGTAGGAGGCATAAGCCTGTGCAATACTTGCTTCTGACAACTAGGGAGTGAAGTGCCTCTATCTTGTCTTCCCTTACTTCTATATCTGGTGCTTTTACATAGAAATAAAATCACCTTCAGATAGTGGTCTTCTTCCAGAGTGTAAGCAGACATTGTTGCCATTATCTTTTCCAGACAGTTTGATGCTGACTGCTTTGCTCTCCTGAGAGAATGTTTGGGTTTTTTAATCACACTACCTTAAAGAATTAAACAGGGCATGAATCTACAGAACCAGCATGGTTTGTTTCGTAGGGGAGAAGCCTGCGTTGGGTCTTTCTTTTGCTTGTCAAACATATCATTGTTTGGAAGGAGGAAGACTGGAGGACGTTGCCTGGGTGTGTGTGCAAGGGCCAGTGTCTTTATTTATACACAAGTTGTAAAATATTCTATCTGAATTTAACATCCTTATTACCTCCTTCAAAATACAATGGTAAAGTCTTCACAAATAATCATTAGAGGACGCAGTTATGTAAAGGCCTCAAATCTAATTATGTCCAATAGCAGCAATAACCAAGCATCTTTCAGTTCATAGTCAAATGCTTTTTGCTTCATTGAGGATTAAAGCAGGATTCAGCAAGACATCTCTCACCTAGACTGTGAAGAGTGTGATTCACTCATCTTTAGCTTCAGTCACTGGAAAGCAGGGAAGCTTTTCCAAGCAAGTCATCTAGGTACCCCTATCAACTGTGTCAAGATACAAGGCTATTCCAATTCATCCTGCTCCAGGATAAAAGTTTTCCAGCGGTGTGATGAAATATTCTATCAGTGTGACCTTTCTCTTTCCACTGTCTGTGGGGAAAATCAAGATTAGTACTCTGGTAGAAAATCTCACATGGAGACCAGAGGTCACATGGCAATGTAAAATATCAGAAAACTTAAACAAATGGGAGTATATTTGGAAATTAGGTCTGCAGAAGGAATAATTGAGTCACTTAATTTAAAATTATTATTATTATTATTTAAAGAAACAGATCTCAACATGGACCAAAAAACAGTGTTGGTTTCTTCATGACCTTAATGTATTCTCTGCTTCAACAGTATAGTTACTGCAGGTTAGCATCCCCACTACTAATTGACCTGTGTTTAGCATGGGTTGGACCAAGCGGCCTCCAGACTTTTCTACTAGTGAAAAAAAGCTTCCATAGGTTTATGATGGATTCTAGTCAAGACTGAAGAGGTAACAAGAATGTTCCTGTTGGTGTGATTCCTTCACAGAAATAGAATAATAGAATCATAGAATTACAGAATCATAGAACTGGAAGGGACTTCAAGGATCATTTAGTTCCAACCCCCCTGCCATGGGCAGGGACACCTCATAGAATAGAATAGAATAGAATGGAATAGAATGGAATAGAATAGAACAGAATGGAATAGAATAGAATAGAATAGAATAGAATAGAATAGAATAGAATAGAATAGAATAGAATAGAATAGAATAGAATAGAATAGAATAGAATAGAATAGGATCAACTAGGTTGGAAGAGACTCCCAAGATCATCCAGTCCAACCTATCACCGAGCCCTATCCAGTCAACTAGACCATAGCACTAAATGCCTCAGACCCCCATCCAGGCTGGCCTTAAAGGCCTCCAGGGATGGGAGATAGAAGACACTAATCATTCACAACCATGACACAATAATCATACTTGGCCTGCTAATTTATACTGAAAATGAATCCATTTTCATTCCTGTAATATCACTGACCCTTTTGGAAGTCAAAGGGCTTCAATATGTTTTAAATCTACCTTTTTTTTTCTTTTGTTTTGGTAGAAAAAAAGAGAAAATTATTTTATGTTAAAAGTATTTTTCTAAGTACAGTCTGCTTTGGTGATCTGTAAGACATTTGGTCTTCTGTTTCAGAAAGTTGGCTCTGTAATATTGCTTACAGAATGCATTTTAAAATACACAAGTTGAGTTTCATTTTATGATGCAGCATAAATATGAATTATGCAACTAGTGGCTCTCCTTAAAAATTCTAATTTAGCATTAGTAAGTTAGCTGTAAATTGTAATTTACCATCTGCTCACCATATACTTACCACTTCTGGAAAGATAAATTAAATTATTTCCCTTACCTAATGCAGAAATAAAATCTCATTCGAAGCTTCGGTTGCATTTATTAAGAAAGATTTGCTAACTCTTTGTAGAAGACTCATGAGTAACTTTTAAGTATCAGTTCAATATATACAGAAATGCATAATAAACTGTTCTGACATTTTTATTTATGATATGAAATATCTCCTTGTTTCCATAGCAAAAAGCATCTTACAAAGGCTAAACTCTAATTCTAATTAGTGAAGGGATGAAATCAGAAGAAAAAGCATTAATTTCACAGAAAAAAAAGGTTAACACTATTAAATCAGCAGATAGAATATAGATTAATTAATGAAAATTACCTTCTCTGGAATTTTTTCTGTATCAGCAGAGGATGTAGCAAAGGAGTAATAAGACTTTAACTCAAAATGTCTATACTTTATAGCATTACAGTGAGCTACAAAAACTCTTTAACTCAAGTACTGCAGTAGAAACTTCAAGAAAAAGCAGACTGTGTTAATGCTCTGTCTAGCAGATCTCAGGAACCTCTGCTTCGGTATACTGGTGACAAGTGCAAACAAAACTGAAATCAAGAAGCGGGAACACAGCAGAACTGAGTCCAATATGAATGAAATTCCTAATTTATGGGGGAGATTCCAGATGACTGTAGCCTTGCCAACGTAATGCCCATTTACAAGAAGGGCCAGAAAGAGGATCCAGGGAACTACAAGCCTGTCAGCTTGACCTCAGTACCAGGGAAGATTATGGAGCAGTTCATTTTGAGTGCACTCACACAGCAAGTGCAGGATAGATGGAGAATCAAGCCTGGCAGCATCAGTTCATGAAATGCACATCCTGCTTGACCAAGCAGATCTCCATCTACAACCTAGTGACTAACCTAGTGGATGAATAGAAGGCTGTGGATGCTGTCTACCTGGACTTCAGTAAAACCTTTGACACAGTCTCCCACAGCATTCTCCTAGCCAAGCTGGTGGCTCATGGCTCAGACAGCTGTACTTTTTTCTGGTTGAAAAATTATAACTGGCCCTCTGAGCCTTGAGAATGGTGGTCAATGGAGTTACACTCAGTAGGAGGCTGGTCACAAGTGGCGTTCCCCAGGGCTCAGTTTGGGGCCAGTCTTGTTTAATATCTTTATCAATGATCTCATTGAGGGAATTGAGTTCTCTCACTGTAATTTGCAAATGACACCAAACTGTGACTGTTGATCTGCTTGGAGTTAGGAAGGCCCTCCAGAATGATCTGGATGGACTGGATCAATGGGTTGAGGTCAGTAGTATGAGGTTTAACAAGGCCAAGTGATGAGTCTAGCATTAAAGTTGCAACAACACCATGCTTGGAGAAGAGTATCTGGAAAGATTCGCAGCACAAAAGGACCTGGAGGTGCTGGTTGATATCTGGCTGAACATGAGCCTACAGTGTGCCCAAGTGGCCAAGAAGGTCAAGATCATCCTGGCCTGTATCAGACGTAGTGTGTGTCCATCAGGAGTAAAAAGTGGTGAGGCAGCACCTTGAATACTGTGTTCAGTTTTGGGCCTCTCACTATAAGAAGGGCATTGTGTTTTGGGAGTATGTCCAGGGAAGGGCAATGAAGCTGGTGGAGGGCCTGGAGAACAAGTCTTCTGAGCAGTGGCAGAGGGAACTGTGATTGTTTAGTCTGGAGAAGATGAGGGTGAGAGTCCTTATTGCTCTCTACAGCTGCCTAAAAGGAGGTTATAGTAAGGTGGGTGTCAGTCTCTTTTCCCAAGTAACTAGTAATAGGACAAGAGGAAATGGCCTCAAGTTGCACCAAGAGAAACTTGGATTGGATATTAGGAAAACGTTCTTTACTGAAAGAGTGGTCAGGCATTGGAACAGTGGTAGATTAACCATCCCTGGAGCTGTTTAAAAAACACACAGACATCACTTTTCAGGACAGTGTAGTGGATGTGGTGGTATAAAGTTAATGGTTGGACTTAATAATCTTGGAGGTCTTTTCCTACCTTAATGATTCTATGATTCTATAACATTTGAAGTCCACAACCTCTGCAGAGCTACTATAATCTCCAGAAGCCTCTTCCAACTGAGGTCTGATATTCCACAGATCTCCATGAGGGCTTTAGAGTCTTGTCTTGGAGTTCTTATTAGCTCTTCAGACTGTTTACCCGCAAAAATGACCACATAATTAGATTTAATGTGATACAGAAAACTTTCTTGGGGAAACCCCCAAATACATTCTAGAGTGGCAAAAAGCATACAGCTTTATGCAAAGGGATTCCACTGTGAGCAACCCAATCTACCCCATTTGACCTTAACAACATTAACAAGATTTTTTTTTCCTATAGATGCCCTGATTTTGCTAGGACAAAAGGATGTGTTACGATGAAGCTGTCTCCAGACATCAAGGCAATCCCTAGCTTCAGTCAGCTGATGCACAACATGGACTAAGAGTTTTGTGCCTGAGTTTGCTGCAAAGACTTAGGCTCTCAACAGTCATGTATTATTGAAGGGACTCAGGAAAACTAATTTGTCTGTCTGATTTTATTAGTGGTCCTACAACTCCAGGACTGGAAACAGCTAGCAGTGCCAACCTTTTAAAACATAGCATTTTGTTTTGTGTATTCATTCAGCATGGAGAAGAGATGAATGAAACTTCCATCATGGGAGTGTTCAATGTGACATTTATTACCTCCTAAGAGTATCATTAGCATTTTGGTTAAGGGCAGGACAAGGGAAACAACTCCATGTGGTTGAAGACAATATGCTGCAGGGTTAGTTGCATGATTTACTCTGTTTTTGCTAATTTTTAGACATATTACTGTCTCAGTTACCTCCTGGTCTTATCCAACTCTATAATGATGCTTGGGAAGCCAAAGAAGATAATTGTCTCCACTCTTTTCCTGTCTTGCACTTAACACAAAAGCTTCTACCTGAACGCAAAAGAAGCTAGCTAAAAGACAAGAGCTTGCAGGTAAGTGAAGAGAAGAAGATGGTGTAGTGTGCACTGTGACATTTGGAAATATTGCCAGTTTCATGACTTCTTAGAGTTTTTTTCTTTCTTATTTTCTTTCAGTAGAACTTATTTTGGAAAAAAAAAAAAGAAGTATTATTTTGAATTTTCTCTGTCCTTTATTTTCTTTCAAGAGAACTTATTTTGAGAAAGCATTATTTGGAATGACAGATTGAAGAGGGAGGGGAAGAAAAAGAACAAGTGATAACAGAAGGAGAGAACATGTACCAGTAAAACCTATGAAAGGCTGTCACACGTTGACAGCTTTATCACTAGAGCTGGCAGGAATTTTTCAAGCAGAAACAAATTTAATCAGGAAATGCCAGGGGTTTTTTTTTTGAACAAGGAATTTTCTCCATGCATGTTTTTCCTTTACACAAGTTCAATGGACCCGAGTTTGAGCAATCTTCTAGTAGGCACATTGACAACCTGAGCACACTTGGCTCCAGAGCAAGGAGTAGCAGCTGGTCCTGCCTTTGAGCAGCCAGTTTTTTGGATCGGTCTTTCTGTTGGGACAGCAGCAGGGTAAGCAGCAACACCTGAAATTTCTCAGTAGAGCTAGTTTGATTATTCTCAGCTTTTCTGCGGGCGTCTATGCATGCGTGTATACACCACAGCTTGATCAATCAATCATACAGCTTCTCTATTTGAAGACCAGACTAGATTAGCCTTATTTTTTTGTGCCATTTGAATATCCTATTTAATATCGTGCTTTGCTTTTAAAAATAAATTGCATTCCTTGGGAGAACAGGCACACTCGAATGCCGGCAGATTTTAGCACTCTGCCGTATTTTTTGGTGGAGTGTTTTGTTGTCTAGAAATCCACGCCACCGAAGACTGCAACGCGGACTCAACCTTCATTTCGTCTGGGACAGGGTATTGCTTTAACCACTAGGGGGCAGTGTTGGTCTTCATGTAATAGATTCACTCTGGTGACAGGGCTGAAACATTCTGTTATTTTTTGCAAACTTAAGTGTTAAAAATGACTTCTTTAATACAAAAGAACACTTTTCCTCAGCGTTTATAGTACTTTCACAATCCATCCTCTCACTCGAAACAATAGCCATTTTTATCTTAAAGCAGAAGCTAACCCAGGGTTTATTAGTGTGAAACTCACTTCATTAATTCACTGTTACATGTGAGATTATATTAAGCATCCACTCACATTTTGGCACTGGGAAATCAATATGCTTTATTTATCTGGTTTGTTTTGAGGTTTTTTTGTTTGTTTGGATTTTTTTTTAGAAATTATTTTTTATTTTCCTTTGGGATAGAAAGATGTTTGGTTCAAGAGCTCATTAGTCAAGAAGAATTAAGATCAATTAATAATGCAGTCAGATATACACATACAGCACATGAACCATTTTTCTCTGTGCCCTCTTCTGAGGCAGTAAATTGTTGTTGAAGTTCTAACATACAAACACAGAGTTATGGAAATGCATGGTTCCTGCTAAGTGAGAGGCAGGAGAAGTTGATATGACTGTATGATGATTCTAACAAAACACCACTGAGAAATGGAGCAGGGCTATAGAATGATTTTGATTTTAATACTAGTAAGTTTTCAAATATGTGTAAATACCAAAGAAAACAGGTTTACTGCAAGAAAGAAACAATGTTCTGAAATCTCAAAGAATAGTAGACATCTATTTATTAATTTAAAAGTAAATCTTACAATGAAATTAATCTAATTCTGTTGTATTAACTCTCTATTTTTTCTTCCATATCTTAATTCTTTTGTTACTATGTTTTACATAAAACAGATCCATAGGCTTCAGATAGGTCAACAGTGGTGAAATAATGTTTAGTACAACTGAGTCACATAGTGCTAATCTTACAGCAAGTGTTATATGTGTCATAATTGCTGCCATTTCATTATTTATGTCAACAATGCAAGTATTTTTACCACCATCACCTTTAAAAATCATAATTGTCACATATTCACCTGATTTTCTTGATTATATTGCTGTGTACCAACAATCTAGACCTGAAGCAAGTCACTAGGGGTACAGATTGATGTAGTTCTTAATTGTAGTGCACCTCCTTAGCACAATTGCCCTGTGTTTTCTCTCTGTTTTCACTTCGGAGTGCCAAGCCTTTGAGCAGTGTCCTCTTAACTGTAGTGGAAGGGACCTGCACGTGTCTCAGGAGATGCTAAGAGCACACAGATTCTCTGATGCAGAAAACCAGCCTCTTAAGCAGCCTGGATCTTAAAAGCTATCAGAAATCAGTACAGCTGGCCGAAGTTCCTCAGATAAAACTGTAACCAAATTGAAGCTAACAGAGGTTTCTATTGCTTTCGATGATAAGTTTTTCTTAAAGCATGGTAAGATTTGGATCAAAATCAGGCAATGAAACCCAGGACAACCCACAACCCATCTGTTAAGTTGGAACACTGGAGACAAGAAGTACGAGACCCTGAAATAAAAAAGACACCACAATGATTAAAGTCAAGCCATTACATAGTGTTTATTAGTACCCCATCTGTGTGTGTTTATAACTTCTTATTAAAGACTTTGAGAGCACATGCTTTCAGTTGTAGCAGTTATTAAGATATGTGGAGGGAAACATATTACATTAGTTATAAATGGGAACAATACAGTCACGATGAAATAGTTTCTGAAAGACACTTAGAACTTGTGCAACAGAACTGGAAAACAGTGCAGAACACCAAAAACCCCAGGCTGCTTTTACATCCACTAATACAAAAGAAAGCTAAACTCCATCTGCTTCAAAACAATCTCATGCTAGAGACACTGGCAACTTACATTAAAGCAAAAATCCCAGTCCTTGGTCTGCATGGATCTGCTTGGAGTCATCACCAGTCGAATTCCAGAGCTTTACACCATCTTTCTGAAGCACATTCTGAACCTGACTCTAAGATTAATAACAGAATAACAAAATGGTGTGCCACACCTAGCCAGTAATTGGAATAATCTGTCATTGAAAAGACTGGTGACAATGAGATTGATTTGGGCCCTTCAAAGAAAGTCAGTTTCCTGGTAACTGATTTTGCTTTTTACCTATAAAACGCTGCTTTCATGGTTGCAAACATACGGATATGGCCTTTAGTTCTAAGATAAATAACTGTATTCCCTAGTTATAAGTATTTGGGTTGTGTCTGGTGAGGTTTTGGTAGTAGAAGAAGGTGCTACTGGCATGGTTTCTTTAAGAAGTTTTGGGAAGCTCTGAGAAGCTCCTTCATCTCCAAGTCATATCTTACTCTGGCCAAGACCCAGACAATCAGTAATTCTTTGATAACATATTTAAGTGGAGAAAATCTGTTGGGCTGGTTCTTCAGTTTGGGAAGTCATTTGTTTGGACAAGAGCAGGATTTGTGAGAGACAACCATGCAGACACTGTGGAGAGTGGAGAGACAACTGTACAGACAGTGAGGAAGGATTGAGTGGTGGTTGGTTGCCAGCTGTGTAACAGTATAGAAAATGTTTCATTTTACTCTTGAAGCCAATCTAAAACATGAGACAAACAAATGAACAAGCAAACCAGAGGAGTTCAACTCCTATTACTTAAGTCCCATTTGACAATGCATATTTCAAGAGTGAATTGCTATTTTAAATTCTCCTCTATTTCAACGAAAATGATCCTTGGATGAATAAAAAAGGTTAATTTGGAAGGAAGATAAGGTCCCCTACTTAAATTCATGTTGCAGAAGTGTAGTTGTAAACGTGAAGATAAGACATCAATCAAATAACAGGAAAAGGAACCATTTCAACATCTGACCAACACAAACCACTGTCTTGCAAAGCAAGGAGCAGACAGCTGTCTTGCCAGCAGTGGCCGATGGGGAAGCAACTGGTGTTTCAGTGCTCAGTTGTGGAAGATGTATAATGCTGTGATTTCAATTGTACTATCTAGACAACTGTCATAAAGTATGAATATCAAAGATGAGCAGGAGTTTTAGCAGGTGGAATTCATGGTGCTACAAACTCTTTGAGAAACTGGCTAACCTTGTGTGTAGCTTTCAAACCAGGAATAAGCTAATATGCCCTTGCAGCTAGCAGCAGCAAAGAATGTCAGTGTGCAAGGGCACAGTTCAGACTCATCTATTCAAGTCACACAAGATGCATTCAGATTAGTCAGAAATGGAAGACAATGAAAATTAGAAAGGAACAAGATACAAAGGCACAGTCAATTATATACAGGATATTAGAGTATGAATGTTCTGCTTTGTTTCTGTTACCTGCAAGTAAGTGCAAAATTGTGGCGTGCCTCTTTAGGCTCTAGCATTAGTTGATTTTACTTCTATTTCAGCCCTTTTATTTTTCCTTATATGTTTTGACAATTATGTAAATAACAGAAAATGTTATTGTCATCTCCAAAAGAAATCATTTAACCTCTGGAAAGCTCTACATATGAGTTACAGATGACGATTTATCGACAGTCAATTCTGACTGCTGCAGAAAGGATATGGAGAACAAGCACTGCTTGGCTGTGGTGACTCACAAATCACCTTCTCAGTCAAGATTTTTTTTTCTTTTAATTAAAAAAATAAGGCTGGATATAGTGGTCTGTATTTAAAATAGAAAGAAAAAAAGAAAATAAGTACATGCATAGGCAATTAAGTTGGTCCTTGCCAAATAATAGAATGCAAACAAATCTGCGAGAAGATAATTTTTTTAGTTTCTAAAATAAAGGGGGGGTGGGAATATTTTAGATGAAAATGTGAATCCAAAAATATGTCTAATAAATTTAGCCTCTTGAAAGCATAAAATTTAATTTTGCTCGGATTCCAAATGGTGATCTGAAAATTGTACTCTACTGTTGCCTAGTCATAGAGGTGTTTAAATTGTTAGGTCCTTTATCGGTAGTAGAAGGCAAAAGGCCTTTCAAACAGCTTCTGGAAGTGTATGAACTCTTTACAATTCTGAGCAACTCAAGACTTCACTCTTATCTGAGCCCGATCAAAATAGGGGACAGGGGTAAATGACATTTATTTACATGTCTTCAGTTTTGTCACGTTTTTTTTAAAGAGAGCTGACAGAAATTAAACTCTCAAATCAAATTGAAGAGAAAATACAGAATTATATTTAGAGAGAGAAAATACAGAGCCATACATTATAAAGCAATTTCCCCACCCATGGAAAACCCCATTGAATTTTTCCCCATCCCAAAAAAACTAAATCTACATTCCCCAGTGCTCCAATCCTCCTCCTCCCCCAATGCCTCTTCCATCCAAAGAGGCCTCCTGCTTACAAGTTCTTCCCGATAAAGTGGCTTCTGCCACACACACAGGGCAGGAGGAGGAGGAAAGGAGAGCCAACTGACCTTGTTGTGAGCTTATAATGAAATGGCAGAATCTTCCAGTCCCCAGAAGATTTTTAACCCTATTGTCTCAACCTGGAACATCTTATATCTGTACAAACCAGCAGAAAGAATATCATAATAGGACAGATTTTGTAATCTCTTCAGAACCAGTGGAAAGAAATAGTAGCTTCTGCTACAGGATTCAACTGATCTGTTTTCAATATCTTTATGAGAAGATGAATCACACCTTAGATGTGCCCAAGTGGCTGTCTGCACTGTAGGCATGTAAAACAGATTAGATTCATTTTGCTGGATTAATTTTTGCTGAAGTTCCCCAAGGATTTTGATTTGATAAATGACCTTTCAGTGCATCTAGTACATCTGAAGAATCAAGGATCCTAAAAACTTTTTCAAGTGGTTGTTTTTTACACAGTAGCCTAATCATTGGATTATTTATGCAGGCAACTGGAAACCAGTCCAAAACTCACCTCAGCTCTGCGTGGTTCAGTCACTTCTTCAAACAAAATCCAAATCCTCATGGTATAAGTGGTGCTAGATCTTTCAAAGACTCTTCATTCCCATTTCTTTAAGGAAAGTTTCAATAGCAAAAAAGCATTTGCACTCATTTGGGAAAAATTAACAGAAATCTGCAACTTGTGATTGTGGTAACTTTCACGATGTGGTGCTTTTTGTGTTTTCCTTAATAGGTGTTTGGGACACCACAATTGTTCTGGTTTTGCTAGGTTTGCATTTCATACTAAAAGAAGCATTGCATGAAACATGTAGAATTGTCACACGAGCAGTTTTCAGAGCCCAAGCCCTGGATATAAATGAATTTTAGCTCTTTTTACAGTTTCAGGAAACTTGTGTTACTCTCATGTGAATGGTACTACTTTGAACAGGACTGTAAAGATGGACCCCAGCTCTGATTCCAAACCGTGCTGATGACACAAAACTACCTGGAGACAGGAACTGTATTCCCTTCAGTTGGGTATTGTGTGCTTACATATTTTGATGCCTATGTCTTGACCTGGTATTGATCTTAGGTGATTCTTCTTTTTCTGTTTGCACAGAGATGCCACATAGGATACATGCATGCATGTAACATAGCTGCACTTACTAAATCCCTACACTGTCAAGTGTAATTTTCTCTGCAGTGGTTGCAGGACTCCATGCACATTATGATACACGAGGTTCACTATGGAAAAGACACTGCTACATTTCGAGGAGAGGCTGAGGGAGCTGGATCTCCTTAGCTTGGAGAGGAGACTGAAGGGTGACCTCGTTCATATTTATAGAGACGTAAAGGTGACTGCCAAGAGGATGGAGTCAGGCTCTGCTCGGTAATGCTCAATGACAGGACAAGGGGCAATGGGCAGAAGTTGAGGCATAGGAAATTCCAGGGAAACAGGAGGATTATTTTTTCACTGTGAGGATGGCAGAACACCAGAACAGGCTGCTCAGGGTGGGATGTGGAGTCTTCCTCTCTGGAGATATTCAAGACTCGCCTGGATGCATTCCTGTGTGATCTGGTACAGGTGATCCTGCTCTGGCAGAGGAGTTGGACTGGATGATCTTTCAAGGTCCCTTCCAGCCCCCATTCTGTGATTCTGTGATTTCCACCCCAGTCTGTGTATTAACATTCCATTTTGTCTGCACAATTTTAACCAGAACTATTCAAGTGCACATTCAAACCTGAAATTGTCTTATACTCACAAGGCTTAGGTAATTCTTGAGCCTACCAGGAGACAAGATCCTCTTGAAAGCTGACCTGAATATGTCCAGGCTCTGATACAATTGGTTGGGCAGTCTGTCTTTCCCATGCCCCATGTGCTCTTCTGCATTTATGCTAAATGGGCATCTGTCAGAGGTGCTTCTGAAAGCTATGGTTTTGCAAGAACAGGTGAGGTGAGGAGGTTTTGGCTTTTCTTTTAAGTCTGTCTCAAGCTGCCACTACAATTGCACTGTGTAGCTAGTGACTAGAAAGCCTTTTGGTTTCGGTCTGTTCTCCTGCTTGGCCACATACAGAGCAGATTTAGCAGAATAAAGGAAGGACATGAGACTTCTGCCTACTCTGGCACATAGCACAGCTCCTGGGCAAGAATGGAGCTGAGCCCGCATCTCCACCCTGAAAGCTACCTTCTTTGAAGCTGTGAAGGTCTGGCTCTTTACTGTCTTTTCACCTTCACAGATGCCTATCAAAATCAGGTGCAGCCATTGCATAGATAATTTCTCATGCTATATACTATCCCTCAATTTCCTGTCTTTTAAGACTTTCCTTTTCATTTAGGCAGTTTGGTTATACATATTCCATCTAAATTAAAGTTTCACCTATTCCCTTTCTAATGTCACCTGCATCATTCTTCTCTTCTGAAAAGGGAATACAGCATTTTTAGATGTCATAGAAGTCTTCTAAAAGGAAAGGTTTGCAGTTGTACCCATTCCAGTAAGCTCAATGTGAAAAAAAGGAATAAGAACAAGAGAAATCAGTTACAGCCAGTCCTGACTCTGCCCCAGTGGGGCATCACTTGGCAGCTTTTTACATGAAGGTAAAAATAAAAGAGATTGGGGGTTTTATGCTTGACCTTTCCCTCGTGTTACCATAAATTTCCTTTTCTTCTGCCTTAAGAAATTAAGCAGTGATGAAATATTGAAATAAAACCAGGCATTTGTGTGAACAATTGTGAAGATTGTAATATTCAATTATTCAGTTATTCATTCAATTTAATATTTAAATTCAAACTATTGACCAGGAGAATAGGCTAGGCAGAGTATTCTCCATTTTTTGGTTCTCTTTCACTTCCCAGTGACTATACAGCAAAGAAAGTGATTACATGATCAAAATAAAAATGTAAAGGCCTATTTTACGCCAAGACTTTTGCTAAAAAGTATACACAAGTTAGAGTAACAAAAGTAAAAACAAAATCAACACTAATAACTGCACCCATTTTTTTTCCCTTTGGCAAATGTTTTGTGGACTTACTGATTTTTTTGCCCTAATCCATCCCATTCCAAATACTTTTTAGAAAATATTTAGTTATTAAATTCTAGATAAAATATTAATTTAGGTGTGGTAGTGCTTTTTATGTGGGATAGGAGAACTAAATTTACGTGTAATGGCATTTCTATCTTCTGTTTTCTTTCTAGATATGCAAAAGGTGATTGTTTTAAAGGTTTTGAGTTTGCTGAAGTGGAGATTTTCAATTTTCCCCCCTTTTTACCTCCCTCCCTCTCTTCCTTCCTTCCTACCTCACTCCTTTCTTCCTTCCCTTCCTCTCTTCCTTCTTCCCTTCCTAAATGCTTCTAAATTCCATCCAAATTCCTTCCTTCTGAATTCCTTCCTTCTTTTCCTGTTTCTTATCTCTTCAGTATGTTATATTTTCTCCATTTTCACCTTAATTAAAG
Source organism: Tricholaema leucomelas (assembly GCA_013400475.1). Taxonomy (NCBI): domain Eukaryota; kingdom Metazoa; phylum Chordata; class Aves; order Piciformes; family Lybiidae; genus Tricholaema lacrymosa; species Tricholaema leucomelas. The sequence goes on along the minus strand of WAAF01020798.1, from coordinate 86,393 downwards.
ATGCAAGTAGAGATGGAAAATTCTAAACATTTGTTTACTGGAGGGAAAGAAAGACATTATTTTAGGGTCTTTTTTTTTTATATTATTCCAAAATATTTAGGATAATATAACCATATATAATCCAGTGAGTTTATGTTATAGCTGTTCTATCATGCAGCAACTTCTCATTTAATTCATTGACTTACTGATTGTAGCTTTCAAATACAACCTCACAACTCGTATTTAAATTTCTTACTCTGAGAAAACATGCATTATTTAAATGTATAATAGATTTGCTCTCTTCACTTCACTGTAAAGTTCATATGACTTATTGCCAAGTGTGTGCCTTTAAGGGTATGTTTGGTATTGTTACAGTAATCTCATTTTTTATTGAATACCAGACTGGATAACTGTGTGAAACCTGCATGATTTGTTGGCATTAAAGCAAAGGCTGCCTTCTGGCACCATTAACTTATGCATCATCCCTTACTTAATTTCTCTGTTTTGTTTTAATTTGTAAACTGTCTCTGAGCTGGAATGCACATTTTTCATCTATGTTTACTGGTATTAAGAACCTATCTTACTCTCCTGAGTATATGGTTTACTTTGTAATCGGTGTAGAGGAATAGAATTTATTAAATTGCAGTAATGGACTTTCCATGTTTTATAAGTGTGCAAGAATTCTATTTCAATGAGATTTTTAATTTTGGGTATCTCCTGTCTAAAATGGCATGTGTGCAAACTTAGCAGCTATAAAATGATGTCTTCTGGTCAGCTTTCTTAATTGTTTTATTTTATTTCCTTTCAACGCTTTGCCATCTTAAGAACCTTGTACAGAAAGAGACCACTATTTAAGTCTGTGAACTCTCACTAAACTACTTGATTTCATTGGCAGTTTTTCAGGTCAATCTATCAGATATATTCTCTCTCTCTCTCCCCTGTTTTCTTTTTTCTTTTTTTTTTCTTTCCAGAAAGATTACAGATGTTATCCAGACTTCTTTTGTCCACCAGTTCAAATCTGTGAAGGAGAAGAACAAGCCAGAGCATGCATTGTAACATGGGGATCCTGGATCTATCCTAGTTGAAGATTTAGACTGCATAAGGGGATAGTCATATCCCTTTTCCCTACAAGGGTTTAAATTTTCTTGCTAATGGAGGCAGTTGATGTGAGTCAAGTCTGAGTGCAACTGGTTCATGAAAGCAATATGAATCCTTGAGAGGTTGGGACATCAGTGGAAGTTTTGCACTGACATTGTATGATCATTCTAATATTCTTAAATGAGCTCTAGAGCTGCTAAACTGCACCACTTGAACAAGATCGTTACTGAAAGCTAGTCTTAGTAAGACTGCTTTCCCTCTCTTTTATGTCCAGTGATGACAATATAATTGTCAATACATCCTACCAGTTAGTCACTAGGAGAATGAAATCCTTTAAAAATTGCCTGGTGTCCATAACAGGATGAGTTGCACTTGAAAAATAAACCACCAAACTCTGTGTCATTAGTGCAGAGTGCAGAGTTTGAGTCTTGTTCAGTAAGAACAGTTGTGTGCAGTCATTTGGTACCTGATAAGAGAGGTGTCTTGTCATCTCTGATAAGAGACAAACTTACATAATTCTGGTACAAGTTAACATCTTTTCTGATGCCAGTTTTACTGACTGAGTCCTTAATGCCAGAGTTGCAAAGTATCTTCTATCTCAACTTACCTAAGTCACTTTACTTGAAATTACCACATTTGTTTTTAGGACTAGTGACAGAAGGACAGTGAGGTGGGAGTGGAAGAACCAGTTTTGCCATTATTTGAAATGTATACTGAAGTCTCTTCCTAGAAGAAGTTCCCTCTCATTAGCAGATGTAAAGTAATCAGTTATCTGATCATGAGATTTGAATCCTGTGCTTTTATTTCCATTTCGGATTTTATTGTGTTGAAGATTTCATGCATCTCATTCCATGAACATCACTGAAATTTAAGTTGGCTGTTTAGTGTTTTTGAGGTGCTTTGTCAAAACTGCAGTGTAGTAACAAAAGTAACGTAGTGAGTGAGGCTATAATTTCGGACTTCAGAGCAGAGCGTTAAAATTCAGGCTTACAGAAACAGGTGGATTAGGTAACTTTTATTCTTCATTGATTAAAAAATAGCAGACTGCATCTAGTTTAAGAAGGATAATTTTGAAACCAAGGGATATTAGAAATGAGGGACTGAGGGAGATTTAGGGGGGAAAAAAAGTAGATTTAGGAATTTTTTATAAAAGTGAATGCAGAGACTTTAAAATTCGTAATAAAAAAGAGGTCAAATTCCCCACATCTAGTTAAATAAATAAATAACCAAACAGAAAAAATATATATATATCTGTCTGAAGAGTACATTTTGAGATAAAAAGCTAAAAAACGTTGGGAAAAAAAGTAAATTTCAGGGTTGAAGAAACTAAAAAGAGGTGCCTTTAAACAAAACCCAGTGTCATGTGAAAATTGCTACATGGAGATAATAAAAATATTAATGGTAGTTCTGTGTGTTCAGGAGAAAAAAAGAATGAAATACTTGTCTCATACATAAAAACCTTTTGCTCCCTACTGATAACTTCAAAAGATGTTACATATCAGGTTCTAGAATCAAACTTTTTTTTAAAGTTGGTAGACCCAGATGTCTTGCTCCAAGGTGTCTTAGAAGAACTTACTTAGATATCTTACTGTTGTAGTTCTTTTAAAGAGAGACGACAGAAATTAAACCCTCAAATCAAATTGGAGAGAAAACACAGAATTATATTTAGAGAAAATACAGAGCCAGACATTATAAATCAATTACCCCATCCATGGCAAACCCCAATGAATTTTTCCCCATCTCAAAAACCCTAAACCTACACTTCCCAGTGCTTCAATCCTCCCCCAATGCCTCTGCCATCCAAAGAGGCCTACTGCTTACATGTTCTTCCCTATAAACTGGCTCCTGCCACACACACAGGGCAGCAGGAGGAGGAAAGGAGAACGAACTGAACTTGTGGTGAGTTTATAAAGAGATAGCAGAATTATGGGATTGAATAGCAATCTTCTAGTCCCCAGAAAATTTTTAACCCTATAGTCTCAACCTGGGACACTTACTTTAATATTCCGTTTCTCAAAATGAGATTTAGCGTATCAGAAAACTCCAGACATTTTTTGCTCACATTCATGAGATAAGTGTAACAATATATGCAGGTATAGAGTACTTAAGGACATCAAGCTCAGATATGATAATATATCTGATATGCATGTACATTAATAGGAATTGCTGCCAGCAGTGTGGTAGTTTTCTAATAAGAATCTACCTTAGTGAATATTGCGTTTTCTGATAAGTATGCAAGTTTGCTTGCTAAACGTAACTCTCTAACTGTAATAGATTTCGTATGCACCGCTTAAGAGTCTAATTACTACTATATAACATCAATAAAGCATGTGTTAACATTGGTTTAAACATGGAGGACTGACATATCCCAGGAAATTGTTCTTAATAAGGAATTCTTGGAAAGAATCTTTCAAGTGAGATACCCCAATATTTGGAAGTGTGACTGACTTCTCATAATTTTTCCTTGATGTGGCAGCAAATATATAAATAACTAGTGAAGGAAGTGAGGCATCTTTGCATGGATGTCCTGGGCTTTAAATCAGGCTTCTATACTCAAAACTCCAAACAGCCACATTAGCTATTTCTGTTCATGTGGCTCCCCTCGTCTGCTATTCCATCTGGATTCTTTCATTGCCATTAAAGGAGGAGGGTTTTTTTTTCAACCATCTCGATTGTTTGAAATCCTAACCATTATTTGTTCCCGATGCTCACTGAATCCCAGCCTTTAAATGTTTTTAACTTTTACTAGGTCACAGATTTGTACAATAATATTACACTATATGTTCCATAAACACATACAGCAATTTCTTGTCTTTAAGTACCTTTAACCTAGCCCAAGAAATTTTACCTCTACAACTTCATATTTCATTACAAATCCATATTTAGGGTGCACTTATTTGGGGCCTTAATAACTTGTAAATAACATGCTTTTAGCTTTTGACACACTGTATGTTGGGAATGGTAGGACTTTTCGTGCTGTACAGCTGGTTGATCTTGACACACTGGAACATAAGCCATGGGTTCAGAATGTATAAGTGGAAAAGTAGTGAGTTAAGTAAAATAGAGGGTTGGAATGACCTTAGAGGATGTTGCAACAGATGAAACGATGTAAAGCAGGAACTTGTGGGTTTTGTTAATCCTTGCTTATCTAGTTGCTAAGGTATGAGGTCTGTCTTGATGTCTGTACTGAGGTCTGTCTTGATGACCAATTAGGATTTGACTCGATCTTTAGCTTCTATGTTAAGTGTATATAACCAAGTGCTGAAAGTACAATAAACAGAACTTAGCTTGCATCAATCTGCTCCCCGTCTCCTCATCGCGACAAGGATCTAGATGTAGTCCCTACTAGTTTAACATCAGTAGTTTTCAAACTCCAGCTCAATCTGTAGATACATATCAATATGCCTTTTCCACCTAAACATTTAAGACTATGTTTTTCATCATAGTTGTAAACAAACAAGCAAACAAAAATTAATTGTTCATGTGGTACTTCTTTCTAAATCCACATTCTGTTTCTTAAATCACAAGTGAAGATCAGTGACTAACATTGTGGCATTATAATCATTAAGTAAGGATCATCTTACCACAGAAAAATATGAAATTTAGGGTACAATTTCTTGTTAATGTATCATGCATGTAATTTCCATTAAGGGGGTAACATGAGCACATCCACAGGAGAATTGATCCGGTTTTGTTATTCAGGTCCATATTCAGTTATTCTCCTGTGTTTATTCCCCCAGTGCTTCCCATTTTATCTTGATCTACAAATTAAATCTTTCCAGGTGTACCTCATATAGATCATTTCTGCTGCAGCAAGCATGCATAACAGTTAATTGACTGTCACTTTGTTTGGGATTTCAGAAGTGAATTAATTAGATGCTCAGTAAAGCTTTAAGAAATGACCGGTATATTTCTGTGACCTGGACAATTCGTGCAAAGGAGTAGTTCCTGCTATGCCTTGCAATATTTCAATATTTGGGTTATCTTCCATTTGAAAAATTCTGCTCTACCCTTAGATGCTACTCATTTTTGTGACATTGAGCCAGGAAACATTTTCCAGAAACTCAGTCTATGCATGACCCTTATCCCTCTCCGACTTGCAAGGTTCTGCCTCCTATGGGATGTTTCAACCTTCAGTAGAACTAAGACAACTTTCTTTTTTTCAGAGCAAATCTGAGAAGGCGCATTTCTCATCATTTGCATGTGGGCCTGAAGCTATTTTATAATGTGCCTGTACATTGTAAAGTAAAATAGCTTTGAATCAGGGATGGATTTATGGGGTGAAGGAGGCTCTCCTTTCCCTCTACTCTGCCCTGGTGAGACCTCATTTTGAATACTGTGTTCAGTTTTGGGCTTCCCAGTTTAAGAGAGACAGGGATCTGCTGGAAAGGGTCCAGCAAAGGTCCATGAGGATGATTAGGGGGCAGGAGGGCATGGCTTATGAGGAGAGGCTGAGGGATCTGGGACTTTTTAGTCTGGAGAAGAGAAGACTGAGAGGGGATTTAATAAATGTTTATAAACATGTGAGGGCTGATCAAGAGGAGGGCAGACAGGCTCTTCTCACTTGCTCCCTGTGATAGGACAAGGAGCAATGGGTGTAATTTGTAGTACAAGACATTCTACCTCAACACAAGGGGGAACTTCTTTACTGTAAAGGTCACAGAGCACTGGAACAGGTTTCCCAGAGAGGTTATGGAATCTCCTTCTCTGGAGACTTTCAAGGCCTGTCTGGATGTGTTCCTCTGTGATCTGTGCTAGATTGTGTGATCCTGCTCTGGCGTCTGGGGTGAGGGGGGTGTTGGACTCAATGATCTCCTTAGGTCCTTTCCAATCTCTAATATCTTGTGATCCTGTGAATCTCCTTTTCATCACTTCCGCTGTGTGCTCCACATTGCATGGCAAACATCAGAGAACTAACCCCCTCAGCCCCGCCTTACTCAGTGACTTAGAGTAGCAATATGGATGTAAAAGTAATATTTATTTAATATGCAGTAATAATTTGCTTAAAATCTGAAAGTCCCTAATAAGTTCTGACTTTCTGCTTTATCAAAACATTAAAACTCCTGAAGGAACATCTGAGAAGGCATGTTGCCAATGTGTTTGCAGTACATTCAGCTAAGAAGCAGCAGGTTTGCATTGCTTTTGTTTTCCTCTATGGCTTTTGGTGTTTGTTTATTTGCTTTTGGTGGTTTTGGGTTGCTTTTTGGTTTTTTTTGTTAGGGTTTTGTTTGGGGTTGTTTGGTTGGTTTTTTTTTCATCAATATAAATCTTGGAGGTATAATCTTTAGGGAAATTTGTGACAACATAGTCAATACTATAATAGAAGAAGACTTTACAAATGAGTAAGGAATTATAACTGGTTATAAGAACATTAAAACCAATATAGGTTGCTGATTTTGTTGCAATTTTGGAATGACAAATGGCTTGACAGTTTGTGCAGTCAACCGTTGCTCTAAAGCTTCCAAAAGGAGGGGCAGCCCTACTGCTGGAAAGGCTCAGGAAATAAGGAACACATTGCTTGGCCTACAAGTGCAAGCTGATTTCCATGCCTCTGTGTAAAAGCCCTGTTCAGCTAATTTCAAGGAAAGGTTGTAAACCCAAAGCACCAGGTAGAAAGAATGCTTTGTAAAGAGCTGTTGTGGAGGCAGGGAATTAATGTGACTGAGTCAGGAATATATATAAAAATAGAATTATTTTATTTTCCCAAAAGCCCGCCCCCAAAACTATGTACAGAAATTAATTTAGTTCTAATTAGCAGATTCAGTCAGATTGAGATCTTACAAGGATACCATAGGTAGATTTGGCTATTTTGGAAGTCAGAAGTTGGAAAAGGCTAAGCTACTAAACATAGCCTTCCCCACTATTAATCAGGCTGAGCCTAAAGTTTACTCACAGGTGAGTCAGGCTGGCTAAAAGGAAGGGTGGTCCAGATGCTTGTCCTCTCGCTTTTCTGAGGGTCCTTAAGGCCTATCGAGCCTGCATAAAGGCGGTGCTTATGGTGGAAGCCGTCCAAAGCAGAGATGGTCCTGTCTCTCAGGACCTTGTCCTTCGGAGCAACAGGGGCTCCTTCTGCAGAATCTATCCAGGCCGGGGAGAGCTCTAAGGCAGGAACCCCCAAGGCAGGAAGTCCCCCAATATTTATACCCTTCCTAGACAAAGAGCTGAGTTACCACTGCCTAGGCACGAAGACCACAGCCAATCCCCAGCCCGATTCCAGCGCGGGCACTGCACGGGCACCCCTCGTGCCGGAAGGGCCCTTTGCTCCCCCCCTTCACACCTGCAGGGCAGGGGGGAGAAACAGATCTTTTTGCACCTTTTCCTCTCCCATTCAAACCACAGAGGGAGAGGAATTTGGGGGTATACAGCACTCCAGGACAAGAGCATGCGACTTTTATTTATTTATTCAGTCAGAAAAGCCATCTGAAAACCTAACAAGGCTGATACTCAGTTTCTCAAGTCATACATGTTGCTTTCCATTAGTCTTTCTACCGGTAACTGATTAAGGCCTCATCTTCTACTTGTGAAGCAGCAACTGTATGTCTGTCCTAAGAGCAGTACTGTGTCAGAAGAAATTGCAGCTTGTGCTCTCAGTAGCTTTTTTTGTGCTAGAGAAGATACAGCTCTGCTGTACCAACAGCAGAAGACAAGTGGTCCCTCAGGCAGTTAGTCATCTGGCCTGCAGGCTGTTTTAAAAAAGCTTAAAAAAAAGAAGCAAGCCCAGACTAAAGCCAGTTTTATATATCCTCTTCCAGTAAATTATGCAGTCTTGGATTTTTATTTATTTATTTGTCTCAATTTATTTGTTCATTTGACTCAAATGAACTCAAATCAAACGTACATGGAAACTGGGTCTGTATACAGAAATACAGATTTGAACCTGGATCTCCCGTGCAGATGAGGAGTGAACAAAGTCTACATCTGAGTTGAGTTTTTCTCTTTCTTGTTATTATAAGAAAGCTCAATAACACTTTATTTTCATCTGGACATGGAACAGTTAACACTCAAACTGGAAAAGCTTTGCGACAGGGGCAAGCATTTCTTGATGAATTCTCCATATGCCACTTTCATCTCTCCAGATGCCTTAATCTGTTTGTACTGTGCACTATACAGCGACACTCAGATGAGTTTTAATGATTCCTAAAACAGCAAAGGCTTGCAAGACAGACTAGATGAACTAGCAGACTTTTTTGGCTCATAAATGGCAGCAACCCATGCTAAACTTTTTTCTACTGTATTAAACTGTATCATGACTTAGAATAGCACAGCATGGAGGATTACATTTTCAGTGGGTATAATTTAGCCTCTATCTAGCTGGTATGCTATCACCTTCCCTTTCAGCTCCAGTTTCCCTGTCCAGACACATATCACATTTTGTTTGTCCTCTGGCAAAACCTTTGGCATGGGAATCTTTTTCATCTCTGTTATCTCTGTTGCTTTTTTATTTCTCCTACTCACTTCCACCATTCTGGCTTCTCCTAAGTTACAGTCACCCATCAGTTTTAATTCAAGCTAGCCTTATTTATGGTCTTTTCTTTTTGCAGTTTAGTGTGTCCTTGTGTGGTTTGGTTCCTGCTGTGTTACCCCTTGTCTTTCATCAGTTGTCGCAGACTGCTTCCTATGCTGCCTGCTGTCTGTCTTGACTGCTCTGATTCCTTCTGTGTTACACCTCCCTTCAGATTCTCCTAGACTGTTCTCTGCCATTTCCACTCCTCTGAAACAGATTTTACCAAGGTCAGTTGTGACCTTTTCTCTTCCTGGATCTCATTTCTACTCTCATCTATCTCAGTTTGAATATATTAAGTAAAATCTATCATTTTCTCTGTCTTCGTTCTGCATGTTCTTCAGTTTCATAGCTCCCTTCTAAAAGCCCTTCAACTGTATTTTACAATTGCCTTTTCCTCTACTCCCTTGCACTTACAACAAAGCCCCATGGGATTTCACTTATATTCATTTTATTTCTTTTTTAGCTTCTGTACATCATTAATGATTTTGCATTATATCATTAAAAATACCCTTGTTTCTCTATTCCTCATCTTTCTTATACTTGTATGTGCATGCATATACATGTTTATGTAACAGATGCAACAGACCTGTACAGATTCCATGTTGAAAAGTTAAATCTCTCTTTCCTTGTATTCATTCTTCACTCCCCTTTGCAATTCCCATCCCAGGAGAGTTTCAAAAAATTATAATTTGTTTCTAGCCCTTGTCAATTCTCCTCTAGTTTTTCAGCAGGACTTGTGGGTAAGATCTCTCTTCTCTCCTGATGCTCCCCACACAAAAATATTTGGGTATCCCAGTGTAGTAACCTCTTACTCAATTGTCATGATGAGTTTCCACCTTGCACCTTCAAAATTTCTGTGGGTGATCATTTCCATTTTACCCATTCCCTCCACTTTCAACTACTTCAAATTTCACATTGCCTTTAATAAGCTTGTTGAGTATCATGCTACTGCCTTTGTTGATTCCAATTCATCATCTCTTAAGCTATATATAAAATAAAAAAATTAATTGTACATTTCACTCTCCATGTGCCCCTTGTTCCTGACTCTCGACCTCTCTGAAATGGTTGGTGTGCCTGCACAACAATATCTCCCTAATGTTCTTCTGGTATACATCAGTGCTCTCTAGAAGGACTGTAGCAATTACCAGGACTGATGCAAGCCTTTACAACTTATTTATCTTTACCAGCAGTGAGCTTCCTACAGTAGCTGCCAAAATAACACATACCTAATATTTATACACATTTGATTTTCCTAGGACAGCACTTTTTTTCCCTGTGTCTTGTATAAAATCAAGCATATTGCCAGACCCTGACAAATAAAAATGAGACAATAAAATCCAAAATCCAATACAATCACAATCCCTAGTTTTTTTTCTTGAAGTATTAATGAGGAAAAGCAAAGGTTTATTGCTTTTTTTTCCTGTTCATGAGAATAGTAGGCAGCTTAATTATTTCCTCAGTTAGCAGAAGAAATGGTAGGATGTGCTGACTAAGAGAGCAGCAGCCAGAGGCACTTGGCAGGGATGAGCATTGCAGTGAACAGTGAGGAGGTACTCCAGCTGTGCTGAAGAGAATGTCGAGGGAAATGTCACTAGTGGCAGTGAATTAAGCTGAATACAGGCATCAGTAAGATCCTCTTTCCTAGGCATATGTAGACACACTCAATTCCTTCCTATTTTTATTTTTTCAGATTCCTCAGGTTTGTTATCAAACACAACACAGTGGTAGCCATGGGAACTAAAGTTGTATTCAATTTGCCAGGCAAGGATAGGACTTTGCAGTCTCTCAGGATGCTGCTCAATTATTCTATAGATTTCTCTTTTTTTGTCCACATGTCTGGGTTGCTACCATATGTACTGTAGCACCATTGGCACAATATCATGCTGGCTGTGCAGGCTGATCACGTGCAGGCATTTAGACGTTGTTCCTGGTAAGCTCTCCAGGCCATGGAGTGTCCAGGTAAATTCAGGATGCAATGAGGAGCAGCAGCACGTGCAGCAGGCACAAATAGAACAGCAGAGCATGGCAGAGCATTGCAGAGCACACTGCATTTGCCTGTGTATTTCTTTTATCAATGTGGGCCAAGACTAATGGGCTTTTGGACATAGATTAACCAATCAGAACGGCACTTTTACAAGCTTAACCATATTAGGTGAAACCAGGGCTCTCGTTTTCCTTTCCTGCAGTTGCTTTCCTCAGCACAGAAGGAGGGGGAGCAGGGGAATACGTCTGGACAAGCCAGAGTCCTTAGACTTAATGGCTCCAGGTTCTCTTTTTCTCCTTCCTGTGGCTGCCCCCTCCCCCTCAACCCCAGCACAGAAGGAGCTGGGGAAGGGAAACATACCTGGGCAAGCCAGGGCATGAATAAACCCATTTTTGGCCTATCAAGCCTACTACGGCAGGAGGGAATCCTGTCTCCATGCAACATGTGTGCAGCTAGAAAGCAATAAATGAAAGGAAGTCCTAGCTTCTCACATCCTGCACCAGTGGCATTTTGGATAACATCTGCTGTACAAACTCTCTGAGCTGAGATTGACAATTGGGAATCAAGAGGAACCAGGTCAGAGACTATGCTATAGACTCCCAGCTTGCCGAGAAAAGAGCCAAGGAAACTNTACAAACTCTCTGAGCTGAGATTGACAATTGGGAATCAAGAGGAACCAGGTCAGAGACTATGCTATAGACTCCCAGCTTGCCGAGAAAAGAGCCTAGGAAACTCCGACATCAGCCCCTCCATGTGCTTTGGGTACTGTCTGATAAAATTTTATGAGTAAATACTTAAAAGCCTCTTCTAATTCATTAATTACCTCCTGCCATAAGCAGAAAGGAGCTTCCTGTGTCCTCTGGTGGATAAGCAGTGTAATTAACCTCAATAATCTTTTCTTCCAGTATAATGTTTGCGCTTGTCACTTTAAGAAACAAGTGCTCTAGTTTTGCCTGTTCCCTACGCATATAAATTTCCAAACTGTGCATTTCTGAACCTAGTGAATAAGTGTTCTGGTGAGTTTTAATGTTAATAAAGAGTTTTCATAGTTATTAGCAATCATTGCCTGGAAATTAAAATTAAAACAGATTATTAATTTTGCATGATCTGTCACATCTCCCCACCTTTGACCTCAATATAAGAATGTCAAGTCTTTCAGGGAAATTTGGTTTTGGCTCTTTCAAAGCTGTGCTTACGCCATGGCATAATCGTAGGATTATTGTACCAGATGTTGTTGCCTGACAACATTACAAAAATCAGGCATTTAACTGTCGGCATTGCTGCAACCTTAGAAAAGTTCTTTGGTGCTTTTTTCTAGCTTTGAGAGACAAAACCGAGTAAGGAATGCCTTTGTGTCGATCCATAGCAGTACCAACAAGAAGCCATAGCACTGAATTTTAGAGAACTTTGTGACCTCTCTATGTCTTCAAGGAAGGGATTTTTTCCTCTGAAGTAGCAGGAACCTCCCTGAGACTCATTCTTACTCCATCTGTTCCTATGACAGCCCCAGCTCTTAGAAAATACAGAGATACTATTTTATAGCTGGGGAAGAAATGTACCAGATGAAGTTTTCATTACTTGATCTTACTGTACTCCAGTAAAGCACACTACCCAGAGCTGCCAGGAATGGCTCTGAACTTGGATGTGTTTTGTGACAGTGGAGAGAACAGAAAGAATAACAAACCAATGTGTCCAGTGTGATGTCAATAGGCTGTAGTGAAAGATAGAGACAAAGAAAAAACAGTGCTGTGAAGGAAATAATTTTGATGAAAATAATTAAAAGGAATGTCATACATCTGGCAAGCAGAGGGGAATATTGGAACACAAGTGGTTTTACTCTGACTGACATTCACAGCAGAGAATTTCAGTGGAAAGTGTTGGAAATACTCATTCACTATTGAAGCTCACATACATCCAGGTGCAACTCCAAAGCCTCTCTAGTAAAAGGAGAGATGGCTGCAAAAAAATCAATAACCCTAGAAATGAAATAGCAGTATTCTGTCAAGGGTCTAAGTAACCATGATCTAAGCAACTTTGGAAGGAGTCTGGCCAGATATGAAGAATCACAGAATTGGAGGATTGGGAACTCTAATCACACTGCTCAAAGCCAGGGCAAGTGGGAATAGATTGCTCATGACTGTGTCCCCCGGTGAATATCTCCAAGAATGGAGACTCTGTAACTTCCCTGGACAATTTGCTTCCCTCACAATTAGTAAAGAAGAAAAAAAAAAGGTGTTTATATTTAAATGAATTTCCTATATTTCCTGTCTTTGTTTTGTCCTTTCTCTGGACACCAACAGAGAGGAGTCTGTGGGAGTTACTTACCACATCAGATATTTGTATACATTGGAACCTTCTGAACAGTCAGCATTCTCAACCATTCCTCATATGACAGATACTCCAGTCATCATCATGACCCTTTGATGGACTCTGTCCAGTACTTCTGTACCCCTTTCCTATCAAGGAACTTACCATGGGACCCAGCACTCCAGATACGTTTTACTGGTGCTGAGCAGAGAAGCAGCATCACCTCCCTCCTCAACCTGCTGCAAATGTCATACTATACTTAATACTACAGTGTCACGACCATAGTTCTCTTCTAGTTGTATGATAATTTAAACACCAAGAAGTTCTTCCTCCTCCTTTTCAATGACACTGACAACTTCAGAGCACTCAGTAAAAGCTTGTTTTTCTGAATTTTTTTATGGATATCCTTTTGACATTGCAGAACACTTCTGTCAGAGAAATTGTCATTACTCTGACTTATTTAAGCTTGTATTTCCTAACTAATAAGAGTAAATGCAGGTAGGGATTACTGACACAAACAATAGACAACTGCTTGTAATGAGATGAGGAACATTTCGAGTTTATTTGCCAATGCCTTGTGCTGTCTTTAGTATTGATCAAACATCTATTTTCTGCACATCTGATAAGCAAGAGCACTTACCATGATGAAGATAGCTAAAAATGCAGACTGCAATCTTTTTGTTAGGAGGGATTAAGGGGGAGATAAGAGCTGTACCAACAGCAAGGCAGGACAGTTCCCTTCACAGGAAGAGGTATAGATCCACCTTGCCTGAAGATGGAGAACAGGGTGAGGTTGGCATAACTGGGGAAAGCCAGACAGACTAGCAGTGACACAGCAGGTCTGCTGTCCAGCCAGCCAGGCAAGACAGGTTAGGCACAAGACTGGGCACAACACAGAAAGGAGCTCAGACGAGGACCATGTGTGGCATATATGTTGCTCCTCATGAGATAAGTATGAATGGATGGAGGATGAGACTGATGTTTCTCCCTGCTCCTTTCCACAACACAGCTGCTTTCACAGCACTCAGTTCCAGGGTGAAGGAATCTGCACCATGTCAGAGCAGATTCTGAACACTGGTAATCCAGACTCTGGGATGAGGAGGGGGCTGAAGCTGCAGAAAAGGAATATTCAGAAAGGCATTACAGGACAATTACAACACAGTGATACAGTCAAGAACTTGACAATGTACCCATATCATTTATTATGGCAATAAATCTTTATTTGATGATCTACCTGTCCCTTCTTAAATACAGCATTTTGTGCTAACGTTTCTCCCCCATGTCTGTAATTCAAGATGCAAGTAAAGAAGTGGAATGAATTTTCTATTTAAACATACTCCTGTGGTTACTTTCTGTGAGCTGTTTCTTATTCACACAAAGCTCTTGCTTGAAACAGTGGAAGTTTTCATTAGGAGTCTACAACAGCAGTAGGTACTTCATGCTGAAGTGTTTCATCCTTGCTAGTGAGTCCTTCTACATAGTAAAACACTGTTACAAACTCGGTATTGATTTGAGTTATCCATCTACCTGCTGCATTTCTTTTTCTCTAATGAGAATCTGATTTAGATTTGATTTGTTCTCTGTAACAAATACGCACAGCATATTACAGATTCAGCTATGATGTTTATCCCTTACAGCAGAGCTGGCTTTTGATTCCCATGCAACCAGATCCTTCTATTCTGCAACAAAAGACATGGAAGTTCAAGAGAGCTTTTAAACTCACTTTTCCGCCATTTTCAAAGCCTGTATCTTACTCATTCTTTGTAGTTTAGGTATTTTATGAATTACAATCCTACATCCTGACACATGAAATATATTTTTCCAATATTTTTAAGTGTGGCATGTACAGGAAATACATTTCTCTTTTCATTTACTCTTGAAGCAGAGTAATGGTCTGAAGTAGATGCAGGATTCTTTCACAGAAACCTGTGCTGTTAAGGCTTGGTGGATACTTTAGGAAAGATAACTTTTGGTTAGTGTTGTCCCTGCCCATGACAAGGAGGTTAGAATTAGATGATCTTTAAGGTCTTTTCCAGCCCAAACCATTGTATGATTCCACAGTTTACCTTTTGCATTTGAATTTGTCATGGAGGCAGGGAATTATAAAAATAGCAGTATTTTATTTTCCTGAAAACCCTGCCCTCAAACTAGATACAAAACTAGTTTAGGTTTATTTACAGATTCTAATTTGATTGGGAATTCTTCAAAAGGATGTTATGGACAAATTTAGAGATTTAGGAAGTCAGGAAATGGAAAAGGCTAAGCTATAACACAGCTTTACCCCCCTATCAATCAGGTTAAGCAGAGAATTAAGGGAACAGTAGGCTTTATTCACAGAGGTGAGATAGGTATTTGGCAGTGATCCCTTGCTGGATTTCTCTGTGGCTTGACTGCCTCCTGAAACTGTAAGCAATATCCAATAGCCTGGATCCACGCAACAGAAGCCCAAGGCGAGTGGCAAAGCCGCCAAACTCAGAAATGTCTTGAGTCGCGGCTGCCACGAGACAGGGATGCTCCCTCAGTGGTGTCAGGAGAGACCCAAACTGTTAGGGTCTTCCCAGTCCAGAATGGCAGCCAGGAAGTGGCTGAGTATGATCAGAGAGTAGCTGGGTCCAGGTGTCGCCACCACCTCAAAAGGACCCCAGGACTTGCCAACTTTGCAAGGTTGCACAGAACGGTACAAAAGCGAGGAGAAGCACCCAAAGGCAGGGACAGGGTAAACCAAGAGCAGTGTAAAAAGGTAGGAGCCGTCCAAAAGCAGGGATGGTCCAGAAGGGGAATTCTGTCACAGCAGGAACCTGTCCTGTCGGGAGCTCTGTCAAGGTGAGAACTCTTTCAAGGCGGGAACCCCCTCGCCTCCTCCCTTGCTCTGTTTATCCTTTTCTAGACAAAGTCTCCATTTGCCATTTTATACTGCCGTGAAAACCCAGCCAACCCCCAGCCCGGCTCCAGCATGGGCTCCCACACGGGTCAGCACATGTGTGGAAAGGTGTCTCCTGCTGTTCCCCCTTCAAGCCTGCAGGCCAGGGGGGCAGGGGGGAAAGCAGTTTTCACACCTTCTTCTCCTCCCCATTCAAACCCTCAGTGGGGTGAGGGGGGGAAAGAAAGGAATTTGGAGTACTCTGGAACAGAATTGAGTATACTCTTCCTTTGTTGATCGTGGTAGATATTATGGCAACCACAATACTATTCCTGATGATGAACTGATCAGTTATCTTTATGGGGCTCTATCTCAGTAAACCACACTAGAGAAACAGTTAACATATTCACTGTTATAAAAAAGAGAATGATAATATTTTGAGAGGTCTGTCAAAGCCCATTTAAAAATAGTGAGAAATTGCTTAAAATATTATTTTAAGCAAGTACCTCCCCTTGAGCAACAAAGGGTTAACACTGTAACAGAAAGACCACAAGCTGACAAGGAACATAAAGAATGACTCTGATGTACCTCTGTCTATCTTTCATGATTCTTGCACTTTCAGGCTAAAAGTAAGTTTTTTTGAGTGTTAATTCACAAAACATTTTAAAATTGACATAAAGTAGTGCCAATAAGCTCTACACTACCTACGTCACCTGTTTCTTTCCTTATAGGAATCTATTTTCCATTACAATCCTAAGCTTGCCAAAAATAATGACAGAAAATAAGATAAAACATAGTTCTTTCTGGTTTTTATCTCTTTCACTAGCGTTTCAGATGAAGCCTGATCTCATTAAATGTATGTTGTGCATAAATCAATGACACCCAATAAAAGTTCTTTTTAAAAGAGAGAGAAACAGGGCAGACCTCATTGCTGCCTACAACTACCTGAAGGGAAGCTGTAGCCAGGTGGGGGTTGCTCTCTTCTCCCAGGCAACCAGCAACAGAACAAGGGGATATAGTCTCAAGTTGTGCCAGGGGAGGTCTGGGCTGGATGTTAAGAGGAAGTTCTTCATAGAGAGAGTGATTGGCATTGGAATGGGCTGCCCAGGGAGGTGGTGGAGTCACCATTCCTGGAAGTGTTCAAGACATGACTGGATGAGACACTTAGTGACGTGGTCTGGTTTATTGGAAAGGGCTGGGTGTTAGGTTGGGCTGGATGATCTTGGAGGTCTCTTCCAACCTGGTTGATTCTATGATTTTTGCCATAAATAGTAGTGAATATAAGAACACATGATACATTCATTTGAAAATTTGAGGTGTGCTGTGACATGACAACCTGAATTCATATTTTTCCCAGCTTTTTCATCTCTTCCATTTATTTTGGATCAGAAGATCAGAATAGTAAAGTTCTGATGTCTGATGCAATGGCTTTTAGGTATTAACTAGCTTCTATTCTCATGCTTATTTGTAATATATTAAAACTTCAAAGGTTAAAGTAACTATAGTCAAGCAGACAATAGAAAGAACATTTACTTTTCTAATTAAGATTATAAATACTTGCATCTGGCTAAAGATATGAACTTGGCAAGAAATACAAGAACTCTGTTCTCATTAAATGAACTGTGATCAAAAATAAGTAATGGTATTCATCCCCAAACAACCACCAGACACCCTGAGAGACTCCCTCACCTGCACAGTAAGCTTTGGAAGGCATTCAAAGAAGACAGAATCATAGAATCAGAGAATCAGTCAGGTTGGAAGAGACCTCCAAGATCATCCAGTCCAACCTAGCACCCAGCCCTGTCCAATCAACTAGGCCATGCCACTAAAGGCCTCACTCTGTCTTTTTTCAAACACCTCCAGGGATGGCAACTCCACCATCTCCTTGGGCAGCCCATTCCAATGGCAAATCACTCTCTCTGTGAAGAACTTCCTCCTAACGTCCAGCCTGCACCGCCCCTTGAGACTGCGTCCCCTTGTTCTGTTGCTGGTTGTCTGGGAGAACAGACCAACCCCCACCTGGCTACAGCCTCCCTTCAGGTAGTTGTAGACAGCAATGAGGTCCCCCCTGAGCCTCCTCTTCTGCAGGCTAAACACCCCCAGCTCCCTCAGCCTCTCCTCACAGGGCTGTGTTCCAGGCCTCTCACCAGCTTCATTGCCCTTCTCTGGATATGTTCCAGTATCTCAACGTCTCTCNACACCTGCTCCTAGCTTGGTGTCATCTGCAAACTTACTGATGCTGGACTCAATCCCCTGGCCCAGATCATCAGTAAAGATATTGAACAGGACTGGGCCCACAACTGATCCTTGGGGAACATCACTAGTGACAGCTGCCAACTGGATGTGCCACCATTCACCACCACTCTCTGGGCCTGACCCTCCAGTGAGTTCTTGACCCATATCAGTGTGAATCTGTCCACATCACAAGCTGCCAGCTTGGCCAGGAGCTTGTTGTGGCAAACAGTGTCAAAGGCTTTGATGAAGTCCAGGCAGACTACATCCACAGCCTGCCCCACATTCACCAGGCAGGTAACCTGATCATAAAAGGAGATCAGGTTGGTCAGGCAGGACCTGCCCTTCCTAAACCCATGCTGGCTGGACCTGATCCCTTGGCCATCCTGTAGGTGCTTTGTGATGGCACTCAAGATGATCTGTTCCATGACCTTGCCTGGCACTGAGGTCAGACTGACAGCTCTGTAATTTCCTGTTTCCCCTCTCCGGCCTTTCTTGTGGACAGGAATCACACTGGCAGCTTCCAGTCTCTGGAGACCTCTCCAGTGAGCCAGGACTGTTGATAAATGATGGAAAGTGGCTTGGTTAGCTCATCTGCCAGCTCTCTCAGCACCCTGGGATAGATCCCATCTGGTCCCATGGACTTGTGATCATCCAAGTGGCTCAGCAGGTCCCTTACTGCTTCCTCCTGGGTTACAGGGGGACTATACTACTCTCTGACTCCATCTGGTTGTGTATTTATATAACCTAATGCATATGTAAGAGGTAGGTGGGCTTTGTTATTGATCGGTGGAACACTATGTTAATTTTGTCCTATAAATATGGGAACTTTGACTGAGTGTGCTTGATTTGTGGAAAATCCACAGAGCAACCAGGCCTCAGTAAGAACAGCACTCTCCTGAATGTGTCAGAATTGGCTTACTGAGCACTGGCTAATGAATCCGCTTTTAGGACAACATTTCACTCAATTTCAAGATCAATATATCTGAAGAAGAGTATCTGAAAACAGTTTTATTCTTGAGAGATGGTTCCTTAAGGTCTGACTGCAGTCAGTAGAGGTCTGGGACTCCAAATATAGGTGCCAGCTAAAGGTTGCTGCTTGGTGACGCCTGAGACACTCTCACATGTACCTGACACCGCACAGGGGTGGGAGATGTGTGCTTTTATTGGAGGCCAGATGGGCATGTCCTAGCAATATGTGACTGACACCAGACGGCTGAGTGTGGGCGACGGAACTGAGCTCCCTCTCTCCACAGCCTGTAGTAGGAGCGTAGGCGCCTAACTCACATATGGGCACCTCCATCTAGATATTTTAAGCCAGAGTCAAATCCCATCCAAAAGGCCACAGAAAAGCTGCACACATAACTTTCCACAACAGAAGCATGTGTATATTTTCTGTCTGTTAAATGCTGCGTGTCATGACACAGACAGGCGTCACATTGCTTCGCTCTCCACAAGTTAAAAAGTGCGATGTCGGATGGAGCTAATCCTGTACAGTATGACAGAAGATTGCTTTCTGTGTGGTACAACTGCAGTTCCACACTATTAGATACAATTGAAAATGTGACTACTGCAAAGCAGCCTAATTTGTGCCTGATGTGCTCCACGACACGTGCTTCTGCGGTTTCCATCATAATCATAGAATCATAGAATCAGTCAGGGTTGGAAGGGACCACAAGGATCATCTAGTTCCAACCCCCCTGTCATGGTCAGAGACACCCTACCCTAGATCAGGCTGGCCAAAGCCTCATCCAGCCTGGCCTTAAACACCTCCAGGGATGGGGCCTCAACCACCTCCCTGGACAACCCATTCCAGGCTCTCACCACTCTCATGGTGAGGAAATTCTTCCTCATGTCCAGCCTGAACCTACCCATCTCTATCTTTGCTCCATTCCCCCTGTCCTGTCACTCCCTGATATTCTGAAAAGTCCTTCCCCAGCTTTTTTGTAGGCCCCCTTCAGATACTGAAAGGCCACAATAAGGTCACCTCAGAGCCTCCTCTTCTCCACAATAATAATCATGCAAAGTAAACTTTTGTATTCATTTGCCTGTGTAAAACAATTCACATCTGCCTGTGATCACATCTCCCAGCATTAGTGATCATAGCAATTGTATGCATGTCAACTTGCCAAGCACCTCTTCTGCTCAAGCCCTAGAAGCCTGTGTTTGCTACCTATATTTGACATATGTAAGATACTGTATTAAACTTTACCAGACCATGAGGGTACTTATATAAGAAATCTTTGAAAGTAATTATGGAAAAGAAATGTGTGTGATTTAAGTACACAATTCATCTTCATATCAAGGGTAAGTGTGGGTAAGTCATACTTGTGGTGGTTTGGGTGTTCCCTACCCCACCCCCCCACACACACACTTTAGAAATCACCCAGACTAGACTCAGCTGGCTCTGGAAATATGAATGAAGCTTATATTTACAGCTAGCACAATATACAAGCAGATATTTACAGTATATACAGTTATAGACAGAAATACCGAGGTAAAAGGTAATACAGAAACACAACTCCCCTCCCAGAAACCTGAGTCCCTAGAAGGGGCTCTCAACCACCCCTTCACCTTCCCCCTACCCCTCTCAACCTTACCCCAGTCCCAAGGAAGAAATGGAGGCTTGGCCAGGGGGGTTAAGAAGCAAAGGTGGATCAGCCAAAAGAAAATGGAGGGTGAGGTTAAAGAGTAAGATGCAGTTCAGCCAGCAGCCCAGAGCTCCCCAGCAGGCGAAGTGAAGTGACTTTATCTATGTTTTGCTTTCCTTTTTCACACATCTCAACAAGGCAATGAGTGAAGTAGACATCACCCTTGTTTTCATTTCACAGCCTAAGGTCTAATTCTTCTCACCAAAACATTCTAGCTAGGCTCAAAGTAGCACAATACTCAAAAAAAGTCAGAGACACAAGAAACAGCACACTTTGCAAAGCTTTACTGCATTCTGTGAAACAGTCAGCATGTCTAAGAGTTCAGCAAGGTGGCAATACGTAAAGTCTGGAAAGTCCAGGAATGTTTAACCACACACAGCTGTCTCTAGAATATATACAGATGGCACACAGCTAAAACTTACAGAGTTAGAGGAATTTCCACTTTGAGTACGAAGTTTCGGAGGCATGGATATGTTCAGATATCCCTCACATGTCAGTATTGATTGTTGTCCTTACTCATCTACTAACATATTTGTATTTAGATTGTTTTTTGTAGTTGCTACAGGTTTGTATTTTAATATGCTCAGTTAACATAAATAATGCATATTAAGTACATATTATTACATATGTTCAAAGACACATACACACTTCCATAACTAACAGAGCAATCTAGTAACAGTACAGATTGCCCTAATGGTTTCGTGGGGGAGGTAACCTGTCTGAGATCTCTCCCATCTGCTGCAAATGTTGGTGCTGAGCTGCTATAAAAGCCTTGCATTCAGATTTCACTGCCCAAGAAAAAGCTGCACAGTTGCTACCCTTTTTTCGCTCCTGCAAAAGGTGTAGAATGGAGGTCAATTTGCTTGCACTTTTTAACTACACTCTCACCTCATATAAAAATTTCTACTCTGGGAAGCTTGGCTGAGTGAAAATCTTGATCCACAGAAACAAACACATCATCCTACCCAAAGTAGAGTGAGAATGACCTTGATTTTAAACTGTTTGCATTTACATTTATTTAATTTAATCTATTTTTTTTCTGATGTGTTACAGCCACACACTCTTCTAGAATACTGAGGTTTCCTGGCACATGCAATATCAGCTCTGACAGTCAGACTGACATTCAGTTTTCACCTTCTTACACTTGTTTTGTGATTTAATTTGGCTCAGTTGATGTCCCTCCTCTTTGATTTACCATCAAATTTAGTTAATGAGGAAAAAAGTCATACTGAGGTATTTGACAAAGTAAAAAAGCAGAAAATTGTGGTTTATGCTTTTTGATATGTTCTAGGTCAGCTCGCTTTTAATCGCCTTGACAAAAGTAAGACTGACTTGTGCTGTAGTTGTCTAGATAACATCTGACAGGAAACATTTTTGCTAGTAATCAGCAGTTCAGATGGCCTCCCAGATGAAGAAATGCACTTTTTTAATACCTCAAACAGGAGGACAGCGACTTTCTGCAGTTCAGTGTATCAGTAGCTTGCTGTCACTGATTTCTGTGATCCATAGCAGTGATGCCAAGGTGAGCTTTGTAAAATCGTTTTCAGTGCTGTCCCTGGGGTGACAGTCAAACTCACCACCACAGAGATTGACACAAAAAAACCTCCCTGTGCTGCTTGATGACAAAAAGGGAAAAAAAAGTGATCACATCTAAGGTGTCCTGTCTTAAGTCACCATCTTCTGAAGCACAGTCATCAGGTTGCTGAGCCATTGTGCTGGCGGGATAAGTCTGCTTTCCCTTGTGGAAAACATGTCTTGGCGTCTAAGCATGCATCAGTGGCACTAGAAGTCAAAATACCTGCTAAGCTAGCTTTGTACATAAACTTGAGGCTTTGTATCCTTAATAAGCAGAGTATATTGCTTTGTTTCCTTTCCAGTACTCTATAGTGCTAGAAGGGGATATTATCACTGTCTACAACTATCTGGAAGGAGGTTGTGGCCAGGCAGGGGTTGGACTCTTCTCCCAGGCAACCAGTGACAGAACAAGAGGACACAGTCTCAAACTGTGCTAGAAAGTTCTTCACAGAAAGGGTGATTGGACATTGAAATGCCCTGCCCAGGGATTTGATGGTCCTTGGAAGTGTTTAAAAAGAGACTGGATGTGGCACTTGGTGCTGTGATTTAATTGATTAGATAGTGTCGGATGATAGGTTGGATTTGATGATCTTGAAGGTCTTCTCTGACCTGACTGATTCTGTGATTCTGTGAACATAGATTTACTGGTCCTGTTTGTGAGACTAAAGAACATTTTCTATAAGTGGCTCCTATAGTTTCTTCATGAATGTAAGACACATTTCAAAACTTTTTCTTCCTTGTTTTGGCTTCCTTCTTTCTGTGGTGGAGAATTAAAGTCTAGTTTAACTCAGATTCAACTGAGCTGTCATTCAAGTGCCACTCAAGGCCTATGGAGGATGCCTGTTTTAAAGAGAAATAATTCAAAACTTGAAGAATTGAAAGAGATACTGGTGACATGCAAAAGTTGCTCTGAGTGGTTCAAAATCTGAGAGAAAACTGTCTTTGCAACTGCAGTGTCCAACATCTGAGAGTGATATGTGTTATACTCACCTGAAAACAAATGCACACAGAAATAAGTAAATATATAGTCCTGGTTCCTAGATCTTCATTCTGCCTTCTTGTTCTGAAAGTTAGGGCAGCCCATACACATAAATATGAAACAGTCTTAGTTACCAGCTCTTCATTTGTTTTTCTCAACCTGAATTTTTTTTAAGGCTGAGTTTGAGGAAGAGAGGGGGTTTTGAGGCAATTGTGGGTGGAAACCATATGGTGTGTATTATGTTCTTTGCTTTGCGGTTTCATTCAACACGGATCTGAATCACACTAATTCTATTACAAAGTCACCTTAAAAGCATTAGTACCTTACCGACCACCTCCACAAGTCCGAAATATTCCAGACTGCCAACAAAAGTTCTAGTTTCATTACTGAGTACCTGCATCTGGCTGTAGCAGTGCAATTTCTGTACTGAGGTTTTATCACTTGCACAGTTCATGAAAACCATTATATTCCCAGAGTATTAATCCAGCTAACTAGACAAGGTAAGTGTTTTTTAAATTAGTGGGATTTGCCAAGACAGTTCATATTCCCTTATCCAATTATTTATTCTTAATAGCTCACAGAAATCCGTTCTGATATGAAACATCTAATTTTCAGAAGTATTTTAGAAGTGGAGGAAGTAACCTTATGTAGCAGAATAGTTTTGTTCGGGTACCGATAAAGAACTTCTAGATAGTTAAGGGAAAAGAAAAGCAATTCTGTTTTCCTGTGGTGTGCAAAACATATTCTTTCATTTTATTTTATATGTACTGAAATGGACAAATGCTACTGTGGACCTGTTTCTGCTCCATATCATATATCAAATTGATCCTGCGTTTCCTAATCAGATTTAGTAACAATGGAAATAAAACTTTTATTCCAGGAAGTAGTCGATGTTTTAACAGGATAATAAATTTATCCTCCTCACTTAAAGTGAATTTTGCATTAGATCAAAATTATTTAGTACCTCACATTATTTACATCAGACATCTATACCTGAAAACAAACAAACAAACAAAGTCAGAAACCAATACAATTTTAACAAAATTGTAAAATAGTTCCACAGTTACAATAAAATTGTTTATTTTAATTCAGGATATAGATATAGTTCTCTTCCCATTTATAAAAGAGCAAAAATTTTCATTTCTCTACAGCGTTTATGTGTTATTAAGAATACAATTAGGCCTGTTTTGACAAAGGCCTCGACTCATATTGTCTATATGAATTGTAAGCAGGTGGGGGATGGTCTCTTCTCCCAGGAACCCATAAGCTAGAAAATCCACAGGAAATGCTGCTTAGATGAAATACAGATTGTGATTAATGTAGGCGATTTGGAAGTTAAAATAGCTGCTGGGTTTTGTTTTATTTTTTTCTTTTTCAACCATTTTTGTAGTACAATATCTTTCAGTTAAGTGTAAGTGGCATCATAATTCAGTAAAAAGGATATAAAATTAAACTGTTCCCAAAGTTGAGCATGCTGCTATATTGGTATTGTGTGCAGCTATAGAGACAGTAATTTACTGTTGGCTTTTGTGATATTCTAACTGTAAAAGAATCAGTTTTGACCTAAATAACGACCTTAGAAAATAATGTTAGCATAGTGATTTTTCCCTAAGCCACATAATTTGTCATACTTTCAAAAAAACCACCTAGCATTCACCCTAGAAAGCAGCATTTTTTCTTCAAAGCCTCCTGTTTCAGAATCTATGTTAATTTAGGTAAATAGCTGCCACGGGAAATGCAGATCACCTATGAATTTTAGCAGAATGGTCTGATTCTTTCTGTTACAGTCTCTGGCTGAAACTCTATGAATAAACAAAACAGGGCTGGGACATGAGTCAAGAATGAGACTGTAACTGTCCACAACTGTAGTTTCTGGCAAGACTTCATTCTGGGACAGCAAGTGCTATCAGGACAATGCCTGAGCACTGCTTCTTCATTGTTGTCTGGCTCCAAGGTAGTTAAATTTAATGCTTCCTGGACACAGCTTTCACTTAGTTTGTTCCTAAGCAGCAGTGTAGCTGACATTCATTTTTGGGCAGGTGACAAGTTCAACCACATAGACATAATCTGAGCTGCTGTGCAGTGTGTCACCAAGGCTAGAGAATGGTCGTCTTGCCAGTTTTGGACAGCAGCATAGACAATGTATGTGCAACACACATTGCTTTCCCTACAAGCTGTGACAACACAAAAATAAGTGAGCTTTTCAAGATTTCCTTTAAATGATCCACATTTCCATTCGTGGAATATTAATGAAAGGATCATTCTTCATTCTATTCTCAAGTGGTGATTGAAATGTCAAGCTCACTGATATTTTCAATGTCTTGACAAGTACTGGGGGGAATGCAGCAGCAGTACATTTCCCAGTTTAAAAAGTTTCTTTCATGTGATATGCTCTAGCACACGTTGTCAATGTACACTGAAGTATTTCTTTGTAACAAAAGGGGGAAAAATGCACCTCAAAGAGACTTCTTTTGAAGTGACTGTCAAATAGCGAAGCCGCAGGTTGGCGCAAAAAGCTGCTGTTAACCTGGAAAAGGAAGTCCCACTGGGGTTACTTAATCATGTAAGGAAGTCAGAAGGATTTCACTACAGAATCTCAAAGTGCAACTGTGTTTAAAGAATGCGACTAACCTGCACATCCCTTACCAAAACAAAAAATCACAATAAAAGTATGCAGCAAGAAATACTGAGTCAGATGCTTTGTTAGGAATAAGAATCTGAGACACTCACTTTGCTCACAAAAGCAACATTGCTGCTCACAGCTTGAATGGGTGGACACTTCACTGGGTAAAAAAATGGCTGGGTGGCTGAGCCCTGGGAGTGGTGGTGAATGGAGTTAAATCCCTTTGGTGGCTGGTCACAAGCGGTGTTTTGGGGCCAGTTTTGTTTAATGTCTTTATCAATAATATGGACAGTGGGATCCAGTGCACCCTCAGTAAGTCTGCAGATAAAATCAAACTGGGTGGAAGTGCCGGCCTGCTCAAAGGTAGGAAGGCTCTGTAGAGACTGAAAGTCCCTGATGATGTTCAAAAACATGTGGACATGGCACTTCAGGATATGATTTAATAGCCATGCTGGTGTTAGTTTGATGGTTGGATCTGATGATCTTAGAGGTCTTTTCCAACAGAAACTATCCTGTGATTCTATGTTTATTTCATCCTGATTTCTGAACAAAAAGATGAAGGAGGTCAAATCGTATACCCATAGTCAAATCGTATACCCGTGTAATATACCCATTATACAAATAGGAAGCATTACATTTTAGCTATCCTTGGATCCAGACAACATTACAAATCAGTTTCTCTAAGATTCTTCCTGAATCTAAATTAAAGACAGTGTACACAATATGTAATCTTCACGTGACAGAAATTGGTGGCTTTGGCATACCAATTCATCCACAGACAACCAGGCTTTTAAATTAGGCTTCTACAGCATCCTGTTACTGTTATTTTCCATCATAGACATAAACATTGTGTATCACAGTTTAAATGCTGAGATTCTATATGTGCCTTGTAAGTTTCCCTTTGTTTTTACTTTTAGAGAAAATTGCAGTAAAGCATACTTTTTGGCTTACAACTGCTTTCTCAGAAGAAATGAGCCTCCTTTCTAGTAGTATCTGATCTGAAAGTTTACTACAGTCAGTACAAAGACTCCCCTGGACTCCAATGAACTTTAGATCAAACCTCAGATGAATCACAGCAGGACAGCATTTAAATTCATTTTATAGGTATTTGCTAAGCAATGACCTTCTTCTGAATTTTTTTCCCCCCAGGCATATTATTCTGTACTCAGACTTACTGTTCACATCAGTGGGAGTTCTATACATAAATCTGGCAGGAAGTGAGCTCTCCCCCTACTTTTTGTTGTTACTCATCTGACAAGGTTTCAACTCTTTGTCTCAAATCACAAGTCCCATCCTATAGGTCAGTTCAGTACTTAACTAGATTTATACTCTGAGCTAATCCACGCCTTCCCCTCTTTCTGCTCCTGGCTTGGTGTTTAAATGTCACTCAAGCTCATGACAAGACAATACTTCTGCTGGCCAGCACAAGGAGATCTAAAGATACTGGAAATTCTATCCTTATCAATCTGTCCTGCTGCCACATTCCTTTTGGTACCCTCACTTGTTCTATCAGCTGACAAGGGGTCATGTAAAGGAAGTTTCACTCTCTCTGCTCTGCAGCACAAGGAATTAATGTATAAACACAAGGAGAGAGAATATATAGTGGTCTCTCCAGTGTTGCAAATCAGACACCAGGTCCTGGAAAGCTGGGCTAAGCAGATGTGAGAAGAACCAATATCTATAAATATGTGACATACATAAAGCTATTCTAGTATGAAATTGTCCTCTTCTTTGATACCACAATAATAAAGATCCCTAGACCTGTGGAAATGCTAATGTGGATTTGATCTGAAAGGAACTCATCATTTACTGATGATCTGGGGTATTCAAGATACCAGTGGCAGCTGTGTCAGAATCCAGATCTCACAGAATCATAGAATCACAGAATGGTAGGGGTTGGAAGGAACCTCTTGAGATCATCTAGTTCAGCCACACTGCCACAGCAGGTTCACCTAGAGCAGGTTGCACAAAATGGCACCCAGGCAGGTTTTGAATGACTACAGAGATGGAGACTCCACCACCTCTCTGGGCAGTTTGTTCCATCACTCTCAACATAAAGAAGTCCCTATTCATGTTCAGATGGAACTTCCTATGTTCAAGTTTGTGCCCATCCTCCAGACACCCACCCTTGAATATAGGTAAGCATCGATAAGGTAACAGGGGAGTTCAGTACTCCAGATGAGGCCTCACCAGGGCAGAATAGAAGGGGAGGAGAACCTCCTTTGACACGGTTGCCATACTTTGCTTGATGCATCCCAGGATGTCATTTGCCTTCTTGGCCACAAGGACACATTGTTGACCCATGTTCATCCTTTTTGTCCACCAGGGCTACCAGCTCTTTTTCTAGAACCACCTTCCAGCAGGTCAGCCCCCAACTTTTACTGATGCATGGAGTTATTCCTCTCTAGGTGCAGCATCCTTTACTTGCCCTTGTTGAATTTCATAAAGTTAGTCTCTGTCCAACTCTTCAGCCTGTCAGGTCATGCTGGATGTCACCACAGTCTTCTAATATGTCAGCCACCTCTTCCAAGTTTGTACCAACAGCAAACTTGCTCTATCCCTTTATTCAGGTCATTGATGAATATATTGAGCAGGACTGAACCTAGTGCTGACCGCTGGGGAACACCACTTGTTGCAAATCTCCAACCAGACTGTGTCTGTGACTTCAACCCTCTGTCCTCTGTTTTTCAATCCATCCCACTGTCTATTCATTTAACCCACACTTCCTATGTGGCTGGTCTATGAGGATGCTGTGGGAGACAGCATAGAAAGCCTTGCTGACATCAAGGTAGACAACATCCACTGCTCTCCTTTCATCTAACCATCCAACCATATCCCCGTTGAAGGTTATCAGATTACTCAGACATGACTTTCCCCTGATGAATCCATGTTGACTACTTCTGATAACCTTCATTTCCTCCACATTCTTCAAGATGACAGAACAAGCCTTTCCAACATCTTTCCAGTGATGGAGGTGAGGCTGACAGGCCTGTAGATTCCTGAGTCTTCCCTCCTGCCCCTTTTGAAGAATAAAGTGACATTAGCTTTCCTTCAGTCCTCAGGCAGCTCTCCCATTCTCCAAGACCCTACAAAAATGATGGAGAATGGCCCAGCAATAATTGCTGCCAGTTCTGTCAGCACTCATGAGCATACCCTGTCAGACTTGTGCTCTGTAATAAACACCCATAACAGTTTCTCTCATATTAGCCTGCCCCTTAATCCTTACCTGGAAGTTCTCAGCTCACTCTTTATCTGCCCCCAGGGATGAGCTCAATACATTTCAGTTGCTCTTTCACATAAAGAGCAATTTCTCCACCTTGCCTTCCTGGCCTCTTTCCTAAAAAGGACATAGCCATCCATGACAGCATTCCAGTCATGTGCACTGCCCTACAGTGTAGGCCAGGATCTCAATGAAATCATGGCCCTGAGGCAGCACACAGATCTCACAACTTATCTATGATGGTCTGAGGTTCTGTGAAATGGCATTCCTGCTTCGGGAGTTTGCTGTGACAAGCTTTGGATGTGCACAGAACAATGTGTCTGGGACACTGGGACAAAAGGGACCGTTCCAGAAGGATGTGTAGTGCAGTGTGAACTGATAGAGAGAGGGGGTGGTTTGTCACAGGAGAAATGCTTATGAAGAGAGGATATTTGTGTAAGTTAGTGATAGTGCATCCACAGATCCCAGAGTAAATCAGCAGATTCCAGAATAAGTAAGATTCACATTTTACATTTAAACAAATATTCTTTTGCACCTTCTTGCTTAAATTTCCTTTCAGGCCTACTATCTCACCTCCATCCGTTCTCAAGACTATATCTTCATTAGATTTATTCAAATGGATTGTTCAAAGAAGCAAGGTTGTTTTCATAGCACTGAAAGCAGCCCAGATGACCATTGCCAAGTTTGGGGCTATGGAATGATTGAAAACACAGAGTTCCAGCTAGGTAAGCCTTAAGGCGAATTGAGTGTTATCTTCCACACTCTTGCTTTTGAATTAAAAACAACAGATCCACAGAAAATAAAT
Source organism: Tricholaema leucomelas (assembly GCA_013400475.1). NCBI lineage: Eukaryota > Metazoa > Chordata > Aves > Piciformes > Lybiidae > Tricholaema lacrymosa > Tricholaema leucomelas. The sequence goes on along the minus strand of WAAF01020798.1, from coordinate 56,576 downwards.
TCCTTCTTCTTCTTTTTTTTTTTTTTTTTTTTCATTCTTAAATGACATGAGCTGACAGTGTGCACATGCAGCCCCGACAGCCAACCGTGTCTGAGAAGTGTGGGCAGCAGGGCAAGGGAGGGGATTCTCCCCCTTTACTCTGCTCTCATCAGACCCCACCTGGAGTACTGTGTGCAGTTCTGGAGCCCTCAACACAAGAAGGACATGGAACTGCTGGAGCAGGTCCAGAGGAGAGACACGAAGATGATCAGGGCTGCAGCAGCTCTGCTATGAGGACAGGCTGAGAGAGTTGGGGCTCTTCAGCCTGGAGAAGAGAAGGCTTCGAGGAGACCTTAGAGTGGCTTTCCAGTATCTGAAGGGAGCCTACAGGAAGGCTGGGGAGGGACTATTGACAAGGTCTGGTAATGTCAGGATGAGAGGGAATGGGTTTAAGCTGGAAGAGGGGAGATTTAGACTGGATGTTAGGAGGAAGTTCTTTACAGTGAGGGTGGTAAGACACTGGAACAGGTTGCCCAGGGAGGTTGTGGATGCTTCCTCCCTGGAGGTGTTTAAGGCCAGGCTGGATGAGGCCTTGAGCAACCTGCTCTAGTGGGAGGTGTCCCTGCCTATGGCAGGGGGTTGGAGCTGCATGATCCTTGAGGTCCCTTCCAACCTAAACCTTTCTATGATTCTATGGTTCTATGATTAAAATGACAGCTTCATTTCTGTTGCTCAGAGGATGGAGATCTTAGTCAATATCTACATAAATTACAAGCTCTTATAGGACCAATATTTTTAAAGCTTTTTTATTACACTTTCCTCAAAACAAAAGTTCACACTCCAATGTCAGGAAAACGCAAAATAAACATAGAGGTCATGGCAAGATTTAACACAACAGGAAAACATTTTCCACGACTTTTTTGCTGGTGCTTCCAAATGCCCTTTTTATTTTATTGCTATATGAATCTGTTTCTGTTTTCCTTTAGCTTTTTCAGTTTAACCTTGCCTTAGGAGATCAAGAATGTAAAAAAGTAAGAGCTTATACACACACACACACATACATACATGTACAGATGCATATTTTATGCAGAAGTATATGACGACACTGATGAAGCACAGCAGAAAGAGCAAAACACAGCAGAAAAAGCAAGGCCTTTTCTCTTCTGAAACAATTCTGCATGAGATACTGTCAGGGGTTGTTTTGTTTTTTTATTTGATTGGTTTAGTTTTGATGTTCGGGGGGGGGTTGTTGCTTTGTGGGGTTGTTTTATTTTTCATAAAATCTGAAAGATTCCCCCAGCCACTGCGATCTTGAATGTAGACATAAACTTCTCACATTTAGTATTACTGCATGTTTGTGCTTTCTCAATAGGTTAATTATCCCTAGTTTAACTTACGGTCTGAGAGAATAAACTCAAGCAGTATGAGGGCAGGGGTACCATGACATGTCAAAAGCCTTTGAGCTTCTTGTTCAAGAAAGCTTTTGAGTAATATTCCTGGTGAAATGTTTATCCGTACCAAGAGACAGCTTCTGAACAGGAGGGAAGAAACTTCAGAACATCAGTGCATAAAATGTGTGAAAGTCAATGTAGTTACTTAAGGGTTATGTAGGCTTAGTATTGAATGGTATCAGCTGGCTATCTAGACAAAAATGGCAAGAACATTATTTGGACTAGAGCAGTTTGTGATGGTCTTTCTAGTCCTTTAAGAATGACCAATGGGAGATTGGTCTCTGAACTGTCTCCTGGGGAAACAGCATGTTTTGTTTCTTATAACCTACAAAACCTATTGCAGTCCTGTGTATACTTCAAAAGCTGTTTCCAGGGGCATCAGTAAGGCAGTCAAAATTTTCTGTGCACAGGAAATGCTCTGTTTATTTCCTTGCATGATAGACCACACCCTTAGGATTTCTGCAAATAACCCAGGCAAAGGGCAGGATTCCACCCCACAGCCTTAGTATGAGGGTCCTCTGTCAATTGATTTTGCATACAAAAGCCCTCTAAATCTAGAGAGCATTATAATGGGCATTTTTGCTCTTTCAAGCATGGTCTGTAGCTTGACCAGATCCCAGAATCAAAGTTGATATGGTCATGTCATCTCATCTAAAACAGCTGGCAAAGCAAATCTGAAAGTCAAATAGTAGAACAAGGCTGATAAGGCTCCTGGCAAAAAATTGATTTCATGACCCTTGGGGAGAAATAGATTGAGACATCAGCAGGATGCAAGTGACCTCACAGGAAAAACCATTGGAGTCTGTAGGAGATGTCTGCCACTCCTACTTATCTTGCAACTCATCACTGTGTGTGACTGTCATAGATAATGATAATGGAAGTGAACTCATTTATGGAATGGTTTTCTTGATCACAGCTTGGATAGAATGTAAAGCTTCATGTGAGTGCCAGTATTTTGACATACAAGGACAACTCACATTTACTTCAGTGAATTCTTGGAATACATCATCAAGCAAACCAGGAAGCGGGGGGGAAGAGGGAAATAAAAATTAATATTTATGTATGTGGCTCTGATTTTTCTTCAACAGAAAAGAACAAGGATGTTGTCTTCCACTTCCAGCTAATTTCCATTTAGAGCTTCAGCAGAAAAGCCACCACAAAGTTAGCCTAGGACAAAGTAAGCAGCCTCACTGCGAGACACTGAGGAAATAAAATGTCTGACTCTTGTCCGTGACATTTAGTGATATTTCAAAGCAGGATCACCAGTAATGTTTGCTGGCCTCCTCACAGTTTCATCATAGCCCTAATCCTGAGATACTCTGCTCTCAGCAAACCTTGTAGTGCTTTCTCTCTTCCTTGCCAGGCATGGAATGCTGTGTTTATATTTCTAACAAGACAGATAATTTCTGCCTTTTTTTTTCCCCAGCTCTCTACCAAAATGTAATGAAAATATCTAGATTCATTTACACTTACTTTTATCACCTGCTGCTTGTGGCCCCCACTCTCCTCACACTGTAACACATTGCTCATATGTAATTACAGTCACGGGCTCTATGAGAAAAACAATGAAGGCAAGCCCAGGGGATTCACAAGGCTGTTCTCTGTACTGCAAACCTAAAACAAATACCTCTGTAAAACATCCCCTCAACTTTCTTTCTATTACAGCTAATCACATCTTATGTTCTTTTAGTTTGTTGTAGAAGTTTGAACTAAGTCCTCAGAGGTTTTTCTCAGCTCTATCATACATAGTGTTGCGTTTTTTCCTTCTGGATAAATCACATTTCATTTTCTCCTGGTAGCTAATGTTAACATAAAGCACTAGAAAAACAAACTTCAGTTCCAAAAGAATATTACCTTGGAGGCAAAGACAAGGGGTTCAGCACAGCAGCTGGGATTTTCAGGTCTTCCTAGGGGCTGAATCCTATAAGTAACAGAGAAGTTTAAAGATGATTTTCAATGGTTACACTTTGTGAATCAAAACTGACATCCATAATATCCCCAGCTCAGCCTCACTTCAAACAAAGTCTCTCTGTCAGGTATAATATTTCCCTAGGCAATTGCAGTTCTGTTTCTGAGTGAAATTCACATGGCCTGTGCAGTTAGGTGAGTACCTCCTCCTCGAACCCCCCATTAGAAGTCCAAAACCATTGGAGATGGGTTTGTTCTGCCAGGGCAAGCTGAGCACAGAACTGATAGTCTGGGTCCTTGCAGCAGTTTTCTTTTGGAAATACCTTTTGGAGCAGTAATTAAGTGGTAACAAGACTGCCACCAATAATGGTGGTCAGGAGCTTGTTTAGAAATTGGGGGATTCTGATTCACTGACCTCCATGTTCTGTGGCAGTCCAGCTCATGTTTTCCATGCTGTAACAGGCTCTCCTGGGGACAGCAACGTGCTCCCCATTGCCAGCAAGGACTGTGCCTCTTTGCAGACAAGGAAAGAAAAACTTGGAGTAAAGCAAGTAAGCAAACAAAGGTGAAGGCAACAGGCGACCTCATAACTTCTCCAACTGAGTGCGTATTTGGAAGGCATGGAGCTCACCCCTGGCACATCCCCTCAGGACTGCTTCTGTGTATTTATTGAAACTTTTTTTTTTTTCCTCACATACTTATTATTAGAGTTCTAATAACTTTATATGGTCCAGTCTCTTCTCATGCTATGTTTTCCAAAGGCCATTGAACTGTTTTTCACTTCTGTATTTCACTCTAAGAGAAAAGAAACACAAACCCTGTGGCAGATGAAACTGCTATTTGCAAACTTTTGGTTGTCTTCCACAAACTGCTTATTAAGAAAAATGACCATTCCACAATTAAATTTATAATACTTTTGAAGTTCAGGTTTCTGATTAGGAATAAATTCTTGGGAACTAGATCACATGACCACAGGATCACAGGATGTTAGGGGTTGGAAGGGACCCAAGGAGATCATCGGAGTCCAACGCCCCTGCCAGAGCAGGACAAAACTATCTAACACAGACAACAGAGGAACACATCCAGAGAGGCCTTGAAAGTCTCCAGAAAAGGAGACCCCACAACCTTCCTGGGAAGCCTATTCCAGTGCTCTGGGACCCTTACAGGAACGAAGATTCCCCTTGTGTTGAGGCGGAACCTCTTTTGCTGCAATTTACACCCATTGCTCCTTGTCCTATCACAGGGAGCAAGCGAGCAGAGCCTGTCCCCCCTCTCCTGGCCAGCCTTCAGATACTTATAAACATTTATCAAATCCTCTCTAAGTTATCACTTTTCTAGACTAAAAAGTCCCAAGTCTCAGCCTCTCCTCATAAGCCATGCCCTCCAGTCTCCAATCATCCTCATAGCCCTCCGCTGCACCCTCTCCAGCAGATCCCTGTCCCTCTTCAACTGGGGAGCCCCAAACTGAACACAGGATTCACATAGATTTACTATTTAGTAGTAAAAAAAAAAAAAAGAAAAAAAGAGAAACAAATAAAAACATTCACAATCAAAGTAATTTGAGAAAACCTAAAAAATGCTTAGGAAATTATGGTTTCAAAACAGCTTTCAATAACACTTCCAGAAAATTCATGTAGATTGTTGTATCAGTAGAAAGTCTCACGGCATCACCAAATGATACAACTGGTCACCATTCAGATATGGTCAGTGCTGGGACCAGTGCTCTTTAACATCTTTGTCAGTGATATGGACAGAGGAATTGAGTTCACCCACAGCAAGTTTGCAGATGACACCAAGCTGTGTGGCGCAGCTGACTTGCTGGAGGGCAGGGATGCCATCCAGAGGGACCTGGACAGGCTGGAGAGGTGGGCCCAGGCCAACCTCATGACGTTTAACAAGGCCACGTGTAAGGTTCTGCACCTGGGTCGGTGCAATCCCATACACAGATACAGGCTGGGTGATGAATGGCTGAGAGCAGCCCTGAGGAAAAGGACCTGGGGGTCTGGGTCGACGAGAAGCTCAACATGAGCCGGCAGTGTGCACATGCAGCCCAGACAGCAACCCTGTGCTGGGCTGCATCAAGAGAAGTGTGGCCAGCAGGGCAAGGGAGGGGATTCTCCCCCTTTACTCTGCTCTCATCAGACCCCACCTGGAGTACTGTGTGCAGTTCTGGAGCCCCCAACACAAGAAGGACATGGAACTGCTGGAGCGGGTCCAGAGGAGAGCCACGAAGATGATCAGAGGGCTGCAGCAGCTCTGCTATGAGGACAGGCTGAGAGAGTTGGGGCTCTTCAGCCTGGAGAAGAGAAGGCTTCGAGGAGACCTTAGAGTGGCTTTCCAGTATCTGAAGGGAGCCTACAGGAAGGCTGGGGAGGGACTATTGACAAGGTCTGGTAATGTCAGGACGAGGGGGAATGGGTTTAAGCTGGAAGAGGGGAGATTTAGACTGGATGTTAGGAGGAAGTTCTTTACAGTGAGGGTGGTAAGACACTGGCACAGGTTGCCCAGGGAGGTTGTGGATGCTTCCTCCCTGGAGGTGTTTAAGGCCAGGCTGGATGAGGCCTTGAGCAGCCTGCTCTAGTGGGAGGTGTCCCTGCCTATGGCAGGGGGTTGGAGCTGGATGATCCTTGAGGTCCCTTCCAACCTAAACCATTCTATGATTCTATGATTCTATGAATGAAGAACTTGCAGACAAACTCATAGTTCATAAGCATTCAGGCCACACATTTCTACCCACATACATTTCCATATGTCACTAAATGATCTTCAGACTGAAAGAGAAGGAATGAGTCAAAGAAATAGAGTACAACTTTTTTTCCCTTTGGAATTGAATTTATAACTGAAGAGAAAAATATCACTTCAGATGAGAGCATTGAAACATAGTTGTGTTCTGTAACTGGGTTGTGTGGAAATAAATGATCTTGAGTAAAATGGGATCTGGACCTCTGCATCTGAAAATTTTGGAAACTAACTAAGGAGCAACAGAGAGGTGTCAGACAGCTCAACACTGTTAGTGAAAACAGGTGTCTTTCAAGATGCAAGACCAACAGATATTGTCCTATGCTTTAATCGATTGAGATAATAAAGAACTGATTCCAGTGTGAGGTTGTCTCAGCAAACGTGAACTATCTTATGCTCTGTGTAAGAACAGTAAAAATTGCTGTGTTTTCACAATTTAAGCAAGGCCCATCCCAGATCTATGGAAGTTCTTTTAGAGATTCTGAGATACACTTATTTTTAAGGTAAGTACATATGGTCCAGAAATAATAATTCCAGTAACTGCTTTGATGTCAATGTCCTGAATTGCTGTACTCAAACATCCCAGGTGAGTAACCCAGTTACTGGAACATCACATCAGTTTCACCGTGGCTTAGTAAGTGTGTATTTACAGAAAATTACCTGGTTCCTATAAAAGATACTAAAAAAAACTTTAATATCTTGGGATGTGGAAAGTTACACTTCAAACATCTGAAAGGAGCTAGGCACAGTTGGGCTCTTGAATTATTGCTGCATATATCCCTAGTATATCTCAAAACCGTATTTCTGTCGAGGAGTTACATGGAAGGTTTCATAATCTTGGCTTTCCATCTTGGTCATGATATAGGACTACCATGCCTGAGTGTTCAAATAGCTATAGCAGTAACAATCTCATAGCTGCAGTCATAAATGTCAATAAACCATATCCAGTTCATCATGCACAGCTGAGTGTCTTGTTATTCTTGGGGTTGGAGCTGGATGATCCTTGAGGTCCCTTCCAACCTAAACCATTCTATGATTCTATGATTCTATGATTCTTATTACATTCATGGCCGGATAGCTAACAAGCTCAAATATGTAGATTCCATATTTTAGGTAAACATACTTTATACACACATTTAAAGAAACTCAGTCATGCTTCTCAAGACCTCCTGTTGTGTTTTAAACATCACCAGTGTCAGCAGAAAAGGATCTGAAAAATTAATTGAACAGTTAGTTGTGCTAGTTTGAGCCTAGCTAGAATGTTTTGGTGAGAAGAAATAGATCATAGGCTGTGAAATGAAAACAATGGTGAGGTCTACTTCCCTCACAGTCTTGCTGAGAGGTGTAAAGAAGAAAGGCAAAACAAAGATTAGGTCACTTGCTTGCTCTCTTCGCTCTCTGCTTTTTGCCTGCTGGGGAGCTGAGGCTGCTGTCTGAACTCCATCTTGCTTTCTAACCTCACCCTCCATTTGCTTTTGTGGCTGATTCACTTTGCTTCTTAATCCTCTTGGCCGAACCTCCATTCTTCCCTGGGACTGGGGTAAGGATGAGAGGGGTAAGGGGAAGGTGAGGGGTGGTTGAGAGCCCCTCCTGGGGAGGGCAAGTTCACTGAAAATTTCTGAGAGCAGAATCAGGAAAGGCCACACATGACAACAAAGTTATAGATGCAAGCATATCCTTAGAAAACCAGGCCACAGAAGAAACCATTTACATGATAACCTCTGTAGAACAGAAAAGAGACGAAGAATGGTTTATTACTAAGGATAGAATGTGTCATATGTTGAGCTAAAAGTGCTAAAATAAAAGCTCTCCTAGAATCAAGTTAGGCCAAGTAACATATCAAACGAGATAATGTCTCTTTACAGTTTGTTAAATACAGAAAGGAACCAGAATGTGGGAACAGAAAGCTTTTTATAAAAGGACATCTAAAAGGCAGGCAGATTATCAGCAAAGCCTCAAACACCTGTTACTAATTATTTTAGCTTCAGGTTCTTAAGTAAACACGGATGCAGCAGAACTAATCACTGCAAAAAAAGAAATGCTCAAGCAGAAAGTAGGAAAAAATCCTTATCCATTATACTTCCTTTATAACACCTATCCTGTGAGATAATACTTTTTGACTTGATCAATTAATGAGGTCTCTTTCCATCAAGGGAAATCACTCCATAATGAGGTTTAATGTGCTGTTAATCTGGAGAAATTTGTTTTAAAATAAACAAAAGCTTTATCCAAGGTGAAAGCTAGTACGCTGGATGGTTAGGGATGCTGTGCTTTGAAGGATGTTCTCAACACAAATTGTTAGCACACAGGCAAAGCAAATGAAGCACTTTTGTGGGGAAAACTGCACAGCAAATGAAAGCTGACAACTCAAAAACTCCAATAGGTATTAAATATTAAAACAACTGCTTAATAAATCTTAATATACTTTAAAACTCCATATGATGCTTCAGTCTTATAAACCAGACTGCTAGGGAAAAAGAGAGCTTTGCCTTCGTGCGTCACTCATATAAGTTGTACCAAATTTCAGGAACATTTTCACTCTCTGACTAAATTTATAAATGAGCCAAGTGTGGACTTTGTCATGACTTCTCAGCAAAGAAGTCAGAAATACCAACAACATGTAGAGTGGTAATCATGTGCCATCTCTCCTTCCAGTGCAGCATAAAGGAGCATCTCACTCCAGCACAGAGAAAGAAGTTGTGCCATCTCTCCTTCCGGTGCAGCATAAAGTAGCATCTCACTCCAGCACAGAGAAGGAAGTTGTCCTAAATCTGTTATTGCCATTCAAGAGAAACCCCTAGCAGTTGTTTTGCACTACAACAATCTCAAAATGTGTATCAGGTGTTTGTGAAGGGTAAAGAAAAGTCAACATGAAAGAAAAGAAGTATAGAGATGATCAACGAAAAGGGAAAGTTAAGGAAAACCAAACCCTTACAAATAGTATTTCAGTATAAAACAGAATAGTTTAATCTTGTAATAATGCACTCAGGGAAATAAATGTGGATACAGAATCAATAAAATAGATTTGAAGTACTAGAGGTTTGAACCCACCGTGGATGCAATCCACTTTTGGGCAGAGCAGCAGTGGAAGGCTGGCATGCCATCAAGCAGAGCACAAGTGAGGTTTAGCTGGTGCTGCAAAGAGGTGACTGGAAAAACAGCCAAAACCATCAGCGCATGTCTTGTTAGATCAGCTACATTACTTCACTATTAGAGTTCAGCCCCAGCTACCTAGGACAGTCTATTAATTATGATCTTAAAAATATGTGTTTTAACAGCTTTGAAAAGTCCTGCAGGTAATTCCACCATGAGCAGACGAGAAAGCAGTCATGGAAAGTGAACATCAAAGTTTGGCTGGTATTGATAATGCATAAAAATCAAGAAGAGTCTTTTTTCCTTATCATAAAAGAATAGCTTCACCAATTAGCATAAAATAATATTTAAGTCTAGATAAAGGCAATTCTTAATACTCGTATGAGTCTTAACCACCCTCACAAATCAATTGTGAAAAATATAAAGGGCCTTGGGTACAAGTAAGCCTTTGAAATGCAGCCATCATTTGGATGGTCTCCGATTACTGACATTCCAGGAGATTTGAACAGAAGTAAAATCAGCTGAATAGAAACCACAGGGGAAATGATCATAGTCAAACAACAGCCAAAATCCCTAATTAGAATGTATCCTCAGACACAAGAGCTCATACTTATACTTCATTATAGAGAGACCTGGGATATTCAGTAAGCAAACATCTTCAGTTTCTTAGTTACGTGTTTTGTGTGGATACAAGAATCTGCAAAGGGGAATTTATAGGTAAGTAAATAGATTATGGAGGAGATATAAATATATATATAATGTCTTAACTGATTTTTGGAACTTTATGGCAAAACCAGATGAAAAGTAGATACAGCTTTAAACTGGGGAGGCTTACGTTTAACTGCTGTGGTATTCCTAATTTTATGGCTTGTGTAGTTAATCTTTCATCAGCTCACAAAGAGTTTAGGCACATTTTCATTATCAGAGGAAACTGAAGGCAAGGTTGAAAGTCCTGAGGAACTTAGAAACCTGCTTTGAAATCTGACAAATATTTCTTGAAATGAGAATTATCTGTCAGAACTGACTTGCTTCATTAGGATTGCATAGCAAAATAAAAACTCACTCAGATTTCGTGTAGACAGATTTTTATTATGAAGTCTCACGTTTTGCTCTTGGAGCATTCAACCATTGACATGAAGGAAGAAGAAAGATAAAAATCTGCCCCCTCAAATACTGAAAAATTATAAACCAGAAGCATTGCACGGTGTACTAAACCAAAGAATGGTGTAACATTTTTATTAGCTTCACCTCAGCTCACATCAAAATACAAAACCTTCCATAGGTCAAATAAGTATTTTTTCCTAGTACATGGCAGAAACAGAGGGGAATTATGATTTTCCTTTGCAAATTGATGGACTTTCTGCTGAAGTTCATCTTATATCTGGGTCAAACTGTAAATATCAGAACTTCTCTGAAACACTGAAGCATCAAAAGTTAGTAAGGCACATCCAGGGAGCAAAACTCAGAGTGAAGAATTTGTCTGGCAGCATTACAGACTGAAGTTTTTACAGTTGGCTAATGGTTTTGTTTCTTTGTTCGTTGGATTTTTTCCTTTGTTATTGGGCTTTTTTTTTTCCTCCTGAGTTTCTAGATCTGACTTTCTTCTAAATATGAGATACCTACTTTGTTGATGTTCTCAGAAAATTATGTCCTTTGTAGAAATCTGTATCTCAGAAAAAATGATTCAACCAAGAGCAGTTATTAGTAAGGTCATGCTCATGTTTCTGTTCATCCCTATGGTTATCTATTACATTAAAATTGCATTTAGAGGTCTTTTAGCAGTAATATTAAACCCTATGTGCAATATTGTTGAATGAATAATCTTGAAACCTGAAATGAGTGAGAGATAGGAAATTAAAACTTCTATAGGCTTAATTTAAATACCAGGAGGCTAAAATTAAGTGACACACACCAAAAAAACTGTATTAGAAGTAGATTCTGGCCTCACATCTTCCAAGATATTTTTATCTTAGGTGATCACCCTTCATCATTAATGTTACATGACTTGTTGTGAGATTAATACTTTAATGTACTTTACAAGTGAAAACTCAGGATCTTTATTTGTCCCTGGAAAACAGACACAACTATTCGCTCTGGCATGGTTTTAGAAACAATTCAAATGCCTTTAAATGGGGGAAAAAAAAATACATATAGGCTTTAGAGAAGCACAGTGTGTGCTGAATATCGGCAACATCAAACAAAGAGAAATTAAACAGCTGCAACAGGTACAGATCTGAGGTAGAGAAGTACATCAGGATATAGAAACCAAGATCAAATACTCCAAATTTTCCTTTTACCCTTTGGGGTCGTTTCTCTGATAAATAATTCACAGACTGCAGTGCAAAGTAGTTTGCATACTGACAAGATTAAAAAGAATGCTTTGTCTGGGTTAAATTTACAGTCTGAAACCTTCCTTTAAAATGTCAAGCAGGTAATCAATTTAAGATGGTTTGCCAAGCAGAATCTTTGACCCTGTCAGAATAATTTCATTTCTTGAGGTTGAAGGGGATATTACATTTATCTTGCTGAAGTGTCTGGTTTGTTTTCTTCTTCCCTTCTCCTCTCTATTTGCCATTTATTACCTGTTTCATAACATCCACTGAAGTAAAAATTAGTGCTACAATATTTTCCTCCTTAATTTGTGACTGTAAAACAAACATTGAGTGCAAATTGCCAATGAATAGCGAATAGAGTACAAGTCAAACCTCTTGACTTGAACAGAAGATGAGCATTTTCATCAGAGAGAGCTCTCCCCTGCCTGAGCATTCAGACAAGCATTTTGAGTAGCAGTGGGAAATGCATAAATTCAACAGCATGAAGATTCACTTTTGGCAGAGCAAAACATCCTGTTCCACATATGCACAGTAGTGTGCTTTCTTATGAATGAGTGTCTAAATGCATGACAACCAGCAGGATTTTTAGATCTCCTCTTCAAGCCAGGTTTACCAGTGTAAAATTTTATTAGAAATAGGATTGCTTCAGCTCATCACTGCAGGCAGCATGAAACGCACTAAACAATGCAATAATATTGTTTAGCCTGGAGAAGAGGAGGCTCAGGAGTGACCTCATAGCTGTCTACAACTACCTGAAGGGAGGTTGTAGCCAGGTGGGGGTTGGTCTCTTCTCCCAGGCAACCAGCAACAGGACAAGGGGACACAGTCTCAAGTTGTGCCAGGGAAGTACAGTCTGGATGTCAGGAGGAAGTTCTTCCCAGAGAGAGTGATTGGCATTGGAATGGGCTGCCCAGGGAGGTGGTGGAGTCACTGTCCCTGGGGGTGTTCAAGAAAAGCCTGGATGAGGCACTTAGTGCCATGGTCTAGTTGACTGGAAAGGGCTGGGTGCTAGGTTGGACTGGATGATCTTGGAGGTCTCTTCCAACCTGTTTGATTCTATGATTCTATTTGGAGGCTTAATTTTAAGTTTGTGTGTTTAGATGAGAGAAAGGGGAAACGGAAAACAGAAAGATGGGGGAGGGGGTAACTTTCCCAAATGCAGTGATTTTTCTCCTAGAAACAGATGGTGACATTGATTAAATTTATTAAAACAAATAGCATCTCATTTAATTAATCAAGACACAGAGAGGTGATCTTGATTCTCTTCAAGAGGAGTGGTCACACCAAGTTTGACTTCCTCTGAAACCCAAGGAAAATGTAAATCAAACATTCATAAATTGCAAATACAACCCCCAAGATGTGTGGGTTTATTTTTATAAAAATTCAAATTAGAGTTATGCTTAAGTACTTGAAATGGTTTGCCCTGCTCAGCTGTCCTCCATGCTGAATGAGCTTGTGAACTTTATTTTCATCTGGCTACCTGATATGCACCTACTTTTTCTCTTCTACGTATTTTCTGCGTCTGACCAACTAATGAAGCAGCTTATTTATAAATGCCTTTCCTTCATCACAGTCTCACAGTATCACCAAGGTTGGAAGAGACTTCACAGATCATCAAGTCCAACCCTTTACCACAGAGCTCAAAGCTAGACCATGGCACCAAGTGCCACGTCCAATCCTGCCTTGAACAGCTCCAGGGACGGCGACTCCACCACCTCCCTGGGCAGCCCATTCCAGTGGCCAATGACTCTCTCAGTGAAGAACTTTCTCCTCACCTCGAGCCTAAACTTCCCCCAGCGCAGCCTGAGGCTGTGTCCTCTCGTTCTGGCGCTGGCCACCTGAGAGAAGAGAGCAACCTCCTCCTGGCCACAACCACCCCTCAGGTAGTTGTAGACAGCAATAAGGTCACCCCTGAGCCTCCTCTTCNGCTTCTAAACTGGGGGGCATGGATCATTGCAAAAAAAAAAAAGGAAAATAAAGCAGGATTTTACTGCATTCTGTATAGAAACCTTGAACCAGACAGCAAGGATATGAAGCTGTCCGTCTTGAAAGTTGAGAATTTTCAGTGACATCCAAAAAGGGACACTGTGACCTCCCAAATGCCAGTGCTCTTTCAGTGCTTCAACTGATGTCCTGCATATCCTCTAACAAGTTTGTACTGCCTCAGTGGGACTACTTGAGCTCTTAATCAATAAACAGAGGCCACATCAGGGCTGAATGAATGTAAAACCTGTTTGTTTTTTCAAACATTGCTTATCCTTACCCCCCAAACGAAAGAGAAGAAAAGTTTTTTAATCCCCAGCCTCAGCACATCAACATAAGTTGTTGGGTTTTTAAATCCACATTGTAGGTGTTTTAGGATGTTACATCTTTCACTGGCCAGCATTTATGCTGATTTTAGTCTCCCAGAAAGGTTCACCTGAGTCATTAGCTTTCAGGAAGTAACTCAACCAAGTTTCCATAAGACCAGATGTCATTCCTGTAGTTGAAAATGCACTTATTTCCTTCCTGGCTAGACATTATCCACATGAGGAAAGAAAGGATGGAGCTGGACACAAAGCCAGAACACGATATGCAAGATGAGAGGCTTAATTTGACTTCAGACAAGTGAAGACAAATGTATCCAGAACAACTTTTGCAGCCTGATTCATCTAAATCTCCTTTATGACTATAAACTGGACAAGAAAAATGCAGTCTAAAGATGGGAAAAGGATAAATGTCATCCTTATCAATAAGAATACTTTCTGTCTCACTCAGACAAGTGGAGCTCTGCCTAGAGTTTCAATCTTTCTGGTTTGCTGTTCAGTAAAAAGTTACTTCTTTTCTTTAACTTGCAAGATTTTGGAGTGAAATAAAGCCATGCATTTTTTCTGATGCTTTCAAAGTAAATATATATCTCGCCATGGAAGAAGATGCAATTTTTTTTGACGGTCCTTATTATGGAAATACTTAAATACTCCCAATTCAGACTTAGTTAAATCATGTGTTACTGTTTGATGTCAAATATGCTACATTAAAGCTGTGATTCAGTGAAATAAAACCCTGGAATCATAGAATCATAGAATGGTTTAGGTTGGAAGGGACCTCAAGGATCATCCAGCTCCAATCCCCTGCCATAGGCAGGGACACCTCCCACTAGAGCAGGTTGCTCAAGGCCTCATCCAGCCTGGCCTTAAACACCTCCAGGGAGGAAGCATCCACAACCTCCCTGGGCAACCTGTGCCAGTGTCTTACCACCCTCACTGTAAAGAACTTCCTCCTAACATCCAGTCGGAATCTCCCCTCTGCCAGCTTAAACCCATTCCCCCTCGTCCTGACATTACTAGACCATGTAAATAGTCCCTCCCCAGCCTTCCTGTAGGCTCCCTTCAGATACTGGAAAGCCACTCTAAGGTCTCCTCGAAGCCTTCTCCTCTCCAGGCTGAAGAGCCCCAACTCTCTCAGCCTGTCTTCATAGCAGAGGTGCTGCAGCCCTCTGATCATCTTCGTGGCTCTCCTCTGGACCCGCTCCAGCAGTTCCATGTCCTTCTTGTGTTGGGGGCTCCAGAACTGCACACAGTACTCCAGGTGGGGTCTGACGAGAGCAGAGTAAAGGCGAAGAATCCCCTCCCTTGCCCTGCTGCCCACACTTCTCTTGATGCAGCCCAGCACAGGGTTGCTGTCTGGGCTGCATGTGCACACTGCTGGCTCATGTTGAGCTTTTCGTCAACCCAGACCCCCAGGTCCTTCTCCTCAGGGCTACTCTCAGCCATTCACCACCCAGCCTGTATCTGTGCCTGGGATTGCACCGACCCAATTTAGTTTCAATCCACAGATGATGGTTCCAACATCAACAGAAGCCCCAGGGTATTTGAAGACACTCATTTTAGCAGAACTATTTTTTAGTAACATGTTTACAAGAGTGCATCTTCTCAATGATTCAGAATGAATCTGACCTTCTGCTGTAAAAACTGGTAATTTCCTGCTCTGTCTATGAGCATTCAAAAAATGAACAAACAGAAATTCACCTGTCCTTGTTGTGGTTGCAATAGAATTGATCTTTGTAGTAGCTGGTGTGGGGCTGTGGTTTTGATTCATGCTGAAAAGAGTACTGATAATACAGATATGTTTAAGGCTTTTCTACTTCTCACACTAACCCGCCAGCAAGTAATTTGAGGATGCACAAGAAGTTAGGAAGGGATGCAGCTGGAACAGCTGATCCCAGTGGGCCAAAAAGATGTCCCACACCATGCCATGATCAGTGTGTAAAGCTGGGAGTCATTCAGAGAGATGACATTCTTCTTCCCAAGTAACCAGTACATGTGACAAAGCCCTGTTTTCCTGAAGATGGCGTGCAGATGTGAAGTGATAAATGAATTCCTTGTTTTCCTTTGCTTATGTACATGCAACTTTCGCTTTACCTGTACATATGTGTTTATCTCAGTCCATGAGTTCTATTCACTCTTTCTGTTCTCTCCCCCATCCCGCTGTGAAGGAGTGAGCCACTGGATGAGTGGAGCTTAGTTGCTGGCTGTGGTTAAACCATGACAACCTTATCCTGCAAAATTCATGAATGTGCTCACCCATGGGCTGCCCAGGGAGGTGGTGGAGTCACCGTCCCTGGAGGTGTTCAAGAAAAGATTGGTTGAGGCATTTAGTGCCATGGTGTAGATGACTGGATAGGGCTGCTTCATAGGTTGGACTGGATGATCTTGGAGGTCTCTTCCAACCTGGTTGATTCTGTGATTCTATGATCATGTTCCTGTTCCACAACTAACTATGCACCAGGCGATGCATGGACTGCTTTAAAGATAAGCAGAGCTGTTTAGATCTCTGTTCCAATGACACAAACTTCTTGTCCTAAGAAGATACATTTGGAAATCACAATTTGAAAAGTTAATTCTATGATAAGAACAGCTTGAAGCAGTAAAATTTGTGGTGGGTGTTTCCAGAAATGATAAATAACTGACAGATGAAGAATAGAGTATTTTTTGTGTGTGTGCAAATGACCACATTGAAAGTTTAAATTCATCCAGGAACAACTGATGATAAGAAGTCTGGTAAAGAAATCTAGTTAATCAAAACCCAGACTGTATATACCAATCTGTTAGTATGTTTTGTGAATAGCATGAACACACAAAGTCTACCCTCTAATTACAGTCTACAGAACATTTAGCATTCTCATGTAAAAGCAGATGATTTGTTATGTCAAAACATCTAGGATAAGACAGTTTTCCTTATGAGTGAAAAGGTAGGTCCCCTATGAATTTTAATATGTAGTCAAATATCCTGACAAACAAATTATAAACAGAATTTCTGCAATGCTAATAAAGGAAAAGCTCCTGGGGCGTTTAGAAACCGAATCACATTCAAGGTAAGAAAGACAGCCAAATGTATTAATGTTATTAGAAATATATTCTAATATTATTTCACTTCTTTGGTATAAATTTTCTAGTTTTCAGACTTTTAGACCTCTTTAAAAGCAGTTTTGAAATGCTTGAAAACTCTTTTTCAGTAACTTTGTTGTGATCCATTATTTTCTTATCATACAATTATATTTGTAGTACATACCTTTTAACAGAGAGATCCACTAAGTTATTGGGCTTTTTTAACCCCAACAACAAAGAATGTTACCTATAGAAATACACAACAGTTAAGGGCAAAGCAGGGGAAAAAATGGCAGAAACAAGTTGTGTCTTTCAAGGTTTCACACTAGCACTGCAGAACTCCTTTTCCTTCCCTTGAGTATATACAAAAGTATATACTCAAACTTTTAAAAGTTAATAATCTGTTGAAGGCTTATCACTGCAAATTAAATAGCACTATTGACAAATATTTTGATAAGGTTTCAAGTGAGGAGGAGTCTTGCCAGACAGCTAACAGCACAACTATTATAAGTTAGATGAACAGACTCGACAAATCACAAGATAATGCCTTGTAGGAGATACCATGCACTCAGATTTAAAGATAATCTGGATAGGTAAATAGATCCTTTTCTTCCTTTTCTTCTCTGCAGCTTATAGAAATCCATGGTGTGATTATAGGTTTTGTATCAGTGAAAGTGTAGCTATGTATTCTTGTATATAGAAAAACTATAAATTATGGGAAAAAGGAGAGGAGAGGAGAGGAGAGGAGAGGAGAGGAGAAGAGAAGAAAGGGGAG
>WAAF01020798.1:18586-38688 GCA_013400475.1 Tricholaema leucomelas | reverse complement strand
AAGTTCTTTACAGTGAGGGTGGTAAGACACTGGAACAGGTTGCCCAGGGAGGTTGTGGATGCTTCCTCCCTGGAGGTGTTTAAAGCCAGGCTGGATGAGGCCTTGAGCAACCTGCTCTAGTGGGAGGTGTCCCTGCCTATGGCGGGGGGTTGGAGCTGGATGATCCTTGAGGTCCCTTCCAACCTAAACCTTTCTATGATTCTATGATTCTATGATTAATAATGAGACAGAATAATTCATCCATATGTAAAAACAGAGACTCAAATTATCTCCTCTGTTCAAGTATCATGCCATGTCTAGCTGGAAAGATTTGTTCTGTTAAGAAAAAAATATGTTGGTTTTTAAGTAAGAGGTTCTACTATGACTGATGCATTTATGTATTTTTCATTTTATATTCCTCATTACTGTTTGTCTTACACTTTCTACAGATTTTCACGTATTGATTATATCTATATTATAGATTCATGGTGTTCGAATCATATGCAATATCCAACTTCATCAATAAACTAGAGCTTACTGAATTAAATATCCTAATTAGATTTGGACCATGTCTTTCAGCTGAAGTCATAGTTCAGACAAAGGGGAAAAAAATACTCTTTAGAGGACAAATCCACAATTTTTTGAAAGGTGGAAGTTAAAAATGAGATGAGGCTTTTCTCCCAACTTCCTTAAACTTTCCCAGATAATTTTCATTTTACCAAGGAACGAGCAAATTGAAACAAAAAAAGGTAGGAACACAACCCTCCAATTTAACTATCTTTATAATGACCATCCTACTTTCAAGAGTCATGAAAATGTAAAGTGGATGTGTAACATCCTAAAGAGAAAGACTGCTCTAGATTTTGCTTGAGGAACTCAATCTATGAAGAAGAAGGAATTCCTGAAGGAAAGTTCTGGCACTCAGCCTTCATCACTGTGCTAGTTTGAAGCTAGCTAGAATATTTTGGTGAGAAGAATTAGATTACAGGCTGTGAAAAGGAAACAATGGTGATGTCTACTTCACTCATAGGCTTGCTGAGATATATAAAAACAAGAACATAAACATAGATAACAGAGTTGCTCTCTGGCTCTGGCTGCCTGCACTTCTCTCTCATTGCTGTCTACAACTACCTGAAGGGAGGTTGTAGCCAGGTGGGGGTTGGTCTCTTCTCCCACATAACCAGCGACAGAACAAGGGGACACAGTCTCAAGTTGTGCCAGGGGAAGTATAGGCTGGATGTTAGGAGGAAGTTCTTCACAGAGAGAGTGATTGGCATTGGAATGGGCTGCCCAGGGAGGTAGTGGAGTCACCGTCCCTGGAGGTGTTCAGGAAAAGCCTGGCTGAGGCACTTAGTGCCATGGTCTAGTTGACTGGCTAGGGCTGGGTGCTAGGTTGGACTGAATGATCTTGGAGGTCTCTTCCAACCTGGTTGACTCTATGATTCTCTCTAACCTGCAGTCTGCGTAACTAATCCTTCTGCTTCCTAAGCCCCCTGGTCGATTCTGCAAACTCACCTTGAAAGTAAGGCAAAGTCTGGGATAAGATAGAGGGGTGCAAAGGAGGTGGAAGGGTGGTTGGGAGCCCCTCCTGGGGACTCTGGTTTCTGGGAGGGCTGTTGTGTTTCTGTCTTACCTTTTTAACTTGTATATATTTCTGTATACAGCTGTATATATTGTAAATATCTGCTTGCATATTGTGCTAAGCTGTAAATAAAAAGCTCTATTCTAATTTCCAGCTAGCCAGAGTCTAGTCTGGGTGATTTCGTAAGTGTGGCAGGGCGGGTAACACCCAAACCATCACAGTCATCCCGTTTTCTACCCAAACCCACAAAAAGCCTATTAAAGATGAGTTTGTTAGGGTGAACACGTACACAGGGGAACACAACCTGGGGCTAATTCTAGTGAGTTTGGTCAGGCTGAAAAACTAATCGAATTATTCATCAATGACTTGTGCCTGTCCTGTTTTCTTGGCATGTTGGGTTTCTTTAATTACCCTGTACAGCTGGGCCATGTAGGATGCTATTTCCACACCTATGTGCAAGAAGAATTATCAGCCCTTTTGAATTTCTTGTCATTGTATTAGTTATCCACAAAGTTATTCTCTTTATAATGCCTTATCCAGCTACACCCATGTGGTCATCCCTGTGTCTACAATGAGTGAAAGCACTTCTGCCTCTAAAAAACATTACAAGCCTTATCTCAAAGATGGTGGATCAAGACATTCCTTCTTCTCTGTACTTACAGAGCTCAGTATATCTTCCTCAATTTTTAGGAAGGTTTCCATGCACATTCAGTAAGAGTTGGCTGAAACCTAAAGAACAATCACACAGCTGTTAGCTGAAATTTCCCATTTATCCAGGTAATATACCCTTTTTGTTGGAGTTGAGATTACAGGCCATAAGTTTAAATGTTCTATTTCTGGTCTTTTTTCTGAGCAACACGAGTGTTTACTGGTTTTCATTACAGTGTTTTAAGTGGTGCAGCTGCTCTCCCACTATGAACTAGGCTGAAATAATTACATTCTGTCACTGAGAGCAATGAATGAGAGTAAATTAGCAACAGTGACCTTCCACTTCAGATAAAATGGGTCACTGAATTTGAAGGAAAAATCTGCTGTGTTTAGCCTTCTTAGCCCCCAAGCACGCAATAAATAAACAATGTAATTTGCTTTCTTGGTCACTGAAATTTGGAAGAAACCTCTAATTGTCAAAAAGTCTATTCTGCATCTTAATAGCAATTATGTCAGATTTCAAGTGGAAGGAACAGAGATGCTAACTGCATCTGTGAAGAACAAGCCTATTTTATTTGCTATATTGCCTTGTAAAGCACTTGTAATTCTCAGAACAGACCTTCAGAAGGCTGGATTTTCACTGAATTCTGTCAGTTCCTGCAATGATGGAAGCCTCTGGTATTGCCAGTGTGATTAGGTGCAGGGAAATGTAAGGAAGCCATCAGCAACCATTCAGCTTTCTTCACGCCTTTGCAATGCTGCAGCTAGAGAGAAGTTAAATCTTGACAGCTGATTTCACAGAGTTTCACCCAAAGCAGGATATATCTCCTCTACTACTCATATCAAATCCTTGGCCTTTGCTTCTTTCACCTCCTTTACTTCTGATTTAAAAGATTAGAAGCAGTATAAAAAAATACAAGCCAGGCAGGTGTGTGTATATGTTATTCTTTAGACCCATCCTGGGGAGAGATATTTCTTTTAGGGACATATTTTGGTTATACAATCACAGAGTTATTTAGGCTGAAAGAAACATACTCATATACCCAAGCTGGTCTCAAAGACACTCATTTGAGTATTGATAACAGAATATCAGTGAAAAATTGGAGATTGGAAGAACTCCTTAAGAGTTTTAGGAATCCTCTGTACATATTTGAACTGTTGGATTGTGTTCAGCTCCCATGGTAGGGGTTGGCATTGTTGCTTTGGCAGCACCAGCAGCTGCTTGTGAAGAGACAGTTTGTCTCACAGGCAGAAGGAACATTTGAAGAATGCAATTCGTGTAAAAAGAGGTAATGCAGAAGAGGTGTTTACAGCTTTCTCAAGCCAGATGCCTGACAAATGCCCAAACCCTGCTCTTTCACACTCAGACATACTGCAGATTTCTTCCAGGCCATTTCAGTCCTCACACCATTCATATCTGCACGGTCCAAACAGAATCACAGAACATTAGAAGTTGGAAGGGACCTCCAAAGATCATCGAGTTCAACCCCTTGCCAAAGTGCAATGAAGTGCTTTACTTGTTATCAATGTCAGTTTTGAAGTGAATGTGCAAAGGCTGAAAGAGCTTTGAATAAAATTGCATAAAACCAAAATCTTCAGGTAACATTTCAGTGGACATGAATTTCATATACTTATCTTTATGTCAAAAAAGAAATCCTATTAACCTCCCAAGAGTTTTTACATATTCTCCAGCTGTAGTTTTTGTGGCTGATACCTGAACTTCCTCAGAGATCTCCTGCCTTCGTAATTCAAAAGCACAGCCTTCAGCAGTTCAGGGTAGATAGGCTTTAGTGAGAAAGCATGCCAGTGGTTAGAAAGAGACCCATTACTATAGAAAGGAATATAAACCAAACATACTGCTTGTAGTCTGCAAAACCACAAAAGGAGATGCTGCCGTAGGGGTAGAAACAGTGGCATCAAAACCAGCATGTAAGTTATAGCTTCATTTGTTACCCAGCTTTTTCTTTTGCTTTTATAGGTCATCATCACAGTGGCTACATTTTAAATATTACTGCTTTTCATTTTCAAACAGTAACATAACATTAAATAAATACTGGCAAGATCTACATGGCACAGCTATTTCCCAGTGTGATTTTGTGCAGCTCAGCAAGTAATTTCACCTGCTGGGGGAACTCGGGAAAGCAATCAGGCAATCTCAGAAGGCTACTAAATCTGTAAACAAAGTTGTATTTAAACTGGACCAGAGAACGGGCTCAAGCTCACAAGCAGAGGAATTTGCAGTTTATAGTTCTTAATAGTACTAGCTGAGTTTGGCACGAATCACAAACTTCTTGTCAAGATGTTCTGGGGTGTTTTGTTTGTTTGTTTGCTTGCTTTAAAAGAGGTACTAAGAGGTTGAAGCAATATTCGTTTCCTGGGAACTGCTGTACAGAGAATGTAAGGCACAATACACTTCACTGTTGATTGTTAATTTTTTCCTGGTGATGTTGTCTTAGTTTTTGTACATTTAGCTTGGAAATGGATAAAATCTTTTAAATTTTCTAGTAGTAAGCTATAAAGCAAGAATAAAATAATATGTAAAAGAAAATAATCAACAAACAAAAAATCCCACCATAAAGCCATCAGACTCCCAAGCTCTTCAGTTTTTGCCAGCGTGTCCCAGATGTGTCTAAGCTTCCTGTTTTGCTCTCTCTTTCCACCGTGTCCTGGTGCCCAGCCAGATGCTGCTGGGACTGATGTCACTCACTGCTGCCACCCTGTGGAGTGGGAGCACCGCTGGGAGGAGAAGCAGAGCAGCCAGCACGGGGGTTGCCCTCTGGCCGCTGCTGAACAAATCGATGCTTTGCGGTTTTATTTCATCACTGTGCACCGAAATTGATCTTTCTCGGATGCAGAAAAGGCAAAAACTGTTCAAAAAAAAAAGGGGGGAGGGTGTGCTTTTTATTCACTGCATGTGATTTTTTTTGTGCATAGGTATTTTTTCAGCTTTGCACCAGCTGCAGTATAAAGAGTGAGCCCTGAAGAACCAATCCATGTCTTACAATAAATTCTCGACATGCCCTGGTAATTGTGTTTTAAAATACAGTTCCAACTAAAAGCTTTTACTGAGCCTGCAACTGAAATATTTAACTGCCTGTAGGTGGACAGAAGTTTATGCACATTTCAGGAACATGATAAACACTTCTGCAATAAGTGGCCAAGAGAGCCAATGGCATCCTGGCTTGCATCAGGAATGGTGTGGCCAGCAGGAGCAGGGAGGTCATTCTGCCCCTGTACTCTGCACTGGTTAGACCACACCTTGAGTACTGTGTTCAGTTCTGGGCCCCCCAGTTTAGAAGGGACATTGAGATGCTTGAGCGTGTCCAGAGAAGGGCGACGAGGCTGGTGAGAGGCCTCGAGCACAGGGCCTATGAGGAGAGGCTGAGGGAGTTGGGATTGTTTAGCCTGGAGAAGAGGAGGCTCAGGGGTGACCTTATTGCTGTCTACAACTACCTGAGGGGTGGTTGTGGCCAGGGGGAGGTTGCTCTCTTCTCTCAGGTGGCCAGCGCCAGAACGAGAGGACACAGCCTCAGGCTGCGCCAGGGGAAGTTTAGGCTCGAGGTGAGGAGAAAGTTCTTCACTGAGAGAGTCATTGGCCACTGGAATGGGCTGCCCAGGGAGGTGGTGGAGTCGCCGTCCCTGGAGCTGTTCAAGGCAGGATTGGACGTGGCACTTGGTGCCATGGTCTAGCCTTGAGCTCTGTGGTGAAGGGTTGGACTTGATGATCTGTGAGGTCTCTTCCAACCCTGATGATACTATGAAATAATTGGACTTCTTTTGTTTTTAATAGTGACTTTATGGAATTTGGGTTGTGAGTTTTTTTGTTTGCAGTTTTTGTTGTTGTTGTTGTTGTTTTGGGGGGGTTGTTTGTTGTTTTAGGTTGATATTTTTTATGTTGGTTGGGGTTTTAAGTAGATCAGAGATTTGGAAAACTAACTCGAGTGAGTAAAAAGCAGAAGGAAAATAGTCAAGGTACATTAAAATAAACAGTTGATCAAATCTGCTCAGTAACTTCTCACGTAAAAATATTTGTCCTGTTTGTATGTCAGGTACATACTAGTCATTTTAGTTGATAATTGTCTTTTGAAGATTTGATATGATAACTTAACTTGGTTTTTCACTGTGTCTGGTCTTTACACACATGTGTGTGTGTGAGAGAGAGAGAGATAAAGACTGGTGGCAAAGAGCCATTTGCGATTCCCTGATCCGTGATCCATGACCCATGACTGATCAGCTTCAGTGCATGTTAAAGCTGGTATGGTTCTGCTCCAGTTTATAACCACTGGGCTAAGGCCTTTATCTCATTCCTGTCACTCTTAAACAACCACTCTGACCTATCACCACATGCTCCTTCATCGTGGTGGAGGTTAAGACAATACTGAATAAATTACAGTCTTGTTGCATCCACTAGGTGTACTCCAAAGCTTCCATGCAAGGAAATACTCTCCAGCAAGGATCTTCAGACAATGCAATGTCACTTTACACAGTGTTAAGTGGGATCACCAGAGGAAAAAACTGTGCATTGACTTATTTTTTTGTTTTGGTTTTCTTCCTTACACATCTCAGCAAGACTGTGAGCGAAGTAGACAGTATCACAGTATCACAGTATCATCAAGGTTGGAAGAGACCTCACAGATCATCAAGTCCAACCCTTCACCACAGAGCTCAAGGCTAGACCATGGCACCAAGTGCCATGTCCAACCTTGCCTTGAACAGCCCCAGGGACGGCGACTCCACCACCTCCCCGGGCAGCCCATTCCAGTGTCCAATGATTCTCTCAGTGAAGAACTTTCTCCTCACCTCGAGCTTGTTTTCATTTCTCAGCCTATCATCTAGTTCTTCTCACCAAAACATTCTAGCTAGCTTCAAACTAGCACAATGTCCACATGTAGACACGAAATCCTTCAGTGTTAAATTCTAAATGCCCATAACCGAGTCTAAAGAGAGCATTTACATTGACATGCAGAGCAAATAAAATGACATGAGGGGGGAAAATATATCTTCTTACCATTATCCTTTGGCTGGTACTGTATTTTTATGTGCTTAAATAATCAAGACAGCACAACATAAAGTTGATGATATAGTGCTAAAAAAACCCCAAGAGTGTCAATAAGAATTTACTCCAGCAAAGCAATATTTCTAAGACCTCTTAATGCAGGAATGTGAGTCAAAGTGACAATTGACAAACGTTCAATGAAAGGTCAGAAAACAACCATGTAGAGAGGTTTGTTGAGGGCTTATGTTACCTATTTTGATAAGTGAAACAATTGGCCTATGTCATGTCACCTGAGGCTCTTCATGATTGAGTGAGAAGCAGTCAGAGAGTTGAAAAAGATTATAATGATTTTTTTTTTCCCCTGTGTGCCCTTCCAAAAGAACTTGTGCATAGTTTCAAAGGCAAATACAGTATCAAAAGTCAGTTAGCTTGACATAAAGGTAAAAGCTCTGTTTGGTTTACTTAACTTTAAATAAATTAATTCAGGAGGTGGTATGATTGTTTAAGGCATGCAGTTAGGTCACCCAAGGGGAAGAGAATGCAGTTTCTTAAACACAGGTTCAGATGACAGCATAAAATCTCATGAACCACAAAAGGTATCCAGTACTTTTGTCAAGTGATTTGCAAGTGGATAGAGGCAAAATGTTTGTTTATTCTCATTAAAATATAGAGTAATATAGCCTTTACCATATATTTGGGGCATGGTGAGTCACTCTTTGCATTTATTTCCTAGTTTTATGCCCTCACTCTGAGAGTCATTATTTTCAAAGATACTTATTGCATTGTTGAACCCTCAACTCAGAATGCTCAACAATATTTTGTACAAAAATTTGGACTAAAAGCTAATGTAACACTGGGGTTTCTTTCAGGCTAAATAAGTGCAGCATTTACTATGTTTAAAAGATGCTGTAAATGCAATTATAAGTTTTCAGGCATCACAGACTTCGGGGTGGGGGAAGTGTTCTTAAAGCAGTCTTTCCATCTTTATCTCAGTGGGTAATAGCATAGTTTTAACTCCAGGGCCTTCAGACTGGGTAGGGAATGCAAAGTAAAATGATTGAAGGACTTTAGCTATGCAAACAAAGCAGGATCTAATTGGATTCCTAACAGATGGGAAATAATGAAATCATTTATTATCACTTCACAATTAGTTAACTCACAGGTATACCTCAGACATGAGAAGGGTTTTAAGTAACCTTCTGCTGGGGATTTAAAGTTTTTGTCATCTCCTCTCTGGATCTGTTACCTCATGGCTCAGTTTGATCAACAGCAATCTTGTCAACATGAAGTGATCTCTTTGGTTATTTGAAAAGCAAAATTGCAAGCAAACTCCTTGAATGTCATAGTACATACAAACAGTACCTATTTTGAGGATATTTGTTCACACACAGTCTTCTGCTTTTACTTGACCTTTAAAAATGTCTAGGTGATATAACTCAAATGTTTGGACATCTTATGCAAACTATTACAACACAAAGGAAATTGATTTTCAGATTGAGGAAATGGTCTGCCTTTGGAATAGTGACAGCCCATTTCAGTCAGCAGTCTTTTTTCCAGTCCAAGGGCTAAATTCAGAGAAGAATCTGGGCACAGAACTGCTAAACACAGCATCTTGCCCACATTCATCATAGAACCATCATAGAATGTCAGGGTCTGGAAGTGACCTCAAAAGATCATCTAGTCCAACACCCCTGCCACAGCAGAATCACCTGTACCAGCTCACACAGGAATGCGTTCAGGTGGATTTTGAACATCTCCAGACAGGGAGGCTCCACAACTCCCCTGGGCGGCCTCTTCCAATGTCCTGTCACCCTCACAATGAAAAACTTCCTCCTCACCTTTAAATGAAACTTCCTATGCCTCGACTTCCACCCATTGCCCCTTGTGCCAGCATTAGGGCACTAAATATCTGGTGGACCTGTCTCTGAGTCAGGCATTCAGGCTCTGCACGATACTGAGGAAGAACTTGCCACATCATAATGCCATGCAAAAGCCAAGACAATAATCTTTCAGAGTATAGAAATGCCAAGGAAAGGCATGCAGTTGAAGTGTGCTGTGTCTCAAAGACAAAAACCTAGCTCCCTGATTCAGGAAGGCACCTGGTTCTGGGCAGCACTCATAGATGGAAATCTACCCATGAGGAAATGCTTGCAACAGATTCATCCCAGCTACATAACACTTTGAATCACCTCTCCATCCTGTGTCAGAAGGGTTATAAACCTTCAGTGCAAATACTGAAGCTGGGAAGTTGAAGTTTTCTAGACCTGCACACTCCCAGAGTGACCTTTTGATATAATTTGTTCTAAAATATATATTATTGTGCTATGAAAACTGGACTACAGTTCAGCCTGGGAGGTGGGAGATGTAGGTACAAACCTGTCAGGCAGAGAACTAAAACGATCCTCCTAATTATGAGTGTACATCTTCTGCCCCTCAAACAAGGAGAAATTAGCCAGCTATCCACTTGGGACTGAAGCAGTTGTAGAGAAACTAAGGAGTTACTTAGGTGTTTGAGAGACTAATTGGTGACTGCAAAATGACAAAATGTACCTCTGAAGGCTGTCTAATCCAGGCCTCCTTCTCAAGCAGATTCAGCTCAAGCTAGTTGCCCAGGATCATTTCTTGTTGAGTTTTGAGTATCTCCAGGGATGAAGACCCTACAGTCTTTTTTAGCATCTTGTGCCAGTGCTCAGCCACCCCCACGGTGAAAGTGTGTTTGCTTCTATTCGGATGGGATGTCTTGTATTTCAGCTTCTGCTCACTGCTTCCTGGACTCAGTAACCTATTGAATTCTAAGTGACTCCAGGGACAGCTGGTAGCTAGAGGCACTCCAGGGGTAACCGGTAGCTATATGGGGGTTGAGTGGACCTGTATTCCCAGTTTTAGAAACTTCCAACATATAATTCTGTTGGGGAGGGGAATTTACCTGATGTGAGATGATATTTTCCAAAATTAAGATTGTTTATTAATTTGCTATTCAGAACTTTCACCACCCCTGACCACCTCATTTTAATAAGATTTTGGTTCTTACAGAGTCATGGAAACATTCTATGGATAATATTTAGATCTAGTAATAACCAGCAAAATATAGAAACATTAATTGAACTGACATGGAACTGCTGGAGCGGGTCCAAAGGAGAGCCACGAAGATGATCAGAGGGCTGGAGCACCTCTGCTATGAGGACAGGCTGAGAGAGTTGGGACTCTTCAGCCTGGAGAGGAGAAGGCTTCGAGGAGACCTTATAGTGGCCTTCCAGTATTTGAAGGGAGCCTACAGGAAAGCTGGGGAGGGACTATTTACACGGTCTAGTAATGTTAGGACGAGGGGGAATGGGTATAAGCTGGAAGAGGGGAGATTTAGACTGGATGTTAGGAGGAAGTTCTTTACAGTGAGGGTGGTAAGGCACTGGAATGGGTTGCCCAGGGAGGTTGTGGATGCTTCCTCCCTGGAGGTGTTTAAGGTCAGGCTGGATGAGGCCTTGGGCGAGCTGCTCTAGTGGGAGGTGTCCCTGCCTGTGGCAGGGGGTTGGAGCTGGATGATCCTTGAGGTCCCTTCCAACCTAAACCATTCTATGATTCTATGACCTTAAAAGTCTAACTTGTCTGAATGGATATTGCAATAGATGAACACAGGATTCTTGCAATTTGGAACTGCTGTTCTCTTACTAGGTTTTCATGGGAAACATCAAACCTGTTGGTAGGTTTCCACCAGCTCCTTATGCACAAATCTCAGAGAGAACATCTTCATAAATAAGCAGATTCCTACTAAATGACCAACAACAGGTTCCACCATGATCAGACTTCTCTATCTGTCTGTGTGCTAGTTTGAGCCTAGCTAGCATGTTTTGGTGAGAAGAACTAGATGATAGGCTGTAAAATGAAAACAATGGTGAGGTCTACTTCCCTCACAGTCTTGCTGGGATGTGTAAAGAAGAAAGGCAAAACAAAGATTACTGCACTTGCTTCTTCTCTTCGCTGGGGAGCTTTGCCTGCTGGGGAGAAGCTGAGGCTGCTGGCTGGACTCCATCTTGCTTTCTAACCTCACCCTCCTTTTGCTTGGCTGCTTCACCTTGCTTTTTAACCCTCTTGGCCGAACCTCCATTCTTCCTTAGGACTGGGGTAAGGTTGAGAGGGGTAGGGGGAAGGTGAGGGGTGGTTGAGAGCCCCTCCTGGGGACTCAGGTTTTTGGGAGGGGAATTGTGTTTGTATTACCTTTTTTCCCTTGTCTATTTCTGTCTATATCTGTATATACTGTAAATATCTGCTTGTAAATTGTGCCAGCTGTAAATATAAGCTTCATTCAAATTTCCAGAGCCGACTGAGTCTAGTCTGGGTGATTTCTAAAAATGGGGGGCGGGGGACACCCAAACCATCACAGTCTGCATTTCATAAAGTGAGTGAAGGACGCTCTGGAAACAGAATAATTCTGATGAGAAGTTTTCCTTTTTAGCTTCTCTTGTTTCTTTCCCCAGTTGCAAGGACTTTGCAAAATTAAACACATTTATCACCTTTGGGGAAAAGAGCTCGGGAAACGCTTTGAAATCAGTTTCCTTGCTGAGGATCACCATGTCACTGTGTCTCAATCCTTTTGCAGTTTTAAACTACACTACAAGTACTTCATCCATAACAACAAAATAATTAATGAATTCATGCATGTTTAATATTATTTTAATTAATTTTCACCTCTCTAAACAACAAAGCCTCTTTTGCAAATGAATAAAAGATAAATCTCCATAGAAAGTTTTCACTTTGGGTTCCTGTAAAATCTGAACACTTTTTTTTTTTTTTTTTTTTTGGTGTAGGAGCTGTAAAGCTGAAGGAATTTTTTTTGTGTGTTTATAAAAGTAGTGCTCAAAATAATTTTTTGAGCTGGATCTCAGACTCAAAGTTGTTAGAGAGTCATAGAATCACAGAATCAACCAGATTGGAAGAGACCCATAGGGATTCAACCCGATGATCCTTAATCTCTACCTCGACGACATCCAGAGCATCCCTAATATACAGAGCCACTCCTCTACCCCTTCTCCCTCACCTGTCTCTCCTGAAGAGTCTGTAGCCATTGATTACAGCACTCTAGTTGTGTGATTCATCCCACCATGTTTCTGTGACGGCGATAGCATTGTGGTTTTCCTCTTGTGACAAGGCTTCCAGCTCCTCTTCTTTGTTACCCATACTGCATGCATGAGTGTACATATGCTTCAGCTGGGCTGCTGCATTTACCCTTATTTCTGGCCTACCACCCTCAGTCTACTTCAGTTTGTCTCTAGTACTGTGGTGTTTAACCCCCTCCCCTTCCAGTCTAGTTTAAAGACTGTAAAGGGGAGGAGGTTAAAGCCAGGTTCATCTTCTGAATCTGAATTATCATGATCTTTGCATTAAAATACTTCAACTGATAAAAGTACAAAGTTTGAAGATATATCAGTGGGAATAATAGTGCTTGTAAAAGTTATGTTTATTGTGAAGCATATTCCTACATCATCAAGCCACTCATTAACCCAGATTTCATTGTTTCTGGGCCTGATCAGTATTCAGATGATCAAACTCCAAGTAAGACAAGGCTCAGAATCTCAAAGAAAGGGGAAAAAAAAGGATAAAACCCCCTCCCTTCTCACCTTCACAATAGTAAAAGTCCAAAGAAAAAGAACTGCTAATGTGGGAGGCAGCTTTCTATTTTCTCTCATGTTTTCAAATGGATCAGACCCTAGAACGCCATTTTTCACTTATAAACTGTCTGTTTCAGATTCTGGGCTAAGTCAACTCCCTAAACAATCAAAATCGTTGATAAATCATCAGATGCTTTGATAAAGATGTTGATAAACTCCCAGATTCATTTACATTTCTTATCAGATAGTTGCAGTCCATACACGGAGGGTATGATTTTTTTCAACCCATATTCATCTAGTTCATTGTGTGTGATTTCAGTTTCACTCTACTTAATAGATGGACTTTTCTTTGAAAGATTTAATCCTATCAATCTTACACATTCTCAAATAAGGAGACCAGAAAATGTGACTTTTAGCCCGTTTGTACAGATCACAAAGCACTGAGTAATTTTTAAACTTTAATTTTGATTTTCATTTTGTTTCTAATCTTACTATTTTATGTAATCATAGTGTTGGCCATATTGAGGATCACATAAACACACTGATGAGTAGCTTTTGTTCTCTGTTCCCCCAGTGCGTTCACACTAAATAACCAGAATCTGTCATGTTGCCAACACCACAAAGGGTTTGAAGTACCACATCAATGCATTATCCTGTTCCATGAAAAGGACTGGAGACCAGAACTGCATAATTATATTCATGTTGGAAAGCTTTCTCAGGATGAAATACAGATCCTGCACATGGAAAATGTTCTGATCTTGGGAAAAGAGTTATTTACTAACAGAAAGTGACAGTTCACACAGCTTGCCTGTCCCAGCGGGCCAGCCCTTTGTTTATTCAAGGCAGCTAAAGAAACTTGCCTGTGAGCAGATGAAGGGAAGAACTTCAAACTACACATGTACACAGGATGAAAGGTTGTGCAGCAGGTGTTAGCTTCAGCATTGTGAAAGTTTGGTATGGCTGCTAATTGCACAGATGTGATATCCCAGGCTATATCAAAAGCAGGTCGTAAGAAGTGATTCTTCCTTTCTTCTCAGCTCTCACTGAGACCCCACCTTGAGTACCATGTTCAAGTCTGAGGCTGCAAGCATAAGAAGAACATGGACTTGCTGGAGCAGGTCCAGAGGTGGGTCAAGAAGAAAATTAGAGATCTGAAGAACTTCTCCTATAAAGACAAGTTGAGAGAGTTAGGGTTGTTCAGCTTTGAGAAAAGTAGACTCTGGGGACGTCTTATAAAAGCCTTCCAGTACAAAAATGGAGCCTACAAGAAAGCTGAAGGACATTTTACAAAGACATGTGGTGATGGGACAAAAGATAATGGCTTGAAACAAGATAATAATTGATTCAAGTTAGATATAAGGAAGAAATTCTTCACTATGGTGGGGACACTAGAACAGGTTATCTATAGAGGTTGTGCTGCCTCCCATCCCTGGAAGCATTCAAGGACAGGCTGAATGGGGCTGTGAGCAACTTGGTCTAATGGAAGTTATCCCTGCCTATTGTAGAGAGCTTGGAGCTAGATGATCTTTCAAGACTCTCTGTGATATATTACTTTCTTAGAGGATCAGAAAAACTTCTAGAAGGTTGGAGGAGAGGAATAATGATCAACGGGAATGAAATGTTAAGCAGGGAGAATAAATTCTCTTATTATTAGAAGAATAACAATATTAATGATATAAATAATTTATTTTTCAGCTGGGAAAAAAAAGCAGCCCTTCTCATTTAGAGTTCCTGTATGGAGTCCATGACTGAAAGTTTTTCTTTCTCATTCAGATACAACAATTAATTTAATAACATTTAATTATACCTCTAGATGGTACTTCTGCATATAAGATCATGATGGATGATTATTAGGAATAATTATAGCGTGTGATGTGTTACATGTGACGTGTTAACCATACAAAGGACATGTTAACTATAGCGTTTAGATGTCTGGAAAAGGGCTTGAGTGGCTTAGACAAAGCCTACTCTTAGCAAGTGTGCATTTGGATCCAGTTATCCCTGGCTTCAGATCTCTTTCTTACTCCCCAAAGCAACAGCAAATCTAGGAAAGGCAAAAAAAGAGACAAATCTGATGCTGGACTTGTAATTCAGCCTGTCAGACATTTCAGCTATTAGTACAGTGTTTTAAAGTAAAGCTGCAGACCCTATGATGTGATTTGTTGGCTAAATAGGAGCTGTGACATTTTGCAAATGCCAGAGGAGGTAACTATGAGGATAAGAGCTTTTTGATTGGAAGATAGAAAGTAATAATAAAAGGGAAGAGATGATGAGTCATTACAGCCATTATTGTTTGCCACTCAGGGAGAGACTACAGATTTTGCTTTTCCTGGGAAAACTCAAGTTGTAGAACTTTCTTAAAACCAGGATTGATTCTCCATTAAATGTGATCCATAGAACTATAGAGACATGTATTGGATTTCTTTTAATTACACATTTGTAAGCATAAGAATTTCTATGGAGAAAAATCCCAGTTTATTCCTTTTCCATGCCAGAACAAACAGAATATAAAATTAACTGTAGAAGCAGACACCAATGGTATTTCTCTGATGTTTTCACCTCACTCTGTCCTGCCAAAAAAAAAAAAAAAAAAAAAAGAAATAAAACTTTCATGTAATATTTAGAACATTCTTGGACAGTAACAGATTGTGAATGAAAAGTCTACAACGTCACATGATAGTTCACCTTCCTAGAAGGCTAACACATCATCATCTGACCAAATCTTGGTCATTCATCTTCCTAGGAGGCTACCATTATTAGTTTATCAAAGAAAAAGAATAGGTTTGGATGGCTTTCAATAATAAATAGCCATATATACTCTGGTTTGAAGGCAAAGCTTTTATTCTCTCGCTCATCACATCATGGTACCTCTGAGGTTTTGCTTTAACACATTAACAGGAAGATTAACACATCAGCCTTGGCAGAAGTGAGAAGAATTCTTGATTCATCCATGTTCCTTGTTACAGAGATTCTATTGCAAACTATGCAGTCCTGTGTATCATAATGATCCTGCACACAGAGCTTTCTTGTTCTCTATGTATTGTGATTTCTTTTTCTTTTTTTACTCACAATGTGGAACAAAACCAACTAAAAGTTGTTGTGGGGTTTTGGGGGTTTGATCATTTTTGCTTGTTTGGTTTGGGTTGTTGGCTGTTTTTTTTTTTTTCCAGACAAGAATCTAATTTTAATTTCTCTGTTTGTGTGATATCAATTTATTGAACTGCTGCAGCAGGTAAGTTTCAAGATGTATTTTCAATTCTTTTGGTAAACATTTTATTCATTATTTCTCAAACAATTCTGCAGTAATGCTTGACTGTGCTAAAAAAAAAAAAAACAACCAACCAAACAAAAAAAAACCCCAAACTCAAAAAACAAACCCTTGCAAACAAGCAAAAACAAAAACCCCACCCAAAATCAAAAACCAAACCCTTGCAATTTATCCTAAACTTACCAGGAACCCAATTTCTTTCTTTTGTGAGTTCTGAGTGGGTAATTGTGTATTCACTGCAGCATAGGCAGACTGATATATTCTGTGAACACCTACCTGTTTCATCTTCCCTGTAGCTAAAAGGAACTCAAAAGTATAAGCTAAGGGGAAATCAGATCTTCAACACCCTAGAGGAAATGCTCCCATGCTCAGCTCAGGCAAATTTTTCTGAATCTCTCTTCTGCCTGTAATTGACTGGGGAAAGCACAGGAGGCTCTGATATGGGAAAAGGGATAGAGAACACAGAGTGTAGCAACCCAGTTAAATCATTAACTGTGTGATTATCAGAGAGTTCTAATCTCAAGCATCATCAAGCAGATAAACACAAAGAAAGGGGAGTTAAGCTTGAGAGGGTCTTGAAACACTCTCATGCAGAAGAGTACTGTATTCAGAGATGAGAACATTGGAAACACCAGCCAAGAATGTGACCCACAACCAATGCCAGGTAGACGAAAGGTAGAGAAGTCAGAGTGAGGAAGACATCAGCCTTCCTCCCAAAGACCCCAAAAGATGACCACCGGGTGGCAATGAGCATGCATGAAGAGGTGGGACATTATGGAAATATGAGAAAGCTCTTCACTGAGAGAGTCATTGGACACTGGAATGGGCTGCCCAAGGGGATGGTGGAGTCGCCGTCCCTGGAGCTGTTCAAGGCAGGATTGGATGTGGCACTTGGTGCCATGGTCTAGCCTTGAGCTCTGTGGTGAAGGATTGGACTTGATGATCTGTGAGGTCTCTTCCAACCTTGGTGATACTGTGGTAGTGTGATACTGTGAAATGAATTCCAGGAACTAATTGTAATATCTCCTCCTATTCCAAGAACTAATTCTAATAACCCTACCCCTGTACTGAATATGCATGATTTTGTAGCATAAATATTCTACCTGAACCAAGTGAAGGTGTGCAAGGGCTTTGAGGAGAACCTCCCCTTGTCACCCAGCACTCACAGTATCACAGTATCACCAAGGTTGGAAGAGACCTCATAGATCAAGTCCAACCTGTTACCACAGAGCTCAAGGCTAGACCATGGCACCAAGTGCCACGTCCAATCCTGCCTTGAACAGCTCCAGGGACGGTGACTCCACCACCTCCCTGGGCAGCCACTGATTAAAACATATCTTTCCTGATAACACTCTGTGTGTTGTGAGGTCTCATTTTCCGTACATCAGCTCCCATGAATTACAGCAGTCTGAAAGCACTTTCAGCCTTGGGAAAGACAACTGCACAAAATAATCTGCAGCCATTACTAGGTTCTTACATGGAGAGTGCTTAGGAAGAATAGATGCACTCCCAGCAGGAAAGAGCCACCTCTTACTTAGCAGTACTCTGGAAGGTTTAGTCAGAAGTTATGATTGTTTTTATCTGTTCCTCAGTCTTCTCATATAGATTTGTAGCACAAATGCTTTCCAGTTCTTCTGACTCAGGCTGGTGCCAGTGTTCCTCAATACCTACACATTACCAAAACAAATGCATATGTCCTCTCTTCTTCTAGCTCACAAACTGTAAAACTATGAATTGTGTTTCCGTAAGGGATCCCAAACATATGAGATTCCTCTCCTCTTTCCAGTAAATTTTTGTAAGAATAAAAAAAATCAATATACCAACTTAATTTTGAAAATAAATGTATTAGATTATCTGTCTTATTACACCTTCTGCTGGCTGGAGGCTAGAAATATGAGCCTGTGTTGTACAGAAAGGCTGAGTCCTCAATCAATACAACAGAATATTTCCATAGCCTCTCAGTATGATAAAGATCAGATAATCAATTATCTTTTCACAAGCTTGGCCTGTTGCATGATTAAAATATTCCTGAAAAGTCACTGTGTATTGATCAAAACATGTGGCAGACTTTTTCAGACTGAATAACAAAAATCACTACTAAAATAATAAAACCCTGTGACACAGACAAACAAGGGCAGAAAACCTCAGAGCTCAGGGGAATATGTTAATCAAAGAATAACAAAATGAAAAGTGATCTGGCTCTACCTTTAACAAGCCCTTTGGTATGTGTAGTGAAGCACAGATTGTTAGTTATAATCTTTGCATTGGAGGAAGGACTGTTGATAAATCAGAATAGACGTGAGAGTGAGAACATGCTCTTGGAAATGACAGTGTTGTAAAATGCTGCATTCTGTGGAAACTGCTGCATTTACTCCTTGGTTAACAGGTTGTTTCTGGTGCTTCATTCAAAAGAGCTGGGGTTGTTTAGCCTGGAGAAGAGGAGGCTCAGGGCAGACCTCACTGCTGCCTACAACTACCTGAAGGGAGGTTGTAGCCAGGTGGGAGTTGGTCTCTTCTCCCAGGCAACCAGCGACAGGACAAGGGGACACAGTCTCAAGTTGTGCCAGGGGAAATCTAGGCTGGATGTTAGGAGGAAGTTCTTCACAGAGAGAGTGATTGGCATTGGAATGGGCTGCCCAGGGAGGTGATGGAGTCACCAGCCCTGGAGGTGTTCAGGAAAAGCCTGGCTGAGGCACTTAGTGCCATGGTCTAGTTGACTGGCTAGGGCTGGGTGCTAGGTTGGACTGAATGATCTTGGAGGTCTCTTCCAACCTGGTTGATTCTATTCTATTCTAAAACCAGCACAGCTTGCAAATGCAGTTAAAACAGCAAACAATATTTGACACAGAATAGAATAAAAAGTTAGATTGCCCAAGAGACTCATGAAACAAACAAATAAACAAACAAAAACTTCAAAAAAGAATAAGAAAAAAAATTAGTTAATTTGAAGCCCTGAATTTTCTTTTCAGGAATTTTGAATTCATACCCAGTTGATCATTTGTGTTATGTTGTCATCCAAATTGTGATGTGAATTTAAGGAATAAGACTTAAGACATTAGCTTGAAAAGGAGAGAAATTGAGTTGAGAAAGGACTGTATAGCATGAAAGAGGGACATGGGGGGTCAGAAAAAGATCAAATAATATGTCAAAGGTATCTACAATAAAATTCTAGAGGACACAGAAAACTCACCAAAACAAATATTAACTCACTCCAACCATACAAAACACAGTTTTAAGAGGATTCTGTCTCCAAATCCTGTAGCCTAATGCATGTAGGTCAGCTCTTCAAATGTGGAGACCTTGTACTGCTGCAGAAATATAGGCAACAAGGTGGGCTTGGAAACCTATTTTAATGGCTAAGGATTTTTTTCTCTTGTATAGCTCTCAGCTCCCTTCATATTAAGAGGAAGCATGATGTGCATTCTCTGACAGGCAAACCTGCTATGGCCTTTGTGGCTCTATTCTCTTCCCAGAGAGGGCTTGACTGAACAACTGTGTGTCCCCTGCTAGATGACAGTCATCACAGATGTTAATGGAAATATAAAATGCCAAGCTTACTATGATTAATATGATTTAGATCATGTTCCTTCCTACAGATAGTTATGTCAGAGAAACAATTCTCACCACTCTTACTTCCCATTAGCAATGAAGGGGCCTCCAAAAGAAGTAAAGTAGTGGGGCTCCTCCATTTTCTTCCTAGCCTACTTTTTGCCCTAGACATCTAATGAAATGTTTTATTCTGCCTTGTAACACAGAGATATGATAGTAATGGCCTTGCTAATAGAGGAGAGATGAGGAGGTCAAAGTCCAGGGATGGCCTGCTTCAAATGTGTTGACATTGTCAGACTTTTGCATAGCCCGAGCACAGCAGAACAGTGACCACACTTTTTGAGGCCTCAAAAGATGAAATAAAGGGTGATCTTCCCAAATCCTCTGTAGTACTCACAGTGTTCTGTCCTCTGGGAAATCCTAAGGGATATGGGTGTGCTAGTTTGAGCCTAGCTAGCATGTTTTGGTGAGAAGAAC
>WAAF01020798.1:0-18565 GCA_013400475.1 Tricholaema leucomelas | reverse complement strand
CCCTTGTCTATTTCTGTCTATAACTGTATATACTGTAAATATCTGCTTGTAAATTGTGCCAGCTGTAAATATAAGCTTCATTCAAATTTCCAGAGGAGACTGAGTCTAGTCTGGGTAATTTCTAAAAGTGTGGGGGGGCGGGGGACACCCAAACCATCACATCTTTTATTTTGGAGCCCAACGTGGGTCTTCATTTAACAGCTCTTGTTCTTTGGACCTCCTCCTGCTACCTTCAGAATCAGTGGCTGAGAGCTCCTGCTACTGCATGACTATTCACTCTTTCCAGTTTCCTCCGTGTCTTGTAGAGTCCCAGTCACACAGAGGGCAGCTGAGCAACATTCTTGGTGAAAATTCCACTTTTCATGTGATTGGTTTTAAAGAAAATACTCTGTGGTCACAGCATCATAGACTATACATGTCTGGTTGGAAAAGACCTTCAGGATCATCCATTCCAACCTTTGACCCGGGGCTGAAGGGTCAACATCAAGCCATGTCCCTAAGCACCAAGTCCACATGCCACTTGAACTCTTCCAGGGATAGTGACTCCACCACTGCCTTATGCAGACCATTCCAACACTTGATAACCCTTTCATTGAAGAAACATTTCCTATTATCCAGCCTAAACCTTCCCTAACACAGCTTGTAACCGTTTCCTTTTGTCTTGTCACTTGCTACCAAGGAGAAGAGACTGCCCCCTCCTCATACCAACCTCCCTTCAGATACCTGTAGAGAGTTGTATCATAGAATCACAGAATTGTCAGCGCTGGAAGGGACCTCAAGGACCTGCTTCCAGACCCTGATGAAAATTGCGTGTAATACTTACACACTGGACTCAAAATATTTGCCAGACATCAATAATCCATGAGTATATCTTCAAATTGACAGGAAATGATACTACTTCATCTCAGAAATTATGTCTGGCTGCAGATATTGCAAACAGCTGACATTTCAGAACCAACAAAAATAGACTGCTATTATCTGAGGCATTGTGGTCTGGACCCAAACTGAAGCATAAGCAGAACTCCCAGGGAAAATCAAGACATCTGTTTGCTGCAGTATGCTTGCACAGAAATGGAGAGAGAACTGCTGCAAGTGTTTTTTGCTTGGGCTCTAAATCTTGTTAAATACAACACAGTTGCACAAACACAACGTGGACACTTGAATATATGTCAATCTGTAAGCAAATTACAGACTCTGAGGGACTCCATGCATTTCATATGGATTTTTCTTTTCAATTTGTCTAAAGAATTAATTAGGCTCTTCTTAATTACAATATTCTCACATGAACCCTTTTATTTCTTTTCAAAATGTTTTCATAAGAAATGTGTTTCACTGCACTTCTAATTCAATTCCCAAGAACTGCATTCTTTCTAAGTCATTTTTTATGCTCATTCTTTCACAGCCTAAAAAGACTTTGCCTGAGCATGTTTTTCATCATTGCTGGTTTTTTGTTTTCTTGGCTTAAAGAATTAGATCCTGGCCAAAGCCATCTAGAAATGATTTGGACTCAAATCTAGGAGGGAGTGATGAGTCACAGGGAAAAACAGTAGATAAATAGTAAGGAAAACAATTTTATTACAAATTTATGTAGTTATATTCATGCATAAACTTTATATAACAACATTAAAGTCATACACTTGGTAATAGTTAAAAATCATCTCCATTAACAAATTAATGCCTTTAATAAATTGTAAATTAGATATGTGTCAAGTCCATTCTCAATGGTAGGGCCTATGGGAAACTTCTTTACATGAAATTTTGAAGCAGTGAATGGAAAAAACTGTGACAATAAGAACTCAACTGCTTTCCTAAGAAGTGCTGTATCAGGTTTTGCCAGAGTTTTGTCACACAAGGACCTAGGAGGGTTAAAAAGCACCATCTGCAGAAGATGATCTTTTATCTCTAGGAAGAATGCCCTTCAAAGGTCTGAAGGCCACCCAGAAAGCTAACATCTGTAAAACAAAAGTCGTTCTCCCATTTAGTTCTGAGCTCACCCGTTTCATTTTGTCCACACATGACTTCGTTCCTGGGTGCAATACTGGAAGCATGTTACTTGCCTTCTTCTTTCCTTATCATAAACTTCCTCATCAGACTCTAGCAATAAAGACAAGGCAAAATCAAATTCTATAAATCAGCACAAGTTTCTTTCCACCTTTATCAAATGGGTGAGACCAGGGATGAAAAGAAGCAAGGCATCTATGTGGGTCTATACAACTACATAACCACGTAAATGTATGAGACTAAGACCATTTTGAAATCACAGTATCACAGTATCACCAAGGTTGGAAGAGACCTCACAGATCATCAAGTCCAACCTGTTACCACAGAGCTCAAGGCTAGACCATGGCACCAAGTGCCACGTCCAACCTTGCCTTGAACAGCTCCAGGGACGGCGACTCCACCACCTCCCTGGGCAGCCCATTCCAGTGTCCAATGACTCTCTCAGTGAAGAATTTTCTCCTCACCTCAAGCCTAAACTTCCCCCAGCGCAGCAAGGCCATTCTTTCATTCTTAGCTAGCATTTGAGGATGCTGAAGTTAGTGATTCCTTGAAGAACGTGAGAAGAGTCAGCAAGTAGCTCAAATATCTTCTTTGGGATGCACAATCATCCTCCTTTGGGCACACTGAGTTTCTTGAACTGTTCAGCTGCTGCCTAGTGTCCTTGGCTTCTATTCTAGGTTTCCCATACTGCTTCTGGCAAATGTTTGCAGCCTTGCCCATCAGATAAAGGACAAAGTTGGATATCTAATCCTACATATACATTAGTGCAATGTTTTAACACAAAGACTGAATTTAGGTTGAAGTCCTGAGGTGAAGAATTAACACAAACTATGATTCTGGTCCATGTTCCCCAGTTTCAGTTCAATCACTGTTGTCACTGTGATACTTTCATATACTGTGTTACATATACTTTTAGATACTGCATGATTGTGGTTCTTTCAGAGAAGACAGAAATAGAAAACAGCTAAATGGAGGAAAGATGGTAGGGGCTGCACTGAAGAACTGTCCTGGTTTTCATCAAAACCACCAAGTTTGGAACCCTCCAGGGCTGAGAACCCTCCTCCTTATCCATGAAGAGTTCTGTGTCTCAGAGAGAACTCGCATCTGTGTTCAGCAGATTCAGATGTGCAAAATCAAGCTGGGCATAAACCACACCCCTATATAATTTCAACTGTAAGTCTTGCTAGTGCCTCAAGTCCCGAATACTTTGGAAGGTGCTGATTGTTGACATACAAAACTATGCTTTTGTATATCTATGGTCTTCCTCATTTTGGGCCACATAAAATTAGATTTTTCACAAGTCTTGAAATGTGGTCCCATTTCCATTTACTATCTGTTGTAAAAGAACATTATTTTCTTTCTTTTATGTTGGAAAATACTACATTCCTTGTGATTAACTCCTTTTCTCTTTACCAATGGAAATAAGGATCTAACTAGGACTTTGACTTTTGTTCTACACTAGGCTGAGAAAGGAGTGCTGATATATAGCCCTTGGCCCTCTGAGTAGTTTTCTACCATGTCTTGTACAACAGCCATGCTTCAATAGATGTCACGCTGCTATTCCCATTTCGTTGACACTCTACTACACTTCTGATTAAAAGGGATGATCTTAGTGTGAGCTCAGAATTTTGTCTTGTATGTTTATGTATCGTATCTGCCAGACATCTCCTGAACTGGGGAAATGTACAGACCAATGTCCAGAAAATGGTTTGAAGTGTTTGCATTAGTAGCTCACTCCATGGCTGCTATCCCTACCTTCACTGTGAACATATATCTTTTATTTCTTGCAAGCCAATGGGAGATTTTCATGGAAGCAAGAATATGACATAAATCAGATTTAGGTATTTGCAATAAAAGTATTTACTTTTGGAGGAAATCTTCTCCTTCTTAATTTTTCATTTTCTAATTTTCTG
The DNA here is from genome assembly GCA_013400475.1 of Tricholaema leucomelas. Classification (NCBI taxonomy): domain Eukaryota; kingdom Metazoa; phylum Chordata; class Aves; order Piciformes; family Lybiidae; genus Tricholaema lacrymosa; species Tricholaema leucomelas. The sequence continues at coordinate 14,651 of WAAF01020798.1, read as the reverse complement.
CTTTGTATTTGTCTGTTGTTGCATGCTCTGTGTGATGCTGTTGTCACAACAGAGATACCAAGAAACTAACTCCCACATCTCTGAATTTCACTGAAGGCTCAGACAGATATTAGGAAACTATGGTCTACATTTGTGCTGTTCCTTACAGTATTGTGATGGTTTGGGTGGGGAACACCCCCCTACACTTTGGAAATCACCCAGACTAGACTCAGGCAGCTCTGGAAATATGAATGAAGCTTATATTTACAGCTAGCACAATATACAAGTAGATATTTACAGTATATACAGTTATAGACAGAAATATACAAGGTAAAAGGTAATAGTGACACACAACAGCCCTCCCAGAAACCTGAGTCCCCAGGAGGGGCTTCCAACTGCCCTTCCACCTTCTCCACCCCCTCTCAACCTTCCCCCAGTCCCAAGGAAGAATGAGGGTTTGACCAGGGAGTTAGGAAGCAAAGTGGATTAATCAGAAAAATGGCAGAGAAATGGAGGGTGAGGTTAGAGAGAGAGATGCAGCTCGGAGCTCCCCATCAGGAGAAGTAGAGTGCCTTATCTATGTTTGGATTCTTATTCTTATATTTCTCAGCAAGCCTATGAGGGAAGTAGACATCACCATTGTTTTCCTTCCTGTACCCTAGTTCTTCTCACCAAACATTCTGCACATGCTGTTATCACAACAGAGATACCAAGAAACTAAATCTCAAGTCTCTGCATTTCACTGAAGGCTCAGACAGATATTAGGAAACTATGTTCTACATTTATGGTGTTTCTTACAGTATACTTTAATCCTTTGATATTTCTTCTTTTTCTCCTGCTTTATTTTGTAGTGTGAGAGTCATGGCTTTGGAGGGAATGCATTTGAAAAGAATGCCTGTAAAATGTCAGACTAAAAATAATGAGGAAAGCTTTCCAAACGCTTCAGGGGAGCTGATTTCTCTTTGATAACAAACACTGTCAATTTACACTGTGTCATTTGTGCTGAATCACTGTGTGCATTACCGTGCCAGAAGGAGGCAACTTGCCTGTCATTGCAAAGGAGGCTGCCGTTTGGAAGCTGGTATGCCAACTGCCCACGTGTTCAGACAATATCAAAACCACAGGTGCTCCATGAATAAGGGAGGTGATCCTTGGAGAAAACCAATTACAGGCTGCTATTAGAGTGAACAGTTGGCAATCTGAAAGCATAATATTTCAAAAGTTATTACCTTAATCTGCTCTGGAAAATGGATCACAATACAGTCAAACAAATATGCTGAAATCTATTCAGATGGATTTAATTACAGTACTTAGTGCCTGGAGACCCAAATTCTAAGAGAAACTTAGAAAGTTGATCATAATTTAGGATTGAAATTAAATTTCACTCTATTCTCAACACCCATCTTATAGATTTTGTATCAGGGAAATTATTGCCATCTCCAAGAGCAGTGCAGATTCCTTCACAAAACATTTATTGACTTGCATATGCTTCAAATTTTTTGTTTCCTAAGTGGTTCTTTCTGTTCAAGTCAGTGGGAACTTGTCTGAATAAGGACTGAATTGAGATGTCAACATTCCAAATCTGTCATCCTAAATAATTCTGTGTAGTGAAACATCTTGAGAGAAATACGACTGATACTGAGGGATCCTCTTTGAGTGAATTTATGTCTCCCTGTCCACATCTACCTTTCCAGCAACATAATGCAGCTTGATCACGTACCTCTTTGAAATGGGAAGCAAGACTCCCACTTAGTTTAGTGTTACAGGATCATGTCTCTGAAGAACTTCCAATTATTGCAACATCAAAGCTAGAAATTTCATCCAGTCATGACTGCCACAAGTGATAATCTAAATCCCTAACTATGGTGTCTGTAAAATAAAAAAGCAAAACACTACATAACACCAAACAACAACAAAAAATGAATTCTTCAAAAATAGGCTATCTTGTACCTTTATAATGGCAAAATATTTGCCAAATTGTTCTTGGTTTGACCAGGACTGCATATATGGCACTATCACATGCACTGCATACAGCTTAAAGTACAGAATTACTTGGATAAGCTATTGACAAAAAGATGGCTTTCTAGTTTACTACTACTAGTCTGAAATCAAATCCTCATGTCCTAAAATGATCAAAGGGCTCTTTTGATGTTTCTGAAGGTCTAAGTGTTTGTTTTCTCTAAAGGATCTCTTCAGGGTGCCAGAGGTCCTGGAAACCATGAAATGCACAAGACAGGTCCAGCATTCCATAATGGTACTGTATCATAGAATCATAGAATCAACCAGGTTGGAAGAGACTTCCAAGAGCAGATTCACTAGGGAAATGATGTGGGATTTGATCTTACTGAACATGCATCCTATGGTGTCTCTGCACACAAGCACTGAGGTTGTTCATTCCCACACCAGAAATTCTATTTACCATATCATAGGAGGTCAGGTTTTGGTCCTAGCAGTAGGATAGTCAGGAAAACTTGAGAAGAGCAACAGGAGTCAGTTTAAACTTCAGCTTATGGTGGGCCAGATTCAGCACAAACAACTTGTGTCAGTTTGGAAAGGTCATTTAAATTCAGTTTATGAGCATTACTGTGACTAGCAAGTGCATCCTAGATAAAATTAGACAACAATTTAGGTTAGAAGGAACCTCTGAAGGTTATCTGGTCCAGCTCTCTGCTCAAAACTTTCACATTCAACTCCAGTTTCAAAGTCAGGTCCAACTCCAAAGAGCTCTCCAGGAAAGTGATTTGTGGACAGGAAAGGATAAAGGCATAGTCAATTAACTCATTTGCTTAAACATAAAATGTAATAGTGGCATATGAGAGACTCACACTGTTGTAACCTACCAGTCAGAGGTGTCTGTGATTTAGGGATCAGTTTCATGTATGACATTGGATTGATTTTACAGGGAGGGAAAGATTAGATTGTAAAGAAGTACACAGAATGCAAAGAACTGGACTGTTCAGTGGATGAAGAATTGGCTGAATGAACACATCCAGAGGGTAGTGGTCAACAGCTTGATGTTCAGATGGAGATTGATGACAAGTGCTATCCTTCAGAGTTTTGTACTGGGACTGGGACTGTTTGATATCTTTATCAATGATATAGTGGGATCGATCACAGCCTCAGCAAGTTTGAAGATGATACCAAGTTGAGTGGTGAGGCTGATGTGCCTGAAGGACAGGGTGTCATCCAGAGGGAGTAGAATAAGTATGAGAAGTGAGCTCGTGTGAATCTTATGAAGTTCAACAAGTGCAAGGTCCTGCACATTGGTTGGGGCAATCTGCCAGTATCAATACAGGCTAGGGGCTCATGAGGTTGGAAGCGGTCTTGTGGAGAAGGACTTGGGAGTACTGGTGCAAGAAAGGCTGGACATGAACTAATAATGTACACTTGCAGACCAGAAGGCCAGCCATGTTCAAATAAGGTGATTCTGCCACTTCTCAATTCAAGAGAGATGTTGAGGTGCTGGAACATGTCCAGAGAAGGGTGACAAAGCTGGTGAGGGGCCTGGAACACAGCCCTCTGAAGGGAGGCTGAGGGAGCTGGGGTTGTTTTGCCTGGAGGAGGCTCAGGGGTGATCTCATTACTGTCTACAACTACCTGAAGGGAGGCTGTAGCCAGGTGGGGTTGGTCTCTTCTCCCAGGCAACCAGCAACAGAAGAAGGGGACACAGTCTCAAATTGGAGTTGCTGTCCCTGGAGGTGTTCAAGAAAGGACTGGACAAGGCACTTAGTCCATTGGTCTAGTTGACTGGATAAGGTGATAGGTTGGACTGCATGAGCTTGGAGGTCTCTTCCAACCTGGCTCATTCTATGATTCTATCACTTCTGTTTGCAAGCACATCTACAAATACAGTACAAAAGGAAAAAAAAATTACTATGCTCTGTGCCACAGAAAGGCAGTAAATAAATAAGTGCACCAAAGATTTTGTCTGCAAATTATTTTAGCTTTTCCTAAATTATTGCATGTGACTATGAAGAGAAAATGATGGGGAGGGGGGAAGTAAAAATGAGGGACCACTTTTGGTTTTTTTAATTGTGATATTAATATTTTATTTTTAATTGAATAATAAAATGGGTTTGGGATATTTATTTTTCTAGGGTTCCCTTAAAAACAGTGATTTTCTCTGATACAAATAACATTTGAATATCTATAGTGCAAACTAATAATTAAAAAAAGTAACAACTCTTGTCAGCAGAACAAACCTCAAAGGCCAGATGCTGAACAGGTCATGAAAAAATCTTGCACTGACACTTAGGCCTTTATATGATATAAGTTACAGAACAGAATCTGAAGTGATGTGCTTGGCTCCCTTTTCCTCTAACTGTCACTGATAACAGACAGAAGTATCACACGTTTGTGACAGTAAAATATCACTTGCCAACATCATATTTTGAATTACTGGGGAAAAAATAAAGGCTTCTGTAGTACTTTTCTCCCATGATATTGCTGTAATTTACTTGCAATGAAATTAATTGCCTGGTTGAGAAAAGTGCAAATATAAGTGCAAACGAGAAGGTTTTCCTTTGGTTGCGACTGGATGCAGTCTGTTGTTATTAAACCTCTTAATAATTAAATACAAGGAGCTGCAGGAAAATAATATTTAGGTCTTTGATTTAAATTTAGAAAAGGGGAAAAAAAGGAAGCAAACAAGAAATGCATCGGTAAAGACCTTTACACAGTCCTCCTCTCAAGTGATGTTATTTCTTATTGACCAAGTCTCAGAATTATTAATATTTAGCCTTATATTATCAGGACTAGCAGAATGACTTACAGAAGTTTCCATGAACATGAAATTTCTTTCTTTTTCCTGAATATTGTCTTATTCTGTCTCATTTTCATTTTAATTATCTGATCTGAAGAAGCAGATTTGGGAGTAATATTGCACCTAATTGCACCTCGATACGCCTAAGTGGCATCTATAGACAACCACATGTCAGTACTCGGATTACGCTGGCAGCAGTACTACTTCAAAAAACCATTCCTGTCTTTTGTAGGAAGATTTAGCTTCTGATTCCCAAAGTGAATTCAGAGACTGCTGCTGCTGGTCCACAGAGCTCTGACATGAAGTCTGCATGTATCTGTGGAATAACACTGAGCCTGAATTTTAGAAGGGCTCTCAGAGACAGTTTTGAAGGTGGTGGTGTGAAGTAATCACACAAACAATGGAGATTATCTGACTGCATGTGCAATGTTGACCACAAATATCACAGTATCACAGTATCACAGTATGACCAAGGTTGGAAGAGACCTCATAGATCATCAAGTCCAACCTGTCAACACAGAGCTCAAGGCTAGACCATGGCACCAAGTGCCACGTCCAATCCTGCCTTGAACAGGTCCATGGACAGCGACTCCACCACCTCCCTGGGCAGCCCAATATCACTCAGAAGGGTTAAACACAGACCTCTGATTGCTGCTAATCATTCTGCCCAATTATCCTCAGAAAGAAGCATATGCAAAGGGCAATTTTGGTCATCTCTGAATGGTGTTAATGGTAGAAAGCAAATATTTTGTTAGGTCAGGGTGCTGGTGTGTAGAAATGAGAAACTCTTGCCTTGTAGCTGGAAAACAGATCTGTCCTTTGGCCTATAATACAGTAACTTCTGATCAAGAAAAAAATAACTTACCATTTAGACCTTTACACTTTATGAGGTCTTCCAGGAGTTGTATCTCATCAGGACAGGTGACATGTTGTGATACACCGACAGAAATGTCCAATAAACCCCAGTTGTTGCAGAATTTGGATTCTGATCACATAACCAGTACTTTTTCTTTTATTCCTTCTTCTTGAGCTGTCCCTGCAGAGCTGATAAATATAAAAGTCTGTCTGAACACCTCATCTGGAGAGTAATTCAGTCACACAGAGTTTTTTATGGGATGGATGTCTAATCTAGGTTGCTGACTGGAGTTGCAATAAAATGCTCACAACTTTCTGCAGTTGTGCATTGCTTAAAAATAGCTTGGGCTAACTTTTACATATTTACTAGGTGCTCCTCAGACATGTAAACCTGCAGATTTATTCAAATAATTTAAAGTCTTTTAAATGCTAACTGATTTCTTAAAGTCAGCACTCCTGTGCTTTGTACAAACAGTGCTCTTTTCATCAGTTTTACTACCGATGCCTACTATTTTGCCATCAGTAAGGCAAGAGTCATTCACATGAGAAATCAAAACGATACCTCGTTAACAGCAAACATCAGGACACAATTTGCTGATCATGATAACTTTGCTGACAATAGCTGAGGTCAGGTTTGCAGTTCTCTGAAAATAGTTGAAACCTTAGACAAAGCACAAGCACCTGCCAGAGCTTGGTGAGCTGAAATATCAGCCATGTTGTCACTTTCTGAGATAAATTCGAGAGAGCAAGAAAATGTGTTTCCAAGAAGTTATTCTGTAACCGTTCTGTGCAACTCAGCGCTACGTAGTACAACTCTTAAATGGGTTTAAGGTACTCTGTGCCTAATAGAAGAAACCTAAAGTGGAGCCAACAGGAATTAAAGTTTTCAGAATATTATTAAATATCTGAAATGCTATCTTAAGCAATGGTTTTTAAATAATTATAGCCTTGTCAGAAATTTTCAGTGGAAGTGAGTAGAGAAAAATAAACAACAGGAAACAACAACTATAAAGATGGTTTTGATTCTCCAGACTGTCATGGCGGCAGGGAATTAACGTGGCCAAGACAGGAACTATAAAAAATAGAATTATTTTATTTTCCTGGAACCCTGCCCCCAAAACTATACACAAAAATTAGTTTAGTTTATTAGCAGACTCAGTTCGATCAGGAATATCTTACAAAGGATACTATAGATAAATTTAGGCATTTAGGAAGTCAGGAAATGGAAAAGGCTAAGATATAAATGCAGTTTTACCCCACTATCAGTCAATCTGAGCAGAAGATTAAGGGAAAAACTATTCAGGGATGTGAGATAGACACTCAGCAAAGATTTCTTGCCGGATTCTTTCTGCAGGAGCAGCTTGTGACATTACTGGCAATGTCCAATAATAGAGATCCTTGCTACAGAAGTCCGAAATGAGTCACAGAGCTGCCAAACTCAGAAATGTCTTGAGCACTTCTTCCTGGCTGGGGTGGTCGCGGGATGATGCTGCCCGCACAACGGCAGGGGAGAGCCAAAAACTGCGAGGGTCCCCCCATCCGGGAGGCAGCCAGCAACTAGCTACTAATAGGGTCTGAGAGAAGGCAGTCCAGGTGCTGCCATCTCTCTGTCTCTAAGGACCCAAGGCTCATCAGCCTGCCAGCTTGCACAAAAGATTGCAAAGTGGGGACAGCCATCCAAAGCAGAGACAGTTCAGTCATAGCAGGAGCTTGTTCTTTGCAGTGCCAGGGGACTCTCCAGATGAGAACTATCAAGGTAGGAAGCACCCCAAGGCAGGAAGAAGCTCTATTTATATCTTTCTCTAGACAAAGTGTTCATTTACCATTTACTAGGCGCAAAAACACAGCCAATCACCAGTCCAATTTCAGTGCGGGCATCTGTATGGGTCAACCCACATGCAGTAACAACCCTTTGCTGCCCCCCTTCAAGCCTGAGGGGGAGGGGAAGCAGAGTTTTTGCACCTTTCTTCTCCAAAAGACAGGGAGAAGAGAAGAATTTGGGGTATCCAGGATACAGTAAGACCAGTGACTGACCCACTAAGCAGATGTTTGAACTATAGAGGTCAGAATTGTAGTTCAGTTTGTACATGAGTACAAGACTTGGGATGCAAGCACTGAATTTCACTCAGGTATTTTTTTAAATGGGTCTGAAAACAAAAAGTTTTGAAAAGCTGGCAATGAAAGTTTTCCCCTGAGATTTCAAGGCCTTTCTGCTTCTAGTGAAATAAGAGCTTCTCCTAAAATATTTTAGCACTTTTAATACTAACAGAAATGGAGCAGGAAGTGTGGGCATAGGCAAAGTTGAAAGTGGAAAGTAAAAGTGGTCTAAATACTTTTGAATCATAATAAAGCTTGGAGTTTTTTCAAGTTCAGGGTGAAGCTTTAAATAATCTGTTTCTTTATCTGACTGGTAAGCCCATATCTACATTAATGGGAACTGCATACAGTATATTCCTGGTGTGATCTCAGAAGAATCACATAGAAATAACATCATTTGCCAACTGGCCATTGAAATAGCTGTGCCTATGCAGCTTGAAATTCACCTTTTTTTTCACCGCAATGAGTTGCCAGGAGAGATGCAAACTGCCTTTCAATGTCAGGTCTTTTGGGGCAGTGAACCTTTCAAGGAACTTCCTTGCAATTTAGCAATTCTGATGCAGAGTATTTTTCCCCACAAGAATTATCTTACACAGTTTTTAAATGAGAATTCATCTATTTCCAATCTCTGACAGAAAGTTGAAGGCACTCAGAAAAAAAACTCACTAATATCAAAGCAAGAGTGAATAACCCTTTGGGATGGAATTGAAAGAATAATTCTTTCCCACTAATATAAACTCTGACTGGAAGCTGCTGTCATTACTGACAGGTTTTGTAAAGTTGTACACCATACACAGTTCCTGTGTAATGGCAGACTTTTGACAAATGAGAAACCTGAGGTGGACATTAGTAAGAAATTCCTGGACACTAAATTAGAAGTATAGTCTAGCAGAAACTGTCCTTGATTTTCTGCACAGTCCACACAATATGTATATCCACCTATACATCTACTGAGCATCTCTAAATTGCTAATGTTCTTGCAGTACAGGCCTGCTGCAGATTATGATTTTAGAACTCTCTCTGGTTTTGCCTTCCCTTATAAAGGGAAGACTCTCTACAATCTCAGTGGCAGCCTTGGGATGTTGACATCATTTTCAAATCAATTGAACCTCAACTTACAGTTGAGGTTAAATATTGCCTGATTAAGGCAAGGGTTGGTTTGTGAAGTCAAAAATGAAAATGAGAGTGATTTGCCATTGGAATGGGCTGCCCAGGGAAGTGGTGGAGTTGCCATCCTTGGAGGTGTTGAAGAAAAGACTGGATGGAGCACTCAGTGCCATGGTCATGATAAGTTGGACTTGATGATCTTGGAGGTATCTTCCAACCTGGTTGATTCTATGATTCCTTATATGCTAGAGAGAAAAGAGATTCTGTGTTTATGAGACAGGTAGAGAGTGGGATCTGGGGAGAGAGAATAAAAAAGGCTAAGTGTATGTACCTGTCTCCCAACTAAGGTGCCAGTTAGAGATGTCTGGAGAAGAGAGACCTTGCATGATTCACTTCTTTTATTCAGAAGAACGTAGACCAAGTGGTAGCTTCAGAGGATTTCAGCAGAACACTATCCTGCCCTTTCTCAGCAGAGCTTTATGGAATATCTGAGCTCTCTCTTTGTCAGCAACTTGTCTTGGTGTGCATCTTGGTGAGTGGTGGAAACATTGCCCTCAGTGGAAAAAAAAAAGATAAGATTGTTTCGGGGAAAGAAATGTCTGAAGCTGCATAGATTGAACAGGAATTAGGAGAAATTAGAAACAGAAGTAGAAATCCCCTCAAATTTATGTTGAGGAAGGATAGGGAAGAAGACAGAAAATGAGAAAAAATAAGTCCAAGCTCACATTAACACCTCCTTTGCCTCAATCTTCAATAGTAAGGCAGGTTGTCCTCAGGATATCTTGACTTCTGAGCTGGTAGGTGAGGTCAGAGAGCAGAATGGGGCCCAATAATCCAGGAGGAAGTAGTTAGGAACTTGTTGAGCCTCTTGGATCCTCACAGGTCTATGGGACCAGATGAGATCCATCCTAGAGTGATGAGAGAGCTGGCATATGAGCTTGCCAAGCTGCTCTCCATCATTTATCAACAGTCATACCTCATTGGAGAGGTTCCTGAAGACTGGAAGCTGCCAGTGTGGTGCCCATCCACAAGAAGGGTCAGAAGGAGGACACAGTAAATTACAGACCTCTCAGCCTGAACATGAGCCTGTAGTGTGCCCAAGTGGCCAAGAAGGCCAATGGCATCCTGGTCTGTATCAGGAGCAGTGTGGCCAGTAGCACCAGGGAAGTCATTCTGCTGCTGTATTCAGCACTGGTGAGGCCACACCTTGAGTACTTTGTCCAGTTCTAGGCCACTCAATTTGAGAAAGATGTTGAGGTACTGGAACGTGTCCAGAGAAGGGCAACAAAGCTGGTGAGGGGGCTGGAGCACAGCCCTACAAGGAGCAGCTGAAGGAGCTGGGGTTGTTCAGCCTGGAGAAGAGGAGGCTCAGGGGAGACCTCATTGCTGTCTACAACTACCTAAAAGGAGGTTGTAGCCAGGTGAGAGTTGGTCGGTCTCTTCTCCCAGGCATCCAGTGACAGAACAAGAGAATGCAGTCTCAAGTTGTGCCAGGGCAGGTTTAGATTGAACATTAGGAAGAAGTTCTTCATGGAAAGAGTGATTGCCCACTGGAATGGGCTGCTGAGGGAGGTGGTGGAATCACCATCCCTGGAGGCATGTAAAAGGAGGCTAGATGAGGCACTTAGTGCCAAGGTTTAGCTAATTAGAAGGGTTAGGTGATAGCTTGGACTCGATGATCCTAGAGGTCTTTTCCAACCTGGTTAATTCTGTGATTTTGTGATTCTGTGATTTCCTGACATGTAGGATAATCTAACTTCCCCATCTGCATGGAGAGCACATGAAACTGTTCACAAGAAGTAACAAAACAGCATGGTCAGGTTTGACTTAGCATTTACCAAGCACTAAGCAAAAAAGCATGTCTCTTAAACTAAGATCATAAAAAATGAGATTAAATAAACAAAGTAAAAAAAATATATCATGCTCACAGCGTTTTGCAAGAAGATGAAACACTTATTTAACAAACAATGAAAACGTACAATGGGCAACATAAAATGCATGCAAAATTAAATCAAGCAGGTACATTCATCACTGACAATAGAATAAATGGACCCAAGCACCAAGCATTTATTTTAATGACCTAAGGCAACATGAGGATAATGACATAAGATAAAGGACACTGTGAAAAGTCATGGGGGGTTTTCTATAGCATGTAGCACAAGGGCAAACAGACACCGGAGTAGAGTTGCACTTGACGCTTGTTTTGACTGTGATGGAGAACTAAGGTAGGAGGATGGTTATCCTTTCAACAGGCTAATTGAAAATCCATTTATTTTAGGTGGCCAAACTGGCTTGATTGTGTCAGTATTGGCAGGCTAACCTGTTGGTTTGATTTTAACTTTTGAGTGCCTGACACTGTGTGACACATTTAGTACATTAAAAATAAATAAATAAATAAAGACAATCCAAACTATTGAATTGAAAAAAGTCTTTCCAAATGGTGAAGTAGTTCATACAAAACCTGTTAAGACAGGACATAGTGGTATGAGTTGTTTAAGTTTTCCTGTAAAACAAAAAGTTCAGCAAAATCAGCATGAAGCATATTCTGGTGGAGCTCGATTGCCTCAAATGTTTTACACTGAAAAACTTCCAACTTTAGGTAAAGGTCCTATGGAAGAGCATTGTCTTTACAAACATTGCATCTGAAACTACAATCTTTAAGAGCCCCAATAATTTTACTATGAAAGACCATAGTAGAAGAGAGAAAAGGAGACTTGGAGGGGATTTGATAAATGTTTATAAGTATCTGAAGGCTGGCCAGGAGCTGGGGGACAGGCCCTTTTCTCTTGCTCCCTGTGATAGGACAAGGAGCAGCGGGTGTAAATTGCAGCACAAGAGGTTCCGCCTCAACACAAGGGGGAACTTCTTTACTCTAACAGTCACAGAGCACTGGAACAGGCTCCCCAGAGAGGCTGTGGAGTCTCCTCTGGAGACTTTCAAGGCCTGTCTGGATGTGTTCCTCTGTCATCTGTGTTAGTATTGTCCTGCTCTGGCAGGGAGGTTGGACTCTATAATCTCTTTGGGTCCCTTCCAACCCCTAACATCCTATGATCCTATGATCCTATGACCATGTCAGGAGAAGACAAACTCTTCTATCAGATATAGCCTTCTTTGCTCTCCTGAGTTTGATTGTTCAGAGATACCCACCCCTGACTGACTGCACTCTGTACGATGTGTGAAAGTAAAGAAGAGTCAGTGATTTACCTGCCCCAGAGAAATTGTTCTCATTTTTGTGCAGTTCTTTCCTGTGATCTCCAGAAAGGATCATGAACGAGTATGCTTGTGAGCTGAACATGCTGCTCCCGTATGGGAATCAAGAAATGCACAATTTCTACTAGAGGCTGTATCTAGTGCTTTCTCCAAATTGATACTGCCTGTATCATCTGTGAGAAATGATTAATATAATCAATGCTTATAGCATCCCAAGTGTAAACATCCTCCCCCCTGCAGCTTTCCCCACTGCCCTTGTGAATGGCAAGCAAACAAGATGCCCAGAGGACCTGAACTGCAAAACCAGTGTTGTGTCTCCTGGCAGAAGGGTAAGTATTCTCTGTGGGCTGCTGAGCTCAGGCTGAGTGCAGCCCACTTGCGAAAGCTGTACATACCACTCATGTTGTGTCTTGGTAGGGACCTGGGGAACTCACAGCAGCTTTGGGGTTGCTTGGGGTTTTTTAAGCTAAAATCTAGGAGCGGTCTTTCTGCTCACCTGTAAAAAAAGGGATAGTTCACCTCAGAAAGACTCCATAGAAGGACACCACAAATTGAGACAGGGTACCTCTGCTCTAAGTTAGACATTTAAATGGTCAAATCAGTCATTTCCTGGCAGAGCCTATTTCTCTCCACTGAGTATAAGGGAATCTAGCATGCCTAGCTCAGGCTTAGACATCTATCTTTTTGACATTTAACTTAGGTAAGTGACTCCTGGGCCAAGGATGCTAAAAATCACAATAATGAGTCACAGCAAATAAATGGGGAAGAGAAATTTCATCTGAGTTCCACTAAAGGGCACATTTTGACCCAAATAACTTCTTTCACATTTGAGCTGCAGCTTCTCTTCTGTTTGGTCAGAATACAACAACATCAGAGTACAGGAGTGGTCATTACACAACTGGAGAGAATTAAGAACAGATTCAATGCCAACTTCATTAAAGTCCCTGAATTGTGAAAAGAAATATTAATCTCTGCTTGCTTTCTTTTTGTTTTTTTTTTCTTCCTTTCTGTTTTCCTTCCTTTCTGTTTTCCTTTCCTATCCTGTTTCTTATATTATAGTGAAGAAATGTATTTACTTCATTACAAGATAGTCTTTATTTCTCCATGAAAAGTAAGACCAAGAAGCTAATAATAATTCCATTATTCAGAGCAAAACAGTCATTTAAAAAGCCTGTAAGAAAAAAAAACACAAGTAAAGGTTATTTGTAGACATATTGATTGATAGATCATTGAGGAACTTTCATGCCTTTCTACATATTTCTATAGCACCAACTTAGAAGAAACAAAATCTACTAATTATATAAGTCCTAAGTCATTTTAGAAACATCAATTGGGACATATTAGGTAGCTTAGGTGAAAACTGCATGCTGATTATGCTCAACCTGTTTCTTATCAGACTGTTCTTATTCTGTAATGCTTATTGCTGTGATTATGAGTACAAGGAAGTAGCTGTGGAAACAAGATGGGTCATAGAACTATTTTAACTGGTGACAAGGAAACCTAGTGTCTCACGTGCAGTGAAGATCAGCAGGCTGCAGATTGAGAAGAAGCAACTTTTTACTGGATTCTTCATTTCTTATGCAGAAGAGGGAGATACATCAAACTTGTGTGAAGATTAAAATGGTAGAGTGTTCAGTGCCTTAAATTGAAAGAAAGAACCTGAGGAATAAAGACAGAACCCAACAGAATTTTCACAGAACGGTCAAGTACCTCAAAGTTCAGTTAAAGGGAATTACCTGCCAAGTACCTCCAAGTGGAATTAAAGGGAATTACCTGTCAACTCCAATCTTTTGATAGCAAATCACATCATCTACTGGACTTCACAAAGCATTTGACACTGTCCCACACAAAATTCTTGTCTTTAAATTGGAGAGATATGCATTTGATAGATGGACTATTCAGAGGATAGGGAATTGGCTGGACAGTTGCACTCAAAGAGTTACAGTCTTGATGTTCAAATGGAGACCAATAACAAGTGGCATTTCCCAAGGGTTGATATTGGGATTGACATCTTTGTCAGAAAAATGGACAGTGAGATTGGGTGGATTCTTCCTAAGTTGGTTGACAGACCCAAGATTTGTGGTGCAGGCAACACACCGAAGGGAAAGGATGCCAGACTTGAGAGGTGGGCCCATACAAACATTGTGAAGTTCAACAAGGCCAAGTACAAGGTCCTACAAATATATTGATGTAATCCCAAGTGCAAATACAGGCTGGGTGGGTGAACAGCCCTGTGGAAAATATCTTATGTGTCCTGGTTTATGAGAAGTGCAACATGACCCAGCAGTGTGTCCATGCAGCCCATGACATGTGTGCATTGTTTGTTCCTATCCTGTTTCAGAGAAGGACTTACTTTGGGGAAGATAAGTGAAAAAAATCAGAAAGAAGTCTGGTGTGTTGGTATGATGATAAACACATGTGATTTCACACAGCAACGTGTAACTCTAGGCAGTGGAAGGCTGTAGATTGTCATGTTAAGTGTGATGATATTGATTAAAGATAGCAAATGGAAAAATGTACTTCAGCCTTAATATGTTCATGATTCTGGATTTCTTCTGCTATAAGACTGTGATGGTTCAGGAGTTACCGGCCCCCTACCCACTCTCATGGAATCATCCAGACTAGACTCAGCTGGCTGGAA
>WAAF01020797.1:28196-85522 GCA_013400475.1 Tricholaema leucomelas | reverse complement strand
TTTTTAACCCTATAACCTCAACCTGGGACATCTGGATCTTCTCTGACAGGTCCCTGCCTCCTGTCCAGGAGAACCCAGAATCCCTGCTTCATTCTCAGCAAGGTCAGTCTGTGCCTGTCCTAAGAGCCTGGACATGCTCCAGCTCCAAGTGTGATCCTGAGTGTGATCCCCACAGAAGCCATGGGCACGGAAAGCAGCGCAGACCGTGGCTGGATGTGACATTCCAGGAGCACAACTCACCTTTCTGGGAAGAGGCAGCAGCGGAAAGGGCCAGGCAGGGACTGTGCCCTGCAGCAAGGAGCCTTGGCAGCAATTCCAGGGAAGGTGGCAGGTCTGCAAATGAATTCACTCTGGTACAGCTTGATCCAAGTCAACGTCAAACAACACTTCTGAGGTCAGCTCAGGAGCTTCTGGGATGAATTTGGCTTAGTGGAGCTGTCTTAAAGATAAGCAAACAAACAAATGTGCCAACGAAGCCTGCTGCCCCCCTCAGCAGAAGCTTGTGCTGGAGAGCTAACTTTGTGGGTTCTTTTATTTAAGGCTAGGTGATGAGCTTGCTAACTTCAAGCAGAGGTTCTGCATTTAACATTCGAGCCAGGCTTTGATTCCTCCTGATCCTTGCCCAGAAGAAGTCATCTCTTAGTTTATTAGCATTTAAAGGTCCAGGCTTGACTGGTAGCCCAGACTCAGGAGTTTCCCTCAGAGATCCTTTCTGTGCCCTCACTTTCACAAAGAGTCAACAAGAAGCTGTTCTCCCTACTTTAGAAACGGGAGAGAAAAACATCAGAGGCTGCCTGCAATGTGCTAAAATGATTTAATCTAAATTACACTGCATGGCTGACTTCATGGAGGAGAAAGTTCTTCACTGAGAGAGTCTTTGGCTACTGGAATGGGCTGCCCAGGGAGGTGGTGGAGTCGCCGTCCCTGGAGCTGTTCAAGGCAGGGCTGGACGTGGCTCTTGGTGCCATGGTCTAGCCTTGAGCTCTGTGGTAACAGATTGGACTTGATGATCTATGAGGTCTCTTCCAACCTTGGTAATACTGTGATACTGTGATGGGGTGACTAATGAAACAGCAATTCCTCACTGAGCATCTTCCCCCCTGCCCCAGCTTCTTATCTTTATCTCTCCATTAAAACTTCTTCCTGGTCTAAACATCTCTGCTCTGAAGTTCTCTTCTCCATTAAGTGACTTCTTTAGGACTGGGGACCTAAACCTTCAGCCCTGCCTGTGGCTGCATGCACAGACAGGACTACCTATCCACAAGTGCTATTTTTCATGCTCTACATCATCATCGTCGCTCTTGATGAGAGGAGACTGAGGGGAGACCTGCTTACCACTCTCTACAAGTGCTTGCAGGGTGATGTGGAGTCTGCCTATGGCAGGGGGTTGGAACTGGATGATCTTTGAGGTCACTTCCAACCTAAACCATTCTATGATCCTATGATTCTTCTCCCAAGGAATAACGACAGGATAAGAGGAAATGACCTCAAGTTGCACCAGGGGAGGTTTAGGTTAGACTCAAGGAACAATTTCTTCCCCAAAAGGGTTGCCAAGCCCTGAAAGAGGCTGCCCAGGGCAGTGGTGGAGTCCCCATGGATCTAAAAGCCATGGAGAGGTAGTGCTGAGGGCTATGGCTTAGTGGTGCCCTGGCAGTGCTGGCTTAAGGGCTGGATTTGATGCTCATAAAGGACTTTTCCAACCCAAACAATTCTGTGATTAGGGAGTTAAAGGAAGCATCCAGGTATTGCATAGCATCTAAACTGAATGTACAAACATTCCAGTTTGGTTAAGAAGCAGTTCCCTGGGCTGTGGCAGAAGGGATAAAAGGAAAGTCATTTAAACCATGAAAACCAGAAAGTGAGGCAGTTGTTTTTTTTTTTCCCCAGCAAGGTCTATTTCCCCCCATGAACTTTTCAAACAAGAAGAATCAGGAATGATAATTCAGACTGAATTATTCTAACATGTCCCTGTCGCTGAATTTCAAAGAGCTCAGATAAATTAGGCAGGCTAAATCCATCCATGATTATTAAGCACGAACGTCCAGATGTAAATTTAATCCTAGTGAATTCCAGAGTTGTTGACTCCCAGAGTTTGGGGTTGTACAATCCCAGAGGACTGCTCTAATCTCACTTTCTTCTTCTTCAGGCACTTTTCCTAGGTATCTGGTGCTGGTCACTGTCAAGAGTGAGAGTAAGAGCTTTTGTTTGACTTGCTGCGGCTGTTTTCCTGGTCTCAACCCCCTGCCGGAGCTGTGAGTAATGCAACCTCGGCAGACCTTCAGCACACGCTGAGGAAAACAGCAACAGAAGCACAGAGTCACAGACGCTGTGGGTTGGAGATCATCCAGTCCAACTCTCCTGCTAAAGCAGGGCGCACACAGCAGCTTGCCCAGGATCACAGGGAGGTTCTCCTCTGCCTCTGCTCTGCCCTGGTGAGAGCTCATCTTGAGTACTGCCTTCAGTTTGGGGCTCCCCAGTTGAAGAAGGACAGGGATCTGATGGAGAGGGGTCAAGGGAGGGCTCTGAGAAGGATTAGAGGACTGGAACACTGCTGGATGAGGAGAGGCTAAGGGACCTGGGGCTGCTTAGTCTGGAGAAGACTGAGAGGGAGTTTAATACAGGTTTGTAAATATCTGAGGACTGGGGGGTCAGTAGAGAGGGGACAGGCTCTGCTCACTTGCTCCCTGGCATAGGACAAGGAGCAATGGATGGAAGCTGCAGCACAGGAGGTTCCAGCTCAACACAAGGGGGAACTTCTTTCCTGTAAGGGTCCCAGAGCACTGGCACAGACTGCCCAGAGAGGTTGTGAAGTCTCCTTCTCTGGAACCTTTCAAGGCCTGTCTGGATGTGTTCCTATGTGACCTGAGGTAGATTGTATGGTCCTGCTCTGTCAGGAGGGTTGGACTGGATGATCTCTCTGGGTCCCTTCCAACCTCTGACATCCTGTGATCACAATGTCCAGGTGAGTTTGAAATCTCCTAGAGAAGGAGACTCCACAGCCTCTCTGAACAACCTGCTCCAGGGCTCCAGCATCTTCACAGCAAAGAATTGTTTCCTTATGGAACCTCCTGGGTTCCAGCTTGAGCTCTAACTTAGCACCACTGACAGAATCTAATCCCATCCTCCTGTCTCTGCTCTTTAGTTCTTGCTGAGCATTGATCAGACTCAGAATCACAGAATGTTAGGGGCTGGAAGGGACCTTTTAATGATCCTCTACTCCAACCTTCCTGCCAGACCAAGGTCACCTTTTTACCTTTTTCTGCCTTTTTTTTAACCCTCAGTCCAGTTTTCATTTATTTTTACACCACTTCTCCCCCATCTCCATCCTTTCCTCTCCATCTTTCTCCTATCTTTCTCATTTTCTTTCCATCTCCTTCCTCTGTTCCTCCACCTTCCTCCTTTTCCCCCCATCTCTTTCATTTCCCCCCATAGAATCAGTCAGGACTGGAAGGGACCACAACGGTCACCTAGTTTCAACCCCCCTGCAACCACCTGGTCTTCCTCTTTCCATCTCCATCCTTCTTCTCCCCATCCTTTTTTGCAGTCCAGTTTTCATTCTTCTTTTTTTAATCTCTCTTCTCCCCCCTTTCCTCTCCACCTTCCTTTGTCCCCCATCTCCCTCCTTCCTTTTCCATCTCCTTTCCTCCATCTTCCTCTTTCAATCTCCACTGCCATCCTTTTCCTCTCCATCTCCCTCCTTTCAGCACCCCCTCCCCTTTCCCAACCTGTCTGCCCCTTTCCCACCCTGTACTGCATTTCCCCCTTTTATTCCCCAAATGCACAGCACCTGGGTGCTATTGGAGTCTCCTCCCACCCCAGGTGTGGCCACTTTGCCCTCCCTGCCCACTCCCCTTTATAATGGGCCCCAGGAAAGGCAGCAGCCCTAAGCTTGCCCATTTGGGCAGAGGATCCTCCTCAGGATCATCACTGGTGAGTACCCATGGTGCACACTGGGTGTATGGTGGAGGGGATTCAAAGGCCGGGGGGCCTGGTGGGCCCCCCGGCTAGTTAGGGAGAAGCTTAGTGTTGAAGTACCTGAATCAAGGAGCTACAGACGTCACTAACTGCATTTGCTCTCATCCACTAATCCTTGCTTTCACAGGTGATGCAATAGAAGCTCCACCTGGGTAAGTCTAGAATGAGGACCTTTTGTTGCTGTTCTCATGGTGCATAACTGTCCTGGCTTGAGCTGGAACAGAACTGATTCTGATCAGTGAGGACTTTTCAGCTGTGATTTCCTAACTGGCATTTTTTTGCAGTGTCTGCTTCTAGAAGTGCTATGGCTTAATGCTTGTTTTTGTTTGCTCCTACAGAGACCGAGGTCACTACTACATCTTGTGTGCTACGCTGGTACAGGCTCACAGGATATCAGGGGCTGGAAGGGACCCAAAGAGATCATCGAGTCCAATCTCCCTGCCAGAGCAGGACCAGACAATCTAGTTCAGGGCACACAGGAACACAGCCAGGCCCTGAAAGGCTCCAGAGAAGGAGACTCCACAGCCTCTCTGGGGAGCTTGTGCCAGTGCTCTGGGACCCTTACAGGAAAGGAGTTCCCCCTTGTGCTGAGTTGGAACCTCCTGTGCTGCAGCTTCCATCCATTGCTCCTTGTCCTATCCCAGGGAGCAAGTGAGCAGAACCTGTTCTCCCTCCTGATCCTTAGCCCTCAGATATTTATAGACACTTATTAAATCCCCTCTCTTTTCCAGACTAAACAGCCCCAGGTCCCTCAGCCTTTCCTCATCAGGCAGTGCTCCAGTCCCCTAATCCTCCTCATAGCCCTCCCTTAAACTTTCTCGAGCAGATCCCTCTTAAACTGGAGAGCCTGAAACTGAAGGCAGTACTCAAGATGAGGTCTCAACAGGGCAGAGCAGAAGAGGAGGAGAACCTCCCTGGATCTGCTGGACACACTCTTCATAATACACCCTAGGGTCCCATTGGCCCTCTTGGCCACTAGGGCACATTGCTGCCCCATGGATGTTATCCAGCAGCACTCCCAGGTCCCTCTCCACAGGGCTGCTCTCCAGCAGATCACTTCTCAGCCTGAACTGGTGCGGTTTATTCTTCCTGCCCAGGTGCAGGACTCTGAACTTGTCCATGTTGAACCTCATTTGATGCTTCTGGGCCCACCTCTCAGTCTGTTCAACAGCCCCAGGGCTCTCAGCCTTTACTAATCACAGAGATGCTCCAGTTCCTTCAACATCTTGGCCTCTGCTGGGACTCCCTCCTGTAGTTTCCTGTTTCTCTTGAACTGGGGAGCCCAGATCTGAACCCAGTAGTCCAGATGTGGCCTCCTTAGGGAAGAGTAGAGAAGGAGAACCTCCCTTGACTGTAATCACACTCTTCTACGTGGACCCCAGTCTACTTCTTGGCCATGAGGACACATTGTTGGCTGAGGGTGAATTTGCTAAGGCATTTTTCTTGCATCTGTTGTTTGAGATCATCAATTATTGCAGGCTTGAAGGCAAAGGGGAATGCTTTGCATTGAGTCTAACCACGCATGTTGGCAAATAAAAGAGACAGAGCAATTGCAAACAAACCCTTGTGCAGTTTTGACACAAAAAGCAGCTCAAGGAAAGGTGAAGACTGAGTTGAATTGATCAGACATGAGTGGAAGTGCCTGGTGCTTGTAACAAGGATGGAGCCTTAGGAAGGTGAAATATATCTATAAAAAGATCTGTCAGTTATGGAGGGGAAACATAAAAACCCTGTAAATCTATATTTGAATCCCTTCCTTTCACACCACTTTTGCTGGCTGAATAATCATCTTTAATACCAGCTTTTAAAATGTCTCCTCCTAACCCAGATTATTCCTAAAACTGGTTGGAAAAAATCAGATTTCCTCCCCAGGGGCCACGTCAGTGTTTCTGTTTCTGCTCGTGTTCCAAATTGGAACACAGAAGTGAAAATCTGAAGCTTCTTCCCAAAAGGCATTTCCAAAAGAACCCGAGCTGGAAAGGCTGGAATGGTTCTTGTGATGTTTCAGCATCACAGGATTGTTTCTGGCTGATAGTGTGTGACTGGACACATGCAACAGCACAGCTCAGGAGTTGACCAGCAGATCAAGGGAGCTTCTCCTCCTCCTCTGCTCTGCCTCAGTCAGGCTACATCTGGAGCATTGTGTCCACTTCTGGGCTCCCCAGCTCGGGAGAGACAAAGAACTGCTGGAGAGAGACCAACAAATCTACTGAGGGGCCTGGAGCATCTCTGTGAGGAGCAAAGGCTGAGACCCCTGGGCCTGAGAGCCTAGAGAAGAGCAGCCCCAGAGGCAATCTTCTGAGCAATGCTCAGCACCATTTAGAAGGTGGAGATCAGGAGAATGGGGTCAGGCTCTTGCCAGTGGTGCCCAGTGATAGGACAGGGGACAAAAGGCACAAAACTGAGCTTGAGAAGTACCCTCTGAACAGGAGGATAAAGTTCTTTGGTGTGAGGGTGCTGTAGCCCTGGAGCAGGCTGCCCAGAGAGGCTGTGGAATCTTCTCTGGGTGCAGTCCTGGACAGCCTTCTGTAGATGCCTCTGCTTTAGCAAAAGATTTGAGCTAGATGATCCCCAAAGGGCACTTCCCAACCATGCTGGGACTCTGGGATTCTGCAGTTCCTTTGTTTTTGCCTGTGCTGAAGATTTTCACAGAAACATGCAGGTTGTCAAAGCTTCTCAGGATCACCAAGCCCAACCTAGAACCCTACTCTAAGATTCACCTTAAACCATGTCCCCAAGCACCACATCCAAACGACCTTAAACGCATCCAGGCTGGGTGACTCCACCAGCTCCCTGGGCAGCTCTTCCCATTTCCTTTCAACAAGGCAGAAATACTTCATCTTGAGGTAGCTCTGCTCTCTAAAATGGTAATGCTGTCACTAAGCACAACCCCTGAAAAGCAGGAGAGGACTACACAAAGCAGCAAATGTGTAGATGTTTGCCTCAGCAGATGGAGTCTGTTGGCAATCCCAAAGCAAGAAGAAGATTGCCATGGCAAAGTCAACACTGCAGAGAGCAGGCAGATTGTTTTGGACTTTTTTTTTTGTCAAGAGTTTTCATGGAAATTGAGCTACACAAAAATGTTTCAGCTTCATTGATGCAGTTTTTTGCCAATGAAAAATTGCCCCATCCAAAATTTTCCACCAGAGCTCTTCAGAACGTGCCTTGGCCTGTAGCATGGGTAGGCAAAGAGCCAGGTTTAAGAAACCTGGGGCCTGATCCTGGCCTCGTGTAGCAGCCCAACAGGGACCTGAGAAAGAACTGTGATTAATATTGAACACTTGGTCAGCCAAACTGGTGAAAAAGCCATAAGCTGGCAGAGATTCTTCTTTGCAGTGTTCATTGTGCAGCTGGCAAGGAGCAGCTTGGTGAATGAGCTTGCAGTGAGTGTTGTCCCCATGCCATACAATCATAGAATCACACAATGTTAGGGGCTGGAAGGGACCTCAAAAGATCATCTGGTCCAGCCCCCCTGCCAGAGCAGGGTCACCCAGAGCAGATCACGATGGAATGCATCCAGATGGTTCTTAAACATCTCCACAACCCTCTGGGCAGCCTGTTCCAGTGCTCTGTCACCCTCACAGGGGAGAAAAAAAAAATCCTTCTTCAGGTTCACAGGGAACCTCCTATGCTGCAATGACACAGGCTGGGAGAGGATTTGTTGAGTATGAATCAACCTCTCCTACGAGGACAGGTTGAGGGAGCTGGAGTTGTTCAGCCTGGAGAAGAGAAGGCTCTAAGGAGACCTAATAGCAGCCTGCTAGTACCTGAAGGGGGCTACAAGAGGTATGGAGAGAGACTGTTTGCAAAGGTGGTGATAGAATAAGGGGTAATGGGTTCAAAACTCCTCAGAGGACAGGCTGAGAGAGTTGGAACTCTGCAGCCTGGAGAAGAGAAGGCTTCGAGGAGACCTTGGAGTGGCCTTCCAGTATTTGAAGGAGGCTACAGGAGGGCTGGAGAGGGACTATTGACAAGGTCTTGTAATGACAGGATGAGGAGGAATGGGTTTAAACTGGCAGAGGGGAAATTGAGACTGGTTGTTAGGAAGAAGTTCTTTCCAGTGAGGGTGGGGAGACACTGGCATAGGTTGTCCAGGGAGGTTATGGATCATAGAATGTGAATGAAGATTCTGTGCTCCACAACCTCCATGGAGGTGTTCAAGGCCAGATTGGTTGAGGCCTTGAGTGACCTCTTCTAGTGGCAGGTGTCCCTGCCTATGCAGGGGGTTTGGAACTGGCTGAGCTTTGAAGTCCCTTCCAACCTAAACCAAAACCATCCTATGAAATTGGAGGAGAGGAGATTCAGGTTGGACACTGGGAGAAAGCTCTCTACCACGAGGGTAGTGAAACACTACAAGAGGTTGCCCAAGGAAGCAGTTGAGGGACTCATCCTTGGAGGTACTCAAGGTCAGCTCGACAGGGCTCTGGACAACCTGACCTAGTGGAGGATGTCCCTGCTGATGGCAGGGGGATTGGACTGGATGTCCTTTGGAATTCCCTTTCAGCCCAGACCATTCTATGAGTCTATGAAATCAGCTCTTTGTGCAATGTTGGGGTGCGTGAGGGAGGAGCTGCTCTGAGGGCCTGCTGGCAGTGCTGGGGGTTTAGCCCTCAGCAGGGCCATATCCTATGTTTGATGTCCAAATCCAGCCTTTCCCAATGAAGATTAAGAATGGGCTGCAAAACCTTTCCCAGCGCTTGTTAATGGGCAGACGAAATGCAGGACATCTCCTTGCAACCCCAGCCCTTGCTCTGCAGGCTTCCTGCACTTCCCAAGGGGCTGGGAAGGGAGGAGAAGCAAGGGCAGAGGATGGGACAGGCCATTTCTCTGAGCTTGCTTCTCTGGGTTTTTTTTTCCACAGGGAAAGCCCTGCTTGGCCAGGAAGGTGTGACATTGTTCACACACCCTGCAGGCTGTGGCTCTGATGTCTTCAAGCTGTGGCAGCAGCCAAGCTCTCCTCAGGACAGGGAGGAGAGCAAGGTACAGCTCCTCTAAGTGGGGATGAAACGTGTGTTCCAGGAGAGGCATGGAAGCAATCCCCTCCCCTAAGAAAGCAGCCAGCCCTGTTTGCAGCTGACAGATCTTCAGGGGTGGATGAAAACCAGCCTGTCTGTCTGCTCCATTCCTGGAATTCCCATGAGCCAACACCACAGAGCCATTCCCAGCAGGCTCCCAGTGCCTGTTAAGCCACATCACAGGAGAGCAAGGCTGGCAGGGCCCAGCGAAGCCATTGTTGCATCCATTCCGCTGTCCCAGAGCACAATTAGCTGCTTCTAAGTAATTACAACTGCAATGAGTCTGCTTGTATCCAAAACCTTGGCTAAGGGGCTTCAGGAAGAGCAGCCCAGTAGGTGGATCTATGCCGCTGTCTGGCGCGCAGACCGGACCTTGTCCTCAGCATGGTCTGGATGGAGATCAAGGATGTCCAAGACCCAGAAGAGGAGGAAGCAGGAGGTACCATGAACCCTAGTTTCAGCATCCCTCTCCAAGGAGACTATGTTCTTGGCAGCTTTGGGGTGCACCATCCGCGCCCCTTGAGAACCATGCTGCAGCTGAGGTGTCACCAGCATCATGGAGCTTCTCAGAGCTAGGCAGAAACTCCAAGGCCAGCACCATGCTAGGGGTTTACATTTCTTTCAGGGCCCAATAAGTCTTCCTTCCCTCCCTCCATCCCTGGAGAGATGGTTGTTTGGATTGTTACTGTCCTTAATTGTTGATGATATATGAGAGCTCATTGCAAAGGTTTTGTTGTTCTTGGAAGGGGCTTGAGGAGGACCTTTCCAGCAATGTGTCAGGGCTCAGTGCTCAGAGCTGTGTGGCTTTGGGCCCTCTGTCAGAGCCAGAGTTGCACTGCAGCTGGAGGCCCTTCAGGAGGAGAGGATGTGTTTGCTGCAAGCACCAGAGTGGCCACTTGCACTCAGAGTGGGGAAAGGCTTCTTGAATGACTCAAGGATGGATGCAGGCATCTGTGTTTTGCAGGTGCTATAGGGAAAGGGAGTTGTGGATGTAGGTAACATTAGGTGTCTTCCATCCTCCCCTTCCCCATCAGCATACCCTACAAGGAGAGGCTGAGGGAGTTGGGGATGTTCAGCCTAGAGAAGAGGAGGCTCAGGGCAGGGCTCTTGGCTCTCTGCAACTACCTGAAAGGAGGTTGTAGCCAGGTGGGGGTTGGTCATTTCTGCATCTGCATCATCTTAGTCTCTGCTGGACACTCTCCAGCAGTTCCTTGTCTCTTTTGAACTGGGGAGCCCAGAATTTGACACAGTGCTCCAGGAGTGGCCTCCCTAGGGCAGAGTATAGAAGGAGAACCTCACGCAACCTGCTGGCCACACTCTTCTTGGTGCCCTCCAGGATTCCATTGGTCTTCTTGGCCAGGAGGGCACATTGCTGCCTTATGGTGAACTTGTCGTGCCCCAGTTAAATACATGGGCAAGGATGACAGCATCTGAGTGAGCAAAAGGAGAGATGAATGCTTTATTATTTAGTCTCCAGCTTAAACGATTTTATAAACAATACTTTTGTTTTGCTGGATGAGGAGAAGTTAATCCAGAACTTTCTGGAGGCTGGGAACGTTTGGAGTGAATATTCCCACCAGGATTGTTGCAGCCAAAAAGTGACTCTATCTATTCAAAGCAGTGTGGCAGGGCACTTTAAAAGACCTGAGCTACTTAAGCAGGCTCTCAGCTGCATCCCTGTGGTCCAGCCTCCTCTCACAGTGTCTGATATACTCCCTGGATGCAATATAGACATCTCAGTGCTGCTGAAAAGGAAGGTTTTGGTGATGATTAATTGCTAACAGATTTTTGTTTTCCACCAAGGGAAAAACAACAACAACAAAAAAAACCCCAACAAAACCAGCCAATAAAACCCAAACAAACCCAAGAACCAAAAGACAAACCAACTCGAAACACTTGGGATGGGTTTCCAGCCTGTGGGCGTTTGCTGCTGATCAGAAGTGTAAACAATACTAAAACAATGTCCCCCTGCCCCCCAGGGGGAACAGAGTGTCCAATTTGCTTGGATTGTTGCAGGGGAGAGGAAGGGTGGTGCTGGTCCTCAGGGGGAGGGCAAACACGAGTGGGAAAATAACAAAGACTAAGATAAAAGCCCTAAGAAGGAAGCGAAATGCAAACTAGAAAGTGATCTAGCAGGGGATGGGGGTTGGATCAATGATCCCCAGGGGTCCCTTCCAACCCCTAACATTCTGTGACAGATGTGGAGTGCCACCAGCGTCACTTCTGGAGGAAGAAAAGCTCTTTGGAGAGCGAATGGTAGCACCATTGGTGCTCTGGAAGTGTAGGGTGGCTTGCGAGTGCCAAAGCGATGCCCTGCTCGTGCCTGCCGCAGGAAGGTCTTGCCCTGTTTGCTACAGCCTTCACAAATGGGGTTCCATAGAATCACAGAATGGGCTGAGTTGGAAGGGACTTCCCAAGGTCATCCAGTCCAACCCCTTCTGCAGTCAGAAGAGACATCCTCAACTAGATCAGGTCGCCCATAGTCCATCCTCACCTTGAGTATCTCCAGGGATGGGCCCACAGCCACCTCCCTGGGCAACCTGTTCAGACTCTCACCACCTGTACAGTGCAGAACGTCTTCCTAATGTCTAATCTCAGTCTCCCCTCTTCTAGCTTGGATCCATCCCCCCTAGCACTGTCACTACCTGACACCCTCAGAAGTCCATCCTCAGCTTTCTTGTAGCCTCCTTCACATACTGCAAAGCCACAAGAAGGTGTCCTTGGAGCCTTCTCCACTCCAGACTGAACAGCCCCAACTCTCTCAGCCTGTCCTCACAGCAGAGCAGCTCCAGCCCTCTGCTCATCCTCATGGCCCTTTTCTGGACATGCTTCAATGTCTCTGGATCTTTCCTGTCCTAGGGCCTCCTCTGTTTGAGGTTTGATTTTGTTCACAAAGGTATCACCCACAGATTAGTGGTTAAAAAAAACCCTCTCTGGTTTTTGAAGACTACTCCATGACTAAAGAGCTCAGCAGAAGTCCAGGCTTAGTCACCTCTATGGAGAGCTCTATCGAGATTTGAAAGTACTAAAAGAAATGGGCAACAGTTTAGGAAGAAAGCAGAATCCTTTTGAATTGACATCTGATTCATATTGGGAAGGAAGGAAGCAGAAATAAAAGAGAATGTTCTCCATAAACAGGTGAAACTAATTTTTGTTGTGGTGAGAGGTCCTCATAGCTGCCTTCGAAGTGCCAGGTCAGGGCATCTTTGCAAACAGATGTTCCTGCGAGATGAACCTCTGATCTGACTCAACAGGGAACACAGAGATCTTCTCCATACAGCAGACATTCAGACAGATCCTGGCTCAAAAGAAAGTTATTTTGATTCAAATGTTTGACTCAGAAGTTTAGTTCTAATATTAAAAAAAAAAAATCCCAAGGAACCTTCCCCCTCCAAAAAAAAAAAACCCAACCCAAAATAGATTCCAAACCTTTGTGGCATTAAAAAATTTCCAGGCTTGAGAAAGAAACTGAGATTTTTTTGGGTGTGTTTTGTTCTTTTCTGTGTCCACAGAATCCCAGAATTCAAGCATGGCAGACAGTGGAAGAGACCTCTGGAGATGGTGCTGTGTCCTGGAGGGAAGGCAGTTTCTCTGCCTAGCAGCCCTTGAAACGTTCTTCCTTTCTCCCTTCTGAGACCAAACCTCTCCTGTAGGTGCAGAGTGTCAAGCACTGCTTGACTAAGCCTTCCATGTGTCCTTCCTGGGGGCTTTGCAGAGAAGCAGAGAACCAAGGAATTCCAGGTTGGAAGCAGACCTCAAGGATCATCTGGCACAATCTTCATTGGAAAAAGCACAGCCAAATTTTCCTGGGACTGTTTCACAGAATCCCAGCCTGGTGGGGGTTGGAAGGGACCTCTGGAGCTCATCCAATCCAACCCCCTTGCTAAAGCAGAGCACCCACAGCGACTTGCCCAGGATCACAATGGCCAGGTGGGAGCTGGATGGGAGCTTGGAAAGGCTCTTGGGACTGGGAAGTGCAGGAAGGGATGAATGGAGTCTTACCCTCTGCCAGCTCTGCTGTCAAGTCAATAAATTAATAGGAAAATTGATGATTTCACAGAATCCTGGAATCCCAGCATGGGGAGGGTGGGAAGGATCCCCTAGTCCAACTGCTCTGCTAAAGCAGGGTCACCCACAGCAGCTTGCCCAGGATCACAATAGCCAAGGGGGTTGGAATCTCTGCAGAGAAGGGGACTCCAAAACCTCTCTGGGCAGCCTCCAGCACCCTCACAAGACAGAGTTTTCACGTCATCTCCAGATGGAACCTCCTGGGTTCCCGTTTGTGCCCTTTGCCCCTTGTCCTGTCACTGGAATGGATCTGGCAGGGTGGTTGGAACCAGATGATCCTTGTGGTCCCTTCCAACCTTTACTGATTCTATGATTCTCCTGCCCCTGCACCCTTTAGCTGTTGATGAGCGAGGTGGAGATGTCCCGTTCCTGGGAAGGTCCTGGGTGAGGTTGCACAGGGCTCTGTGCAATCTGCTCTGGTTTCAGATGTCCTTGCTCACTCACAGTGAGGTTGGAATCCTGTGAATCCATCCTGTGATTCCATGATATTCCTCAATGTTCCTGCGATTGGAATCACAGAATTGTCAGGGCTGGAAGGGACCACAGGGATCATCCAGTTCCAACCCCTCTGCCATGGGCAGGGACACCTCACACTACATCAGGTTGTTCAGAGCCACATCCAGCCGGGCCTTAAACACTTCTAGGGATGAGGCTTCCAGCAGTATGAGCTGGTGAATTCTGTCTCCCTTGGGAGAGGCTCACAGCACAAGAAAGAAACCCATTGGAGAAGTCTGTTAACTAGAGGAATAACAATTCAAGAGGGAGAGAGAAAATGAGTTGCTGGCTTGCACTTGGAGAGCTGAGGGAAACTTGCCCCCCAGATGGTTTGTGCCCAGCATGTCCATGGCAGGGGGGTTGGAACTAGATGATCCTTGTGGTCCCTTCCAACCCTGACTGATTCTATTCTATGATTCTCGCACCTTCTCTTGTGGGGGTTAGATTAGATGACCTTTGGAGGTCCCTTCCAACCCAGACCATTCTCTGCCTTGATGAAAATGACTTTTGTTTTGGAAGCCCTTGAGACGAGCAGACACCATCGAGTAAGTGTCAGCCCAAAGGTCTTCTCCAGCTTTCATTTCTTGTAGGCCTGGAGTTAGCCAGGGTACAGAAGATGGGAGGGCTCCATCAGAAGGAACTATTCCACCCTTTAAAGGGGAGACTGGAAGGAAAACAAAACAAAACAAAAAGCCTTTACCTCATTAAATACAAGTGTGATTAGCTGGAAGGAAAGGTGCCAGGCGTTAAGAACAACAACAACAACAACAAAAAGAACCAAAGAACACCCCCACCCCATCCCCCCCCCTTTCCTTTTTTTTTTTTTTGCTCCTGAGGTGGGAAGACCACCAATAGCCACCAAAGTGGAGAGAATTTATGGCAGTGTGGGGGAGAGTCTGTTTGGAGATACTTTAATGGTAATTTTTAGGAAGAATTTACAAGCACACTCTGCTACCGAGTGGAAAAATACATTGGCCACAAAGAAATTGCTGTTTGCCAAGCCTAATGATTCATTTCTGAGTCATAAATAATAGGTCCCTAATGACAAAGGGGCTAAGAGTGGTCGCCTCCTGCCAACTATTTATTAGAAAATAGAGCTAAATCATTAGCTGGGAGCTCTCTTACCGGAAAGCTGAAACCACATTTCTCTATGAAAGGTCATAAGCTATTTCCACAAGAATTTAGACAAAACATTATTGCATTTTAAATCTTTCATCTTTAGCACCAAAAGAAGAAGAAGAAGAAGAAGGAAAAAAAAAAAAGGGCAAAAAGAAAAAAGAAAAAGCAGCAATTGGTTCACCAGAGAACTCTCATTTGTCATGGGGCATCCCTGGAGATCCAAAAGGGTAAGTAAAGAAGAGGGGGAGTTAGGAAACGCCAGCGGCAGAGGGAATGGAAATTAATTAACTTCACCTCCTTTTGGAGACCTTCCTCACCCAACCCTCCCCAGCTCACTGTCATGCTGCTGCTCTGGAGGAGTTATAGAATGGGCTGGGCTGGAAGGGACCTCTGAAAGTCATCCAGTCCAACCCCTCCTGCAGCCAGCAGGGGCATCCTCCACTAGATCAAGTTGCCCACAGCCCTGTCCGGTCTCACCTTGAATGTCTCCAGGGGTGGGGCCACAACAACCACCTCCCTGGACAACCTGTTGCAGTGTTCCACCACCCTCATGGTGCAGAACTTGTTCTAACATCTAATCTCAGTCTGCTCTGCTCTAGTTTGCAGCCACTGTCACTGCAGGACTTTGTGAACAGTCTCTCTGCAGTCTTCTTGAAGCCCTCTTCAGGTACTGGCAGTCTGCTATTAGAATAGAATAGAATAGAATAGAATCAATCAGGTTGGAAGAGACCTCCAAAATCATCCAGTCCAACCTATCCCCTAGCCCTATCCAATCAACTAGACCATGGCACTAAGTGCCTCATCCAGTCTTTTCCTGAACACCCCCAGGGACGGTGACTCTACCACCTCCCTGGGCAGCCCATTCCAATGGCAAATCACTCTCTCTCCTTGGAACCTTCTCTTCTCCTTGCTGAACAACCCCAGCCAACCTTAGAATAGAATAGAATCAACCAGTTTGGAAGAGACCTCCAATATCATCCAGTCCAACCTATCACTCAGCCCTGTCCAATCAACTAGACCATGGCACTAAGTGTCCTCATAGCAGAGGTGACCATTTTTGTGGCCCTCCTCTGGACCAGCTCCACCAACTCCATGTCTTTCCTGTATCCAGGTCTTCAGAACTGGACACAGTACTGCAGATGAGGTCTGAGCAGAGCAAAGGAAGGTGCAATAGACCAAGAAAAGCCCTTTGCCCAGCTTCTGCCCTGTGACCTTCTGGCCAGTGCTGGCTGGTTGAACCTCTTGCTGTCCCCAGAGTCCACATCAATCACTTCCATGCATTAGGCATAGCAGTGTCCTGGGCTTTGAGGATACGAAACAGCCATGGTGCTCAGAGGACTTTATTGAGTGTGGAGGAATGAATGAGCTGCTGGTCCAGTGAAGTTCTCTGGTGGCTCCTTACCTCACGTGGACTTCAGGAGCTTTAGGGGTACCCTGTATGTCAAGCCCGCATCAGCATGGGTAGATTCAGACTGGATGTTAGGAAGAAGTTGTTCAGCATGAGGGTGGTGAGAGCCTGGAATGGGCTGCCCAGGGAGGTGGTGGAAGCCTCAGCTCTGGAAGTGTTTAAAGCCAGGCTGGATGAGGCTCTGGGCAGCCTGATCTAGTGCGAGGTGTCCCTGCCCGTGACAGGGAGGGGTGGAATCGAATGATCCTCGTGATCCCTTCCAACCCTGACTGATTCTATGCTTTGCCAACCCAGGGCCTCTGGGCTTGCTGCACTTGTCTAGCTCCAGGGCAAATGGTGCCAGCAAGCCTGAAAGGGAAGGGAATCCAAAGCAGAGAAGGACATGGACCACATCTAATGACTTCTCTTGAAGGGCTGTCTGAAGCTGTGAGCTGTTTAGCCAATGCTACAGTGGCAGTTCAACACAGATCTGATCTCATGCAGAAGGCTTTGAGGAAACCCTGGGAGGCTGTGGCAGAGACCTTAGCACAGCTGTGCTGGAATCCATCTCACCCTACTTCAGCTGTCCAGGTGAACCCTACAGGCACTGTCTGGGTTCCTCCACAGACATTACATCCCTGGCAAAGAGTCATTCCTTGTGCTTCTGGGCAATCACAGCCTTTCTTTGAGGCATCCTCTCTCTGCACACAGAAAGCAGGGATGGTTAAAATTGGAAACAGGCCCTTCTGTACCTATTATCCACCCAAATGTGCTTTAACCAGCCTCTGGCTGAGCCACATGCCTCTCCTGCAGGGAAACATCTCTGCATGTCCCAGCTCCTCAATGTCAGCTACAATGTCTGACTGAAGCAAGTGCACCTCAAGGCCACATCTCTCTGCCTTTGGACTGCTCTGTCTCCAGAGGGATTAATCAGCTGCAGCAGTTCATTCTTTCCCAAACATCAGCTGTGTTATCTGTTACTCAAATAAAAGCTCAGCTTGATCCCCAGCACTGTCAGAGCCAAGTGACTCCTTTTTTTTGCAGTTCAGCATTGTCCACTGGCAAGTGAAATGTCAATGAAGATGTCAAATAAAATGCAGCCTGACCTGCCAGGGGAAGAGCTGAGAACATTTAGTGCAAAGTCAGCTTTTGGCCTGATCTCACAAAGCTTTGATTTGGAGATGGAGTTTTATCACAGGATTCCAGAATAATGTGTCTTGGACTTCTGGAGATCACCCAGTGCAACACCCCCCACCCCAACCCCTTCTAAAGCAGCACCACCCACAGCAGGTTGCCCAAGACTGCAATGCTCAGGTGGGTTTGGAATCTTTCCCAAGAAGATGACTCCGCAGCCTCTCTGGGCAGCCTGCCCCAGGAATATTTGACCCTCAAAGGACAAGAGAGATTCTCCTGCCTCTCTACTCTGTCCTGGGAAGGTCACATCTGGAGGACTGTGTCCAGCTCTGGGCCTCCCAGTTCAAGAGAGACATAGAACTGCTTGAAAGAGTCCAGCACAGAGACACAAAGATGATGAAGGGAATGGAACATCTCTGTTATGAGGAGAGCCTGAGGGAGCTGAGGCTGTGCCGCTGGGAGGAGACTGAGAGGTGACCTCGTCCATGGTTATAAAGATGTGCAGGGTGAGTGCCAGGAGGCTGGAGCCAGGCTCTGCTGGGGGATGCCCAGTGACAGGCCAAGGGGCACTGGGTGGAGGCTGAGGCATAGGAAGTTTCATTTAAACAGGAGGAGGATTTTTTTTCCTGTGAGTGTGACAGAGCACTGGAAGAGGCTGCCCAGGGGGAGTTGTGGAGTCTCCCTCTCTGGAGATATTCAAAACCCACCTAGATATTTTCCTGTGTGAACTGCTCTAGGAGATCCTTCTCTGGCAGGGGGAGACCTCAGCTTTGGAGGTCCCTTCCAGCCCCTGACATTCTGTGATTCAAAGCATTTGGAGGAGATGGAGTGGGACCATCCCACGACTACCCCATCCTGCCCTTTCTTTTCCTTTCCTGAGCACGTCCCAAATCCTGTGGCTTCTCCACCCCGAGAGCAGAGTGCAAACTGCCTGGAATAAAATGTAATTGCTGCTTTTACAAACCACAGGGAACCTGTAAATCTGTGAAGAACAGTTCCCTGTCGACTGAGCTGCCTCTTCTCCTGCTCAGCTCTGAGAGTGCTGCATGGAGCTGAGGGAGCACAGAATGATCTGGGTTGGAAGGGACCTTTAAAGGTCATTTAATCCAACCCCCCCCCCAGTGAGAAGGAACATCTGCAACTTGATCAGGTTGCTCAGAAAGCAATCCAGCCACACCTGGAAAGGTTCCAATGATCTTTCAGAGGTTTATGATCATTCCAAAAGCAAAAAGCCAAGCAGGGTTTTGGATGTTGCTCTGCTTTCTTCTTTGCAGAAGGAACTGCCTTTTCTGCCTGTCCTGATAAGCTGCCCTGATGCAGCTCTGCCTTGTGTGTTAAGTGCAGCTGGGAGCTCCACAGCAGTTCACTGTGTGGACACTAAACTCCCTGTGAACTCTGAGGCTTCAACCTTCACAGGGAAAAACTCCCAGGGTCATAATCCAGCACAAAAGGAAAAGGTGGAAGCTTGGCTAGCATTGGTGTGACGGTTCTGCAGAGCACCTGCATGTGGAGAGGAGAAAAGTCCTGTCCCTAAGTGGACGTTCAGGGGAAATCATAGAAGCAGAGAATGGTTTAGGTTGGAAGGGGCCTCAAAGCTCATCCAGTTCCAACCCCATGCCATAGGCAGGAACACTTCCCACTAGAACAGGTGACTCAAGGCCTCATCCAGCCTGGCCTTGAACACCTCCAGGGAGGTGTGATCTCTGATCATATTCTGTGATTCTGTGCTCCACAACCTCCCTGGGCAACCTGTGCCAGTGTCTCACCTCCCCCACTGGAAGGAATTACTTCCTAACATCCAGTTTCAATCTCCCCTCTGCCAGTTTAAACCCATTCCTCCTTGTCCTATCATTACAAGACCTTGTCAATAGTCCCTCCCCAGCCCTCCTGTAGCTCCCTTCAGATACTGGAAGGCCACTCCAAGGTCTCCTCGAAGCCTTCTCTTCTCCATGCTGCAGAGCTCCAACTCTTATAGCCTGTCCAGAAATCAGTACTAAGTCATGGCACTTACTTGACCATTCACTCACCTGCTCTTGCCCTGTCCTGCCAGCCAGCTGCTTTCTAAAGCTCCTCTCTGTCTGAAAACACCCCGCTCTCAGGGCACACCAGCTGGCCACCTTGCCATGCTGGCTTAGCAGCAGCATCTGTTCTGCCTTAGCTGAGTTCTCGCTTTCCCCAGTGTTCCCATGTGGCACTGATGGAGCCCCAGGCTAAGGGCCCTTCCCAGAAAGCAGGTGGCTTTTGCAGTCTTTTCTCTTCTGGATAACTTCTAACACTCCTGCATGGCCACTCTTGCTGTTCTGTGCCTTTGGCCCTGCTGGCTGGGGAGACCCAAGTGCCTGTGGGCAGCATCCCCCCTAGCTGAGGCTTTGTGAAAGATAAATAGGAGGATGCTGAGCTTGATCTGTTTGTCTTAGCACATGCAAGGAAAGAGTCAGAGGGTCTGAAAGCCACTGCTGTATTCTCTGTCTCCAGGATAGGAAAAGCTACCTTCCCTGCAGCCAGTGCAGCCAGTGGCATCTTATTTAACTGATCTATTAAGTGAAGTCATTCTGGCCACGAGTCCCTGATGAGTAAAAATGCATCCGGGATTTTAAGGGCCAACAGGCAGACACACAGTGATTCCATGAGATCTCACAAGAGGAGCTTGGAAAGGCTCTTGGGATGGGAAGTGCAGAAAGAGATGGATGAAGGCTCATCCTCTGCCAGCTCTGCTGTCAAGTCAATAAATGAATAGGAAAATTGATGATTTCACAGAATCCCTGAATCCCAGCACGGGGAGGGTGGAAGGATCCCCTAGTCCAACTGCTCTGCTAAAGCAGGGTCACCCACAGCAGCTTGCCCAGGATCACGATGGCCAGGGGGGGATTGGAACCTCTGCAGATTCCAGAAGCTCTCTGGGCAGCCTGCTCCAGGCCTCCAGCACCCTCATACCAGAGAATGTTCTCCTCATGTTCAGATGGAACCTCCTGGGTTCCAGTTTGTGCTCATTGTCCCTTGTCCTGTCCCTGGGCACCACTGAAAAGAGTCTGGCCCCATCCTCTTGCCCCCCACCCTTTAGCTCTTGCTGAGCATTGCTCAGATCTCTTCTGGGGCTGCTCTTCTCCAGGCTCTCAGCCTTTGCTTCTCACAGAGCTGCTCCAGGCCCCTCAGCAGCTTTGTAGCCTCTGCTGGACTCTCTGCAGTAGTTCTCTGGCTCTGGAACTGGGAAGCCCAGAACTGGACTCAGTATTCCAAACACTCACAGATCTCACACCAGTCCCTGGGTTCTGGCCCCTTTCTTGTCAAAGAAGTGCACTTAGGCTTACAAAACCCTTCCTGCACTTTGCTTTGATTGTTTTGCAGAGGGTAAGATGAGGCAGTTGGTGATGAAGAGCCTAGTTTGGGGCTGCTGGGGAAGCCAAGGAGAGCAGCTCTCTCTGCATCCATCCCCAGGGCTGTTTTGTCTTTCCTGATGACCTGTTTCTTGTAAAACTAGAGATGAGATTCACAGGGTCACCACCACCAGCTTGCTCCAGCCTGGCTGGAAGAACACAAAATATTTCTGTCTCCCACCCTCCCTCATGACCTTCCTCAGGCATTGCCTGGGGACCTGTGTGCTGAAGCCAAACGTGACTGAGGACAAGGCTGAATTGTTTCCCTGTAAACAGCCTGCTCTCTGTCTGCACTGCCTCTGCGGGCTCCAGCCCCAGTGCCTCCTGCCAAAGGGCAGCAGGATGGGGGGGGGGGGCACATGTGTTTGGTGTCTGTCTGGGTGTTCCAGGAGGCCTCAGGAAGGTGGGGAACCTCCTCTGAGGGGCTGCTCTTCTCCCTCTCTGCTGTAGGTGAGTGCTCCTGGGTGTGGAGTTGCTTTGCAGCTTCTTGACCTGCAAATCTGGAGTGAGAGTCCTGCTTCAGTGCCTGAGAGTGCCAGCAGTGAAGAGGAGCTGCTGGGGTGGGAGGTGTGCAGAGGCATGAGTCAAGTGGGTGGGTAGCAGCAGGAATTAGGCACCCCAAACCCGAGGGTTTGCAGTTGGCTTCCCCAGTGTGTTTGAATGAATGAAA
Organism: Tricholaema leucomelas; assembly: GCA_013400475.1. Lineage (NCBI taxonomy): Eukaryota > Metazoa > Chordata > Aves > Piciformes > Lybiidae > Tricholaema lacrymosa > Tricholaema leucomelas. Next base: position 64,285 of record WAAF01020797.1, on the reverse strand, counting down.
CACTGTAATGGCACACGGGAGGTAGGAGTTTTATCCCCAGCCCTTTCCTCTCCACCAGAACTGCTTTCTGCTAGGTTTAGGAGGGGCCAGAAGAGGGCCAGGTCCTGCTCTAGACTGCTGTCACACAATTATCCACATACAGCAGCTGTCCCAATGAGACTTGCTTGGTTTTGACTGAGACATGCAAGCACCATCAAAAGAAAAACAGGCAGAGGTCAGGAGATATCCAACCCTATCATCTGCTCCCACTGAGAATGATCATAGACACCTGGTTGGTGGAGATGTGAATTTATTGTGTGTGGAATGGGTCCTGAGTCATTCAGTGTGCTCATACTGACCTAAACAAGCTTTCTACAACAGGCTGGACTGTGCTCGAGCCTGGCAAGATGCAGCCAGCTGTGCAAGAGTCTTCATTTGTCCCAGCATGGCCATTCTTGTCCCTTGGTTTGCAGTGAACCTCCAGGCAAATCCCTGCCCTGTCCCTGGGTTCCAATTTGTGCTCATTGCCCCTTGTCCTGTCACTGGAGAACACTGAAGAGAGTCTGGCAAGGTCACCCAGGCAGCTTGCCCAGGATCACAATGGCCAGGTGGGTTTGGAATCTTTCCCAAGAAGGAGACTCCACAACCTCTCTGGGCAGCTTGCTGCAGGCCTCCAGCACCCTCATACTGTTCTCCTCATGTTCTGATGGAACCTCCTGGGTTTCAGTTGGTGCCCTTTGTCCTCTCGCTGGGCACCACTGAAAAGAGTCTGGCCCCATCCTCTTGCCCCCTGCCCTTAAGTTCACATGCCCTCTGGGACTGCTCTTCTGCAGGTTCTTAGCCCTAGGGCTCTCAGCCTTTGCTCTTCACAGAGCTGTTCCAAGCTCCTCAGCATCTTCATAGCCTCCACTGGACTCTCTCCAGTAGCTGCCTGCTCCCTTTGAGCTGGAGAGCCCAGAAGTGGATTTTCCTGCCTTCCCCCCTTCTCCAGATTATATCACAGACCCTCTGAGGCTGAAAGTGCCTCTTGGCAGCTGCTTTGCAAAAACAAAGTGCTCTGACCTCAGCAGTGGCTTCTGTGCTAGAGCGATTGAGAAGGTTGGAGAACTTTCAGGGCGCTGAGATTCGGGCAAGGAACTCAGCTTAGAATTCGGAGCAAAGGTCGCTCTGCAAACTGGGTCCAGCTCTGCCCAGCTGCTCCTTGCCATGCTGCATGGCTTTTCCTATTATTATCTACGTCTTGAAGGAGCTCATTCCTTCCCAACCAGGCTTGACAGCTATTGACACCGACTTGGCAAGGAGTCTGAGGGTAGAAAAGGTGGTGAAAATCTCTCTCTCCCTCCCGAAATTCCCTGGAAGGGCTCTGGCAGGCCTGGCTGCACTGCTTTATCACGCCCGCGCCTGCATTACCTAAGAGGACAGTTAGGTTTGTGGTCTACCAAAGCCACAAAAGGCAGGCAATTACCTTGTTAGCTTGAGTCAGGAGAGCAGGCTGGAATTTGCATTTCACTACTAGGCCATGGTAAGATGAAAGCAGAGCTCCTCTGCTGGCAGCCTTCAGCTGTAGCAAGTGTTGGGGCTGGGCAACTCTAAGAGTGGCAGAAGCTGTCTATGAAACCCTTCCCAAAGGGAACAGGAAGGGAGTCACAGAATCATAGACTCATAGAATCACAGGAGCAATGGGTGTAAGTTGCAGCAAAAGAGGTTCCTCCTCAACACGAGGGAGAACTCCTTTATTGTAAGGGTCCCAGAGCACTGGCACAGGCTCCCCAGAGAGGCTGTGGAGTCTCCTTCTCTGGAGCCTTTCAAGGCCTGTCTGGATGTGTTCCTCTGTGATCTGTGGTAGATACTATTGTCCTGCTCTGGCAGTGGGGGTTGGACTCAATGATCTCCTTGGGTCCCTTCCAACCCCTGACATCCTGTGAGCCTGTGAATCACAGACTCATAGAATCAAGAGAATCAGTCAGGGTTGGAAGGGATCACAAGGATCATCCACTTCCAACCTCCCTGCCATGGCCAAGGACACCTCACACTATATCAGGCTGGCCAAAGCTTCATCCAGCCTGCCCTTCAACACCTCCAAGGTTGAGGCTTCCACCATCTCCCTGGGCAGCCCCTTCCAGGCTCTCACCACCCTCATGCTGAACAACTTCTTCCTAACATCCAGTCTGAATTTACCCATTTCCAGCTTTGTTCCATCCCCCCCAGCCCTATCACTACCTGACAGTCACAGAAGTCCCGTCCCAGCATTCTTGTAGCCCCCTTAAGATACTTTAAAGCCACAATAAGGTCAGCTGGGAGCCTTCTCCTCTCCAGACTGCACAGCCCCAACTCCCTCAGTGTTTTCTCACAGCAGAGCAGCTCCAGCTCTCTGATCACCCTCATGGTCCTTCTCTGGACACGTCCCAGCACATCCATAGCCCTTTTGTACCAGAGGCTCCAGAACTGGATGCAGTACTCCATGTGGGGTCTCACCAGTGTGGAGTAGGGGGGGAAGGAACTCTTCCCTCTCCCTGCTGCCCACACTGCTCTTGCTGCAGCCCAGGCTCTGCTTGCTCTCTGGGCCAGAAATGAGGGAGAGAAACTAATGGGCTGGAAAAGAAACTAAACCAGCTTTAATGGAAATAATAATGATGCTGTGTGGGTCAAATCATAGAACATAGAATCACAGAATTGTTTGGGTTGGAAGAGACCCTTAAGATCATCTAGTCCAACTGTTATCCCAGCATTGCCAGGTCACCACTAAGCCATGGCCCTCACCACCACATCTACATCACTTTGAAACCCATCTAGGGTCGGGGCTTCCACCGCTGCCCTGAGCAGCCTGAGCCAGGGCCTGGCTGCTCTTCTGGGGAAGAAATTGTTTCTCACATCCAACCTAAACCTCCCCCAGTGCAACTTGAAGCTGTTTCTTCTTGTCTTGTCACTTGTTCTTTGGAAGAAGAGACCAGCCCTGCCTGCTTCCAACCTCCTTTCAGGGAGCTGTAGAGAGCCAGGAGGTCTCCCTTCAGCCTCCTTTTCTCCAGGCTGAACAGCCCCAGGTCCCTCAGCCTCTTGTCAGAGGACTCTGGCACTGCTTGCAGACATGGATCCGTTTTGCGAGTGGTTGAGGTTGGCGACCTGCGTGGCAGGAGCAGGGGGAGGAGGCTGTGCGACCACTTTGCCTTGCTCCACTGTGTGTTTCATCTCCAAGGCATGAGATGGCAGCTGTGAGCAGAGCTATTATCACTTGCTACTAATTTACAGCTGAGGGCTGATCTTTAAATTCCTAAAAGCAAGGGGCTAAGATGATTTATTCGCTGGCAACGGCTGTGGGCTTGTGCTGAGAGCTTTTATCATAATTACAGGTGTAAGATGTCAGTGTCCATAATTTTTCAGAGCAATTGCACAGATTATGGTTCTCTTCAAAACATGCCAAGTGTTTTATGTGTGAATTTAGTGCCTTTAAAATGGGGCTGACTGACAGCCCTGCAAGCTCTGCATCCTGAAAAGCAACACTTGCCCAACCCCTACCGTGGCCAGATTGCTCCCGGACAGGAAGGTTTGTTCTGTTTGTTCACTATCTGAAGGGGGCTGCAGGAAAGCTGGGGAGGGATTTTTTAGGCTGTCAGGGAGTGGTAGGACTGGGGGGAATGGAACAAAGCTAGAAATGGGTAGATTCAGACTGGATGTTAGGAAGAAGTTGTTCAGCATGAGGGCAGTAAGAGCCTGGAATGGGTTGCCCAGGGAGGTGGTGGCAGCCTCATCCCTGGAGGTGTTTAAGGCCAGGCTGGATGAGGCTCTGGACAGCCTGATCTAGTGTGAGGTGTCCCTGCCCATGGCAGGGGGGTTGGAAGTGGATGATCTTTGTGGTCCCTTCCAACCCTGACTGATTCTATGATTCTATGATTGTTGTTTCCAAAGGGCTCTGTCTGGCTCTTCCAAAATGGTGACCACCAACCTCTGTGGGTCTCCTACTGGGAGAAACCACACAGCAGGCCAGGATCTCAAATGCCATTGAAGCTGCAGCACAGGAGGTTCCAGCTCAACACAAGGGGGAATTTCTTTCCTGTAAGGGTCCCAGAGCACTGGCACAGGCTGCCCAGAGAGGTTGTGGAGTCTCCTTCTCTGGAGCCTTCCAAGGCCTGTCTGGATGTGTTGCTGTGTGACCTCAGCTCGATTGTATGGCCCTGCTCTGGCAGGGGACTTGGACTGGATGATCTCTTTGGATCCCTTCCAACCCCTGACATCCTGTGGTCCTGCAATGTGCCAGTGAGCAAAGCAGCTGGTAGAGGGTTGTGAAATTTGACCTCATCACCAGGAATTAAAGCATCCAGACCCTCAGTCTGTCTGCACTGGGTCCTTCCTGCACAAGGAAACTCAGGAGCTAGCAGGAGCTGCAACAGCATAAAATAACTACCCCCTTGTAGCAGTCTTCCAGGACATAAAGGGCACCTACAAATAAAGCTGGAGAGGAGCATTTCACAGGGACATGTAGAGATAGAACAAAGCATAATGGATTTAAAACCAAAGAGAGTCAATTTAGATTAGATACAAGGAAGAAACTCTTTGCTGTGAGGGTGGTGAGGTCCTGAAACAGGTCATCCAGAGAAGCTGTGAATGCTCCATCCCAGGCTGAATGGGGCTTTGGCCAGCCTGGTCCAGTGGAAGGTGTCCTTGCCATGGAGGGAGGTTGGAACTAGACGATCCTTAAGATGATCCTTAAGGTCTCTTCCAGGCCAGACCATTCTATGCTTCTGTGGAAAGGGTAAAGGTCAAATCTGTAAGAGCCTTCAGACCACCACAGGATCTTCACAGTTGTGGTGTCCTAGTGGCATCTCTTTTTAAAGACATCTCCTCAGCCACAGAGTAGATGCTTGTAGGATGAGGAATGCTCTGTCCTCTCTCTTCACCTAAGTCATTACATCTCTGAGGACACCTAATAGCAGCCTGTCAGAACCTGAAGAGGGCTATGAGAGAGCTGCAGAGAGACTGTTTGCAAAGGCCTGCAGGGACAGGATGAGGGCAATGACTGCAAGCTAGAGCAGAGCAGACTGAGATTGGATGTTAGGAACTCTGCACCATGAGGGCAGTGGAGCACTGAGATAGGTTGCCCAGAGGGGTGGTTGAGGCTCTACCCTTGGAGATATTCAAGGTGAGGCTGGACAGGGCTGTGAGCAACCTGATCTAGTGGATGTCCCTGCTGAGTGCAGAGAGGCTTGGACTGGATGAGACCTTTGGAGTTCCCTTCCAACTCAGCCCATTCTGTTAGCCTGTTCTATGATTCTGTGATTCATAACTCTGTGCTGGCACATCTTGATGAGCTTTGTGTCCTCCAGTTGCATGTTCACCCACATGGCTCAGGAAGCATCCTAAAGGAGTTGAAATCTGCCTGAGAGACAATCTGTGCTTTCTCCTGTTCCAACCCATCCCTCTGCTGCCCTTGCTTCTTCTTGTTTTCATCCTGTAGGGACCTAAACACTTCAAAAATCAGAGGAAAATCAGAGAGTTTGGAAAAGAAAGCCTGGAATTGTCTCCATCAAAGTACCTCTGCTTTGATGCAGAGAGGTTGTCACAGATCAAGGTTTACACTAAGAGCAAACTGGTTCCTTTCCAAGCTGTAGTAAGGACTGGTGGTCAGCAGCAGTAAGACAAGGAGCAACAGCTACAAACTGGAAGAGAGAAGGTTTCACCTCAACGTGAGGAGAAACTTCTTTACAGTGAGGGTGACAGAGCCCTGGAGCAGGCTGCCCAGAGAGGTTGTGGAGTCTCCTTCTCTGGAGACTTTCCAAACCCACCTAGATGCATTCCTGAGAGGACTACCCTGGGTGATGCAGCTTTGGCAAGGGGGCTGGACTGGATGATCTCCGGAGGTCCCTTCCAGGGACCTTCCAGGTTCTGTGATTCGGTGACTGTGGGGTGACATAGCCAATGGCTGAGTAATTTGCCCCTCGTAGTAAAATGACATCAGACTAGTGGCCATCAGACCTTGGGCAAGAGCTTGATTGAGGGATGCTGTGGAAGGCCAAAGAAATTGTGGTTTTTTTGGTTAATGCCTGTGTGGGAGGGCTGGAGAGCTTCCAGCTTACCCAGGGTTTGGGTAGCCCTGGTCTCTGCTCCCTTGCTGCAGTGCTGGTGACCATGCCAGTTCCTTTTCCCACGTTTCAACTCATCCACCAGCTGGGAAAACAGAGCAGAAATAACAAACCACTTCCAGAGCTCTGATGCATTCATCCCAGTTTGCAAAGGTCTTTCAAATCCTCCAGAGTAGATGGTTGGAGATGTGGTGTTGGAGGAGAGATGGCTTTCTTCAGAAGCTTCCTCTGGGAAAATGAGGAAGTTCCTCACCCTCTTTTGCTCCTGTTTCCTTTTGAACGTGGCCATTTCTCTGCCTCCTAGAGTAAACATGTGAAAGGCTTTGATATTCTGGAGCTGAGGACTGTGCCTATGCTCCCAGAAGATAGATATCCCACTTCTGACTCTGTTAGCAAGCATTACAACCTCATCTGCAGCAGTCCTGGAGGCATATAACCCCCCCATAAAATAGAAGTGCTAAAAGCCCCAAACCAAGCTGATTTTACTTGTTATTTGTGTGCAATTAGAACCCTGGCAGCAAACCCAACCAACCAACCAAAACCAGGCATTAATCCTCGGGGGAATTATCTTCAGAAAATCAGGTTAAAACTGGACAACTTGCTGAGAGCTGTGAATGGAGACCTTCCAAACTCCATCTCCCTCACCAAAGTATTTCATTCTTGACTGTTTGATAGAGCTGAGGGTGGGAAGGGAATATCTATGGATCATTATGCTGAGGCTGGTGCATTACCTCAGTCACTGGAGGAGCCTCTGGGGTGGTAAACAGTGATTTGTGGGTCACCAAGGTACCTTTTCCATTCAAGTGTTGTTAGGTCCTGAATAGGGAAGGTGTAAAAGTGGAATTTGGGTTGTTTATAGCTGTCCTTCCTGGGTGACTTTTGGCTGGTGAAGGAGTCTCTTAGTAGTCTGAAGTCAGTCAGGTCCTATTGCCTTTGTCACTGACAGGCCCCTGTGCAATTGGGTTGGCAGAAGCTGGTGGGCAACACGTGAGGGGATTGAGGACACCCCCAGTAGGTTTGCAGGTGACACCAAATTGCATGGGAGTGTAGGGAGGCTCCACAGAGGGATCTGGCCAGGCTAGATGGGTGTAATAGAACTATTCCTTATCAGGAGAAGCTGAGGGAACCAGGATTGTGTAGCCTGGAGAAAAGGAGGCTGAGAGGAGACTCTTTCGTGCTCCACTGCCTCCCTGAAGGGATTCAAAAGCCAAACAGATGCGGTGCTGAGGGACGTAGCTTAGCGGTGACCTGGCAGAGCTTGCTTTGCTCTTGGACTTGGTGAACTTAAAAGTCTCTTTCAACCATGATTCCAAACACATCAAAGATCCCTCGACTCTTTTCAGCACTAAGAAACTCTTTGTCTCTCCCTTGCCCAAGCCCTGGAACGCTCTTGTTTGTCTCCTGAAGCCTTATTAACAACCCCAGCAACAGAGAGCCATAAATCCCTGCTTCCCCCTCAACTTTACTGCACTCCAAACTGTTTGGATATTCAGTCTCAACAAATCACCCAGATAAATATGATTTCTTTGATGGCATTTCATCAAAATGGTTTACGACTCTGACGTTTGGAGCTTGGATTTACAGCAGCTGCAGTCCCGTGCAGGACTGGCGCTCCCCTTATTGAAATTCACCTAAGGAAGGGCAAAAAACAACCTTGCAGTGGCTCCTACCATGCTAACTTTAAAGGCAGTCTTTTTTTTTTTCCCCTCCTTCCTACACTTCCATGTAAAAAGCAAAAGTTTGTGGACCCATGTCGAGGATTAAAGCTGGGCCATCCACTAGGGGAGTGCCAAAGGCTCTCTCTTGTCCCCTCTGCTTCCCAAAGGAAACAGAGAGGAAATAACAGGGAGAGAAATGATGGGGTGGGAAGGAAACTAAACCAGCTGGGGTGGAAATGAGAATGAATCAAAAGGAATAGAGACAAATAGGTACAAACCAATGGCACCGTTGTCACCACTGGTGCTGGGGGCAGGCACTGGGGAAGTCCCAGCCTGTGGGATTCAGGAGCTGGATTCTGGAACTGGATTCAAGAACAAATGGGTTTGGATCAAAGGCAGAATCGACAGAGTCATCCTGGGACACCAGCTGTTGAGGAAGAGGCTTTGCCCTGATGGTCCTTCAGTTTGATAGTATATGGGATGGAATCCCTTGTTGGTCACCTGTCCTGTTAGTTTCTCCCTGCAGGTGCCTCCTCTGACTTCCTGCACCCCCAGGTGGCACACAAGATTCAGGAATGCCCTTGGTGTGCCCAGGAGTGGGTCTCAGCCAATGCCTGTCTGCATTGCAGCCCTTGGCAGGAGCTCTCCTCATTAGCTTTCACTGTTAGAAGCAACCCCTGGCTGTGCAACCCTGCCCTGAACTGCAGAGAGTGCCTCAGCAGAGCCTGAGCTGGAGAGGTGAAATTCCTGAGCAGAATTAGTTCTGGTCTAGCTCAGAGCAGGACAACTCTCAAAACAAACTTTAGCTTATCCTAATCAATGCAAATATGAGTCAGGCCTCCCACTCTAACTGCTCTTCACCTCTTCTAACTCCTGATATAGAATCATAGAATCATAGAATGGTTTAGGTTGGAAGGGACCTCAAGGATCATCCAGCTCCAACCCCCTGCCACAGGCAGGGACACCTCCCACTAGAGCAGCTCGCCCAAGGCCTCATCCAGCCTGACCTTAAACACCTCCAGGGAGGAAGCATCCACAACCTCCCTGGGCAACCCATTCCAGTGCCTTACCACCCTCACTGTAAAGAACTTCCTCCTAACATCCAGTCTAAATTTCCCCTCTTCCAGCTTAAACCCATTCCCCCTCGTCCTAACATTACTAGACCGTGTAAATAGTCCCTCCCCAGCTTTCCTGTAGGCTCCCTTCAAATACTGGAAGGCCACTATAAGGTCTCCTCGAAGCCTTCTCCTCTCCAGGCTGAAGAGCCCCAACTCTCTCAGCCTGTCCTCATAGCAGAGGTGCTCCAGCCCTCTGATCATCTTCGTGGCTCTCCTTTGGACCCGCTCCAGCAGTTCCATGTCCTTCTTGTATTGGGGGCTCCAGAACTGCACACAGTACTCCAGGTGGGGTCTGACGAGAGCAGAGTAAAGGGGGAGAATCCCCTCCCTTGCCCTGCTGGCCACACTTCTCTTGATGCAGCCCAGCACAGGGTTGCTGTCTGGGCTGCATGTGCACACTGCCGGCTCATGTTGAGCTTCTCGTCGACCCAGACCCCCAGGTCCTTCTCCTCAGGGCTGCTCTTATGCTAAGGTGAGATGGATCCTGTCTCAGGTGTGTTAGGCAGCTGAGTGTCACAAGCTCGGAAGAAAGGTGCTTGGATGTCATTGATGTTAGTGCAGAGCAAAGGAGAAATTGAAGCCTTTTTTCAGTTACTTGGGTGAAACTCCAAAGGGAAGTGCTGAATTCACCAGTTCTGGAGAGAAGCAAGCTTGAATAGATATCAATCTTTGATCAGCAGTCTACTTAGTGGGCCTGCAGCCAGGAGAATTGAGATGACTCCACACTGCAAGGCTGATATTCAAACTGTGTGATCCCACCAGACCTGTCAATCTTCCCCTCAGCCTGCAGCTCTTCTTGGAAGAATCATCTCTTTCCTTTCACTTCACTGGTGGATGAGAAGCTCAATATGTGCTGTCAATGTGCTCTTGCAGCCCAGAGAGCAACCAGAGCCTGGGATGCAGCAAGAGAAGTGTGGGCAGCAGGGCAAGGGAATTGATCTTCCCCCTCTACTCCACACTGGTGAGACCCCACCTGGAGAACTGCAAACAGTTTTGCAGCCTCTTGTACAAGAGGGCTATGGATGTGCTGGAAGGTGTCCAGAGAAGGGCCACGAGGGTGATCAGAGGGCTGGAGCTGCTCTGCTGTGAGGAGCCTGATCTAGTGTTAGGTGTCCCTGGCCATGGCAGGGGAGTTGGAACTGAATGATCCTTGTGGTCCCTCCCAACCCTGATTGGTTCTATGATTCCAAACCAGACCTGGAGGGCTGCTGGGTGCAGTTGTGCTTCTGCAGCTAACTCCAGCGGACGTTGAGGCCAGTGGAGGAAGTTGCTCTCCCCTCCACGAACTGTTTGCTAAGTCAGAGGAAGGTGTGGTGATGGGAGAAGTAAAATACGAGATCTCATCTGTGCACCTGCTACAGCCTCCCCTCTCCCTGCTGATAGGGGCACCCTGGGCTCCTGATTTATGGCACCAGGATTTATGTCTCCTTTCCACACCACAAACTGCTTGTGCACTCTCCTTGAAGCAATCTGAGCCAAACATGATATGAAAAAGGAGAGGCTGTGTCGTATTTCTGCCACGCTGCTTGTCAGACAGAGCCAAAACGCAAACTCTGGTGAGCTGAGTTTCCTTTCTGTTTAACCCCGAGAGAGTTCCAGCTCAAAGTGCATTCCTGTAACTCTCTGAAGGAAGGGTGAGGGGCAGGGAGTCTCCCAAAGTGAGTACACGACCTCTGCTCTGCCTTTTGCCTTTGGGGCCAGGAAATGAGCCTTTGATTATTATACTTAGTGACACAGATCTAGTAAAAGGCAGAATAGATACAGACAGGGTTTGAGGAAGGTTTTCCTTCCCTTTTATGCAGGCCCTATCTGAAGTTTGGGGTCCAGTTCTGGACTCAGGTCAAGAGAGACAGGGAGCTACTATAAAGAGTCCATCAGCAGCTAATAAGATGTTGAAGGAACTGGAGCATCTCTGTGAGAGGCTGAGAGCCCTGGGACTGCTTAGCCTGTGGAGAAGAGCAGCCCTAGAGGAGATTTCATCAATACTGATCAATGGGTAAGGGGTGGAGGTCAAGAGGATGGGGCCAAACTCTTTTCAGTGTTTCCCAGTGACAGGACAAGGGACACTGGGCACAAAGTGGACTCCAGAAAGTTCCACCTGAAAATGAGGAAAAAATTCTTTTCTGTGAGGGTGCTGGAATCATAGAATCATAGAATCAACCAGGTTGGAAGAGACCTCCAAGATCATCCAGTCCAACCTAGCACCCAGCCCTAGCCAGTCAACTAGACCATGGCACTAAGTGTCCCATCCAGTCTCTTCTTGAACACCCCCAGAGGTGGCAATGCCACCACCTCCCTGGGCAGCCCATTCCAATGGCAAATCACTCTGTGAAGAACTTCCTCCTAACATCCAGCCTATACTTCCCCTGGCACAACTTGAGACTGTGTCCCCTTGTTCTGTTGCTGCTTGTCTGGGAGAAGAGACCAACCCCACCTGGCTACGGCCTCCCTTCAGGTAGTTGTAGGCAGCAATGAGGTCACCCTGGAACAGGCTGCTCAGGGGTGGAGTCTCCTCCTCTCACCCAGAAAAAACTGTTCCTGTGAACAGAAAAATGGTTTGTGCCCACCCAAGTTTGAGTCAGCACCTCTGTATGTGTCAGAAGGAGAGCAGAAGTGCGTGCCTGGAACACAACCTGAGCTCCAGGCTCTCAATAACCACTCCATGATGGGCACAGCGCAGAACCGAGCCGATAGTTGGTTAGACAGGAACACTTAGGCAATGCATGCTAATTTCAGCCGACAAGGGTAAGGATTGCTGACTGAAACGCCACCAGCTGCCCGGAGGAAATAGTTCTCATAGCTCTTTAATTGAGGGTAACCAGCCCCTCTGCGGTCGCGGCTGGTGGAAAGGGGAAAGAGGACACAAACCGGTGCAGAGTTTCCTTGCCACGTGTACGGAATGCACTGGGGAGGGCCAGAGCCCAGGAATCTTGGTGACAGAGCACATGGCCATTGCTTCACCCTCCCATTCCAACAGCGTGAGCTGGGGAGTGGAGCATGTTGGATCAGCTTGTCATGGGAGCCTGGGAAGCATCCAGCCCAAGAGAAGCTGCTCCAAATGGGGTGGAAGTGAAGCTCAGGCAGGCCTTGCGTGCTCTGCCTCCAGCTTCAGCAGAGGTGCCGACATCTCCTGGAAGGGCTTGACTCAGATCATTGTTCTCTCTTGCTGATGCTTCATCACATGTTTCCTGCGCTGCTCTTTTGGGTTGTTATTTATTCCTGACCAAGGACATGTGTGTCTGTGAATAGGCTCCCCAACGAGTCTGCCTTTTGCACTTTTTTCCTCTGATTTCTGAATACAAACCCCTCCACCCCCCTCTCAGCACTGTCCTGGTACCCCTGGGAGGCTTCTGTGTCCCCCCACCACATCACAGAATCACAGACACATGGAGGTTGGCAAAGCCCCTCAGGATCACCAAGTCCAACCTAGAACCCTACTCTACAAGATTCACTGCTTTGCTGTCGGCAGCAGTAGCTAAGCTGCTCAACCTCCACCAAGACCACTACATGTTCGTGGCTCAGGCATCACCTCCAGGCCTCCTGAAACATCATGGACTTATGGAATGGTTTAAGTTGCAAGAGACCTTAAAGATGATCTAGTTCCAGCCTCTTATTGCTGCCAACAGCAAAGTATGCATGAGACTCAGAGATGCTGCTGAAATGATAGCAGGTGGGGATTTCACTTGTGGCTGGACGTCGAAGCTGAAACCAATAGAGCAAGCAGAAGAAACGGCAGTGTCAGGAGCTGAAAGTACAGAAGTTAGGTGGCAGGATCTGGAGTCAAAACCCCAGAAAGCTGTGTTCCAGAAGGAATTCCAGAAGAGAGAATGATTCCTGCTGCAACTGCAGTTCCCCACTCGCTGCAAACCCATACCCAAGAACATGGAAGGAACTCGTGAGGTGATGTCCCCTTGGGAACACCACCCAAGAGGCAGGGTAGCTGTGCTTTTCTCAGCCATCTGCGTTGTCCCTGAGCCTTTCCTTACTTCCCTCTCTCCATGCAGGACTCTCTGAACCTCTCCACCTTCCCCACCATGTCCAGCAGCTCTTTCTGTCATTGGTTGCCTCACGAAGATTTCTTGATGGAGTTGCTGGGTACTAATCTGAAACCACTTTAGGCCATGGCTGTAAATTCTATCTTGGATCCCACAACACAAGAGCTGTCATGTGCTCTGCCACAAAAGCAGTAAAAGAAAGAACCTTGTCAGACCCAAGAGCCCAAGGGTCTGAAGAGCCTTGTTTGCCATGGCTCTGCAAGCATACAGGAGCGGACTGTGGCCAGGGATTTGTGACACTGAGACCTCAGCTTGGAATCCTGGGCAGACCTGTAGAGCCTCATGTCTGAGCAGTCTAACAGATCTGCAAGAGATGGGATGGTTCCAGTCCTGGAGAAGCATTGGGCAAATCTATGAGCGTTGCACAACTCCAACCAAGGGACCACACGAGGCACTGCGTGTGGAATGCTGCGGAGGAGAAGACAGAGGCCATCAGCACTGCTGGAGATGACTGGTCCTGCCACATCCCTGAGCCCTTGGTATGTTTATCCCATGGGAGGGTTGTTGCAGGGCCTGGAAGAGAAGACTGTGAAGGGCCTCATGGGTTAAATCCTTGCCTGGTTCTCCTCTCAGCTCAGCCTCCGTGGCTGACCCCTGTGGCTTTATGGTGGGGGGTTGGAACTAGATGATTTTTGAGGTCTCTAAACTATTATTCTCCCCTCCTCTCCTCTCCCTCTTCTCCCCTCTCTCTCTCCCTCTCTCTCTCCCTCTCCCCTCCCCTCTCCTCCATTCCATCCCACTCTATTCTACTCTATGATATGGGAAAAAGGGATAGAGAACGTAGAGTGTAGGAACCTAGTTAAACCATTAACTGTGTGAGCACTGATATAAGCCATCATCAACCAGGTAACCACAAAGGAGGTGGGTAAGCTTGAGAGGTTCTTGAAACACTCTCATGAAGAAGAAGAACACTGCGTTCAAAGATAGAATAGAATAGAACAGAATCAACCAGGTTGGAAGAGACCTCCAAGATCATCCAGTCCAACCTAGCACCCAGCCCTGTCCAATCAACCAGACCATGGCACTAAGTGCCTCATCCAGGCTTTTCCTGAACACCCCCAGGGGTGGAGACTCCATCACCTCCCTGGGCAGCCCATTCCAATGCCAGTCTCTCTCTCTGGCAAGAACTTCCTCCTAACATCCAGCCTATACTTCCCCTGGCACAACTTGAGACTGTGTCCGCTTGTTCTGTTGCTGGTTGCCTGGGAGAGGAGACCAACCCCACCTGGCTACAAGAAGATGAGAACATCGGAGAGTCCAGCCAAGAGTATGACCCACAACTGATGCCACATGGAAGAAAGGTAGAGAGGTCAGACTGAGGAAGACGTCGGCTTTCCTCCCAAAAACGCCAAAAGGTGACCAGCAGGTGGCAATGAGCACACGTAAAGGGTTGGGACATTATGGCAATGAGTCCCAGTGACTGATTGTAATAACCCCACCTATTCCCAGAACTAATCGCCATATTCCTGCCCCTGCACTGAATATGTGTGGTTTTGTAGTATCAGCATTTCCCCTGAGCAAGGTGAAGGTGTACAAGGGCTTTGGAGCATCACCTCCCCTTGTCACCCAGTGCTGATTAAACATATCTTTCCTGATAACACTCTGCATGCTGTGAGTTTTCATTTTCTGTACATTGTCTACTCCTATTCTATTCTATTTTCTCTTCTTTTCCACCTCAGCAGAGACTGTCTCCATTTAGGAGGCTTTCTGCTGGCCTCACTCACCTTTCCCCAACACCAACGTGGCTGGGTGAACAAGGGTGGGATTTGGAGTTGCTGGGAGCCAGCCTGGGAGCCAAGATGATTAAGTCCATTGGTCCTGACCCAAATCTAAAGTGCAAACCCTGCTCCCCGTGCTCACCTGCCACAGTCAATGATCCCTTTATCAGGCAAGCGGTAACTAACTCCCCTCTGACTCTGACCACTCCAAAATACCTCCAGGGCCCAGCAAGGGGAAGAAGAATAACCTCATCTGCTTTCAGACCTCAGTGATGCCTCTTAACTCCTCAGGTTTCTTGCCCAAGTCCTGCCTCTCTTTTATGCAGCAGCAAAAGGGAATCATTATTGTCTCTTTGCCTATAGCCCTCCCTGCCTCGGCTCTATTCAGGCCCGATGGGGTTTCTCTGAGAAACAGCTGATAACATCATTTCTCAGGCAAAGAGGCTTAACTCTCCCCTCAGCAGGTCTGTGGGGGTCCTGGCATGATGGTCTGGCATGATGACTTATGTCCCCATGCTCTGCTGCGTAGCTGCACAAAACCCACCAGGACCCAGCAAGCCCAAACTACCAAAGCTTAGAGAAGGCTGCTTATAGGTATCACTTCCTTCCCCCCTAATCCCTCCATTCCCACCTCAGAACTCTAAAGAACAAAGAGTTCCATGGAATTTAGGTTATTTCACATAGTAAACATTTAGCAACTTGTGGTTGATGTAAAAGCTTCCTTAATAGGCTGGTGAAATTCCTTGGGACCCCTCCAAGCTCATGCATAACCTCCAGCTCTGCTCCTGCAGTCCTTTTCTCCCTCATAGCCCCACCACAGATGTTTGTTGGTTGCTTTTTTAATGCCACAGTAGCAGAATAAAGTAATTTGCAGCAGAACAGAAGCCTGCTCTGCCCTCCCTGTGTGCTGCACAGGAGCCTGATCCTCAGCTCAGCACCTGGTCTCCTGCCCACTGTGACACCTGGATCTCCATCTTTACAGTGATGATTACTGGAAGACATTATTCAAAGTGAAATAGCTTCAACAGGAGCTGCTGTGGTAGTGAAAATCTGGACCAAGATCTCTTAAAGGCCAGTGGCTGGCTTGTTCTGGTGGTCAAAGAATCACAGTGGGAGTTAGAAAGAACCTCTGGAGGTCACGAAGTCCAACTCCTCTGCTAGAGCAGGGGCAGCCAGAGCAGCCTGCCCAGGATACTGTCTGTAGAAGGAGACTCCACAGCCTCTCCAAGCAGCCCATTCCAGTGCTCCATCATCTGCTGAGCTTCTCATCTAGGCATCCCAACAAGGCTTTCTTGAGAACTAGAATGTTTGGGGTCTATACAAGGATCTGGGTGTTTTAGAGTTTATCCTCCAACAGAAAAGTAGGTCCTTAGTGACCATCTAAGTGCATCCAGCTGAGGACAGATCCTGACTGTGGAAGAGCTCTCCGATGAAAACTGCAATTTCTGATTGAAACAGACCATGATTTTCAGGCCCTGAAGGTAATGGGCTGGAAGAAGTGTCCTTGAGGGTGGCTTGCAAATGAGAATGGGCAGCAAAGACATTGCCTGTCACTGTGCTGAAGCCTTGTGCATGAAGGTTTTGAAACGTGGCTTTTTCCTTTGACTTGATGAATGAACATTGGAGAGAGCAATGAAGCATATGTGAAGGACAACTTCAACATCCAAATCATTTGGATTTTTTTTTTCCCCCTTTGGGTCAAATAAGACCTGTCTGAATTCAGGTTGACAAGAAATTGTTAGGATTCCTGCCCCAAATCAAAGTTTTCTCTCTTTCACAGAAGTTTCAGTTAAAATCAATGTGCTCTGAGCACTGTGATTAGGTTATTTTCTCCCTCACTGAGATGCTGATTTGCTAAATAAAGCAAGAATCACAGAACTGTTTGGCTTGGAGGAGAGACCTTTAAGATCATCAGTTCCTACTGTTGGCCCAGCACTGCCAAACCACCCCAAATTGCGTTCCTCAGCATCACAGCCCTCAGCACCAAATCCCTTCAGGGATGGGGACTTCCACACTGCCCTGGGCAGCCTGTTTCCAGGGCTTGACAACCCTTTTGGGGAAGAAATCATAGAATCAGTCAGGGTTGGAAAGGACCATAAGGAGCATCCAGTTCCAACCCCCCTGCCATAGGCAGGGACACCTCACACTAGATCAGGCTGTCCAGAGCCTCATCCAGCCTGGCCTGAAACACCTCCAGGCATGAGACTTCCACCACCTCCCTGGGTAAGCCTTTCCAGGCTCTCACCACTCTCATGCTGAACAACTTCTTCCTAACATCCAGTCTGAATCTGCCCATTTCCGGCTTTGCTCCATTCCCTCCCAGTCCTATCACTACCTGACAGCCTAAAAAGTCCCTCCCCAGCTTTCTTGTAGCCCCCTTCAGATACTGAAAGGCCACAATAAGGTCACCTGGGAGTGTTCTCCTCTCCAGACTGAACAGTCTCAAATCCCTCAGTCTCTTCTCGTAGCAGAGCAGCTCCAGCCCTCTGCTCATCCTTGTGGCCCTTCTCGGGACACCTTCCAGCACATCCATATCCTTCTTGTAACAGAGATTTTATTCCTAATACCAAACTTTGCTGCTGAAAGGTCTCCTAATATCAACATTCCCCATATCAAACTTTGTACAAAGCTTTGGTTTAAGCAAATAATCAGATCAAACATTCATCTCAGTAGCAAACCCAAATACTCTTCCTTGCATGGCTGGCTGTGACTGCTCTGCAAGGTGGCTGCTGGTGGGCAGACATTTGGTAGGGAAGCAGCCTTGCCATCCCTGGGGAAAGCCTCCACATGTCATGTCACTATCAGGCTGTTTGCATGTCTCTTGCCCTCCCTGTCGCTTGGCTGCCTGTCAGGCAGCAGAGAGGCAGAGTGTTTGTGTTGTCACAGGAGCCTGGGGCTGTGCCAGGCTGCCTGGCTCTGCAGGCTGCCGTTGAGCTCCTTGGCTGCTGGGAACAGAGGGGCTGGCATTGCCCTGAAACGTGGATGCTGCCTGAAGCCAGGGGCCAACCTCTCTTGAACTCCATGCAATTACACCTGACTTCCCTCCCTTCAAGCCTGCAGCAGAAGGAAGAGCAGCTAAGCTAACAGCTCCATCCCATGTTTCCTTCTAAACTGTCCCCACCGCTCTGCTGGAGAGCAGCCAGGAAGAAAGGAACCTGGGGGTGCTGGTTGATAGTAGCTGAACATGAGCCAGCAGTGTGCCCAGGTGGCCAGGAAAGCCAGCAACATCCTGGCCTGGATCAGGAGCATTGTGGCCAGTAGCACAAGGGAGGTCATTCTGCCCCTGTGCTCAGCACTGATCAGGCCACACCTTGAGTACTGTGTCCAGATCTAGGCCCTTCAATCAAGAGAGATGTTGAGGTGCTGGAATGTGTCCAGAGAAGGGCACCAAGGCTGAGGAGGGGCCTGGAGCACAGCCCTGTGAGGAGAGGCTGAGGGAGCTGGGGGTGTGCAGCCTGCAGAAGAGGAGGCTCAGGGCAGACCTCATTGCTGTCTACAACTACCTGAAGGGAGGTTGTAGCCAGGTGGGGTTGGTCTCTTCTGCCAGGCAAGCAGCACCAGAACAAGGGGACACAGCCTCAAGTTGTGCCAGGGTAGGTCTAGGCTGGGTGTTAGGAGGAAGTTGTTGGCAGAGAGAGTGATTGGCATTGGAATGGGCTGCCCAGGGAGGTGATGGAGTGCCCATCCCTGGAGGTGTTCAAGCAGAGCCTGCATGGGGCCCTTAGTGCCACGGTCTGGTTGACTGGACAGGGCTGGGTGCTAGGTTGGACTGGGTGGTCTTGGAGGTCTCCTCCGACTTGGTTGGTTCTATGATTCTATGATTCTTCCCTGTGACACTGAACTCAAAGGCAGCTGCCATCAGCAGTAATCTGCAGAGCTTCTCTTGGCTGCAGATGGAAAAGATGGAGAAGTTGGATTCAATTGCTGCTGAGTGTGGCTCCAAAATCTCACAATGACAGAGCTGCCTTCCTCTGGCTTGCCCCAAAGAATCACAGACTCACAGACTTATTTGCTTGGAAGAGATCTTTAAGCTCATCAAGTCCCAGCTGTTAGCCCAGCACTCCCATGGCACCACATGGCCCTCAGCATCACATTTATAAAGCTTTGAAACCCCTCCAGGGATGGGGATTCCACCACTGCTCTGGGCAGCCTGTTTCAGGGCTTAACAGCCCTTTTGGGCATGAAATTGTCCCTCACTTCCCATCTAAACTGCCTCTTTTGAAACCTGAATTCATTTCCTCGAAGTCTGAATGGGCCTTGCTATAGCTAAAGTAGAGAAAAGAAACTATCCCCCTTGCCTTCCACTAGCCACAAGAATTGCCTTGTGATGCAGAAGGTCAATTGTACCTCCACAGAGCTGGTTAGAAATTCTAAGTGTGAGTGTGGAGCAAAATTAAAGAGTCCCTGGGGCCAAGGGTTGACAAGGCAGACGCAAGTCGACATCCGTGTTGCTTAGTTCTGATCCTCTTTAAAAGGAGCCTGATCACAGCTTACAGAATCCCAGCATGGTCAGGGCTGGAAGGGACATCTGGAGATCATCTAAGCCACCTGCTAAGGCAGGGCACCCACAGCAGCTTGTCCAGGATCACAATGTCCAGGTGGGTTTGGAATCTCTCCAAGGAGGAGAGCCCACAACCTCTCTGGGCAGCCTGCTCCGCTGCTCTGGCACCCTAAGAGGAAAGAAGTTTTTCCTTGTGTTTAGGTGGAAAATCTTCATCAAGTAGCAGCTGGACATGATTCTCCTCTTAGTCCTCCCCAGCACAATCACATAGTTTCTGGGTTTTTTCCATCCAAAGTGTCCGAAATACTGCGAACCCTGCTGAAATAGCTCGAGATGATGCAGTTAAAGCATGCACACAAGTGTCAGAAGCCTTTTGGAGGATGTAAAGCCTTCCAGACCGGATTTAGAGCAGCATGTGGGGTGTCCAAAGCCCATCTGGGTGCAATCACTCCCTTCCAGGCTGCGGGATGGTGTCACAGCCTGACTTATCCCCATGACCACTTTGCCGAGGGGGTAAGCTGAGGTGGTCCAAACCAGAGCCAGCAAGCAAGACATAGACTCGAAACTGTCAGGGCTGGAAGAGAACTCAAAGATTTCAGTTCCAACCCCCCTGCAATGGGCAGAGACACCTCACACTAGATCAGGCTGGCCAGAGCCTCATCCAGCTTGGCCTTAAAAACCTCCAGGGATGAAACTTCCACCACCTCCCTGGGCAACTCATTCCAGGCTCTTACCACCCTCATGGTGAGGAACTTCTTCCTAATGTCCAATCTAAATCTACCCTCCTCTATCTTTGTTCCATTCCTCCTAGACCTATCACTACTTGATACCCTCAAAAGTTCCTCCCCAGCTTTCTCATAGCCCCCTTAAGATACTGAAAGGCCACAATGAGGTCTCCTCAAAGCTTTCTCCTCTCCAGCCTGAACAGCCCCAACTCTCTCAGCCCGTCCTCACAGCAGAGCAGCTCCAACTCTCTGATCACCCTCGTGGCCCTTCTCTGCACATGTTTCAACACCTCCAGATCTTTCTTTTCATAGTGACTCCAGACCTGGACACAGTGCTCCAGTGGGGTCTCACCAGAGTGGAGCAGAGGAGAAGAATCCCCTCCCTCAGCCTGCTGCCCACACTCCTCCTGATGCAGCCCAGGATACAATTGGCTCTTGAGGCTGCCAGTGCACACTGCTGGCTCATGTTGAGCTTCTCATCCACCAGCACTCCCAAGGGCTGCTCTCAAGTGCCTGCACTGCCCAGCCTATATGGGTGCCTGGCACATGAGTGGAAGAGGGTGAGCAGAGAGAGATCCAAGACTCAAGTAACCTCACTGGTCTCTTCCCACCCCACACCCCCCCAGCAATGTCTCTCCACTTGGGGGAACATTCCACCTTATTTATTTACTATGTTTTATGCCTCAACCCCTAAGTGCAAAGTTAGCCTCCAAGAGGTGACATCTGGCTAAATAAAGAGCAGTTCCTGGCTGGCCCAGCACATGTTTTGTTTCGACTGAAGCTTTGTTTTGGACAACTGAAGCACAGAATATAAATAGGGCTGTTGCCTGTTCAGACACACAAACACACACATAGAAGTTTTATTTCATTGTATTTTATTTTGTTGCTGCTTGGAAGGCAGAGTAAATTCCACATGAAGGCAAATAAAGCACAGAGCTCTCATCCTTGTGTTTCAGTTACTCAACTCTAAGTGCAAAAGGAAAAAGAAAAGCGGTGTGGATGCCATCCTGCTTATTTTTAGGCATTTTGGTTGCAGGGAAAACAAGGCTGAAACTCCTGACCTTGCTTAGCCTTGCAGATGGCAGCTCAATGGCTGTCGTGGCTGGGGGTTTGCTGTCACAACTGCTATGGAAATGAGTACAGAGAGGCAGGTAGGGAAGCTGCTTGACTTCTTCACACAGCATAAGGACTCCCCATGGACTGTTTCCCTACCCTGCAGACCATGCAGGACACACACAAGGTATAGCAGCAGCCAGTGGTGATGGTTACGTCTGATTCTCCAAACATGCTCAGCAGCTCAGTGTGAATTGTGGCAAGAATCTTCTCCCTGTATGCAGCTGAGCCCTGGGTTTGGCTTTGGGCTCCTCACTCCAAGAAGGACATTGAGGTGCTGGAGTGTGTCCAACGAAGCTGGTGAAGGGTTTAGAGCAGAAGTCTTATGAGTAACAGCTGAGGGACCTGAGGGGTGTTCAGCCTGGAGAGAAAGAGGCTGAGGGGAGAGCTTCTGGCTCTCTACAGCCCCCTGAAGGGGGGTTGCACCCAAGTGGGGGTTGGTCTCCCAAGAAACAAATGATAGGAAAAGAGGAAAGGGCATCAAGTTGCAGTGAGAGGTTTGTGTTGAACATGAGGGACAATTTCTTCTCCAAAAGGGTTGTCAAGGCCTGACCCAGTGGTGGAGCTCCCATCCTTGGAGTTTAACAGCCACAACTCTTTGTTGTTTCAATTAGAGTGTAGATTTAGTCTGGTTTGGCAGGCAAAATCCATCTTGCTCCTAGGTGTGTGGAGCTTTGTGCTGCTGAACCAGGTGGTGTTGGTGACATCTTCATGCAGTATAGCTGGAGACAGAACTCTTGGCTGCCCCTTTTGCTGGGAATAATTAATCTCCTTTCCAAACCTCTGCACTTGGCTGGCTGAAAAGGAAGATTTTACTCATTGCCTCTGTCTCAGTACATCAAAGCACCCCTTGATGGTCAGGAAAGAGCTCATCATCCTTTCTATGAGTGGGGAAAGTGAAGCACAGGGTGTTGAGGAGAGGAAAGCCTTACCCAGAACGCAGGAAGGAAGGGGCTGCTGATGGCCTGAGTCAAACCAGGAGATATGAACATGTTCTGGGGTAGGACTGGGGGCACACCAAGCTTGGTTGGGATATGAAAGCACCCTGGGTCAACCCTCAAGAAGGATCAAGCAAGATCCTTCACAGAATCACAGAATGACATCATTAACCAGGTTGGAAAAGACTTCTAAAACCATTGAGTCCAACCTATCACCTAACCCCTCTAATTAACTAAGCCATGGCACTAAGTGCCTCATCCAGCCTCCTCTTAAACACCTTCAGGGGTGGTGACTCCATCACCTCCCTGGGCAGCTTGTTCCAATGCCAATCACTCTCTCTGCCAACAACTTCCTCCTAATATTCAGGCTAGACCTCCCCTGGCACAACTTGAGACTGTGTCCCCTTGTTCTGTCCCTGGGTGCCTGACAGAAGAGCCCAACCCCACCTGGCTACAGCCTCCCTTCAGGTAGCTGTAGACAGCAATGAGGTCTTCCCTGAGCCTCCTCTTCTGCAGGCTGCACACCCCCAGCTCCCTCAGCCTCTCTCCACAGGGCTGTGCTCCAGGCCCCTCCCCAGCCTTGGTGCCCTTCTCTGGACACCTTCCAGCACCTCAACATCTTTCTTAAACTGAGAGGCACAGAACTGGACACAGCACTCAAGGTGTAGCCTAACCAGTGCTGAGCACAGGGCAGAATGACCTCTCTGGTCTCACTGGCCATACTATTGCTGATCCAGGCTAGGATGCCACTGACCTTGGTCACCTGGGCACACTGCTGGCTCATGTTCAGTCTCTGCCAACCAGCTCCCTCTGGTCCCTCTCTGCCTGGCTGCTCTCCAGCCACTCTGTCCCCAGGCTGTAGCACCGCATGGGGTTGTTGTGGCCAAAGTGCAGAACTTGGACTTGTTCAAACTCCTGGTACTGGACTGTGCCCATCTGTTCAGCCTGTCCAGGTCCCTCTGCAGAGCCCTCCTGCCCCCTAACAGATCCACACTTACTGCCAACTTGGTGTCATCTGCACACTTACTGATGCTGGACTCAGTCCTCTCATCCAGATCATCAATGAAGATATTGAGCAGGACTGGGCCCAGCACTGATCCCTGGGGCACAGCACTAGTGACAGCTGCCAACTGGATGTGGCACCATTCACTGCCACAGAAAGGCTGAAACGTTGGGACATTTTTGTACCCCACAAGAAAAAGAGAGAAGAATCTTCCTAAGACAGGATGGGAAGGGGAGGACGGATGAGAGGACCAAATGTTCATGTCTGTGATCAGTTCCTCCAGGGTCTCCCCTTTCGTTAGCAGCCCAGGCCATTGGGCAGCACAAAACCTAGCCACAACAGTGCTGGCCATTTATCCCCAAGCCCACAAGGTGGACAAGAGGATTTATTCTCCTGGCCTTGAGACCTTGAGAATGAAATCTTCCCAGGGTAGGAGGCTGAGCCCAGGGCTTTGGAGGGGGGGGGGAAAGAAATCGACAACCTTTTCATTGGGGGTTATTAGGAAGAGATAAAGGTCTGCTTCGCTGGGTACTTGGCTTGTCCTGCCAGTGCACCTTCTCAGTGGGGCCGTTTGAAAAGGCTCTTTAATTATCTGTTTCCTCCCATGGCTGCTTGCAGAGGGAGCTCCAAAAAGGAAAAAAATAGAGAGAGAAAAAAAAACCCAAACGAGAGGCTCATTTCAACAATCCTTATCTGATAGCGCATTCAGGATGAGCCTCTCCCTCCCCCCCGGCTTTCTTTGCTTGCTCTTCTCTCCTCCCGCTGCGGCAGGAGCAGGTTTTGTTCCCTCATGCCAGCGGGAGCAGGGGTCCAGGCGGTGCGGGCGGAGGAGCGGTGACAGGGTTGACAAAGGAGCCCTCGCCTGGCACAGAACGGCCGCTCCTGGGTCCTTTCAGGCAGGACACCCAAGCTCCCCCCGCCGCTACCAGGATGCCTTTCAGGCTCGTCCTAATTCAATGACATTGTGCTGGGGTTTTCTAAAGGAGGATGACAGCTGACATCAGCTCTCTATCTGCAGCAGGTTTTGTCCTTTCCTTCCAGCTCAAGCCATAGATTTCTCCTGGTTTGTTATGCAAAAACCAACAGAGGCTTTTATTGATTTTTTTTTCCTTTTTATCCCCCCCTCCTCTCTTCTGTAAAAGCAGAGTCCTGATAAATGCTACTAGACACAGGCCTGCACCGAGCACATCCCCATCTGGGCTCGTTTCAAGGCTGTGCACAGGGAGTTAGTGGAGATTCACAGTCTGCCAGTGACCACAGAGGCTTCCTCTGACGATGTGCCCACCAAGCTGGGCTTTTCTTCCAGGCAAACCACCCTGAGGTTGTTGTAGCCTCTTGCAAAGTCCCCGAAGTGTGTTCAGACAACCTTTCCTAGACCGTGGTACTTGGCCAAAGAGAAGGGACTGTGCTGGCTCCTCTCACCCAGCAGGGCTGCTCTTGCATCTTCAGCCTGCTTTTTTTTGCAGCTGCAGAGTCACAGAATGGTTTGGTTTGGAAGGGACCTTCACAGGTCATTTGGTTAGCCCTGCCCTGAAGCGAGCAGGGCCATGTTCACAGCATCACAGGATGTCAGGGGTTGGAAGGGGCCCAAAGAGATCTTCTAGTCAAACCCACCTGCCAGAGCAGGGCCATACTGATTTGCTAAACAAAGCAAGGGTCACAGAACTGTTTGGCTTGGAAGAGAGACCTTTAAGATAATCAGTTCCTACTGTTGGCCCAGCACTGCCAAACCACCCCAAATTGCGTTCCTCAGCATCACAGCCCTCAGCACCAAATCCTTCCAGGGATGGGAACTTCCACACTGTCCTGGGCAGCCTGTTTCCAGGGCTTGACAATCCTTTTCACAGGCTCACAGGATGTCAGGGGTAGGAAGTGACCCAAAGAGATCATCCGGTCCAACCTCCCTGCCAGAGCAGGACCATACAACGTAGCTCAGGTCGCACAGGAACACATCCAGACAGGTCTTGAAAGGCTCCAGAGAAGGAGACTCCATAACCCCTTTGGGGAGCCTGTGCCAGTGCTCTGGGACCCTTGCAGTTAAGAAGTTCCCTCTTGTGTTCAGGTGGAACCTCCTGTGCTGCAGCTTACACCCACTGCTTCTTGTCCTATCCCAGGCAGCAAGTGAGCAGAGCCTGTCCCTCCCTCTCCTGACCACCAGCCCTCAGCTATTTACAAATATTGATTGAATCTCCTCCCAGTCTTCTTTTCTTCAGACTAAGCAGCCCCAGGTCCCTCAGAACCTCACCCTTCCTGACCTAGAATGGTTTCAGGGATGGGGCATCCACCAGCTCTCTGGACAGCCTGGGCCAGTGTTTTGCCCACCTCAGCACAGAGAATTCCTTCCTGTACTTTGAGGTGTGTTTCCATCCATGATTTCCCTGCAACCTGTGCATCATCTGACTCTTCCAGATTCACAGACAGTGAGAAAGATCACCCTCATCCTCTGGAGACTGCTGTATTCCTCAGTAGTAAGGGGGCTGTGATCCATAGACTGTCAATAAGTACAATTAAATACACTATTTCCTCTTCCACTATGACTTTCCTCAGAGACAAGATCATGTCTGACTCCTCCTGGCTCTGCTCAGTTTTATCTGAGGTTCAAGCACCTCTGCAATGCTGCCTTTGGTGCCTTGCCAGTATTATACACAGACTAAAATTGTTAGGAATGAGTTTAAAAAGGTGAATTTGATCATTTAGATGAACTTCCAACTTCAGGAACTCCTAATTTCACCAAGATGTAGATTTTTCTAGCACACAGCTCTCTGTGTGGAAAAGTCCTCCCCCTCACACTTCTCACACGAGCTTTCCCAGCTCAGCTGCCTCCTTCTGCTTCTTCTCCTATTTTTTACTCTCAGTTAGAGAGTATTCCTAAGGAACTACAGGAGAGAGTCCAGCAGAAGCTACAAAGATGCTGAGATGCTGAGGGAACTGGAGCATCTCTCTGGTAGGGAAAGGATGAGACACCTGAGGGTCTCTGAAGACTGAGAGGGGATCTTCTCAGCATCTATCAACATCTTCATGGAAAGAGTGATTGGCATTGGGATGGGCTGCCCAGGGAGGTGGTGGAGTCACTACCCCAGGAGGTGTTTAAGAGGAGGCTGGACGAGGCACTTAGTGCTATCAGTTAGTTAATTAGAAGGTGCTGGGTGATAGGTTGGACTCGACGATCTCAGAGGTCTTTTCCAACGTGGTTAATTCTGTGATTCTGCCATCTAAATGGTGGAGGTCAGGGCAATGGGGCCAGACTCTTTCCAGAGCCCAACAACACCAGTGTCTCTATTCGAAGGACAAGCTTGGGCTCGGGCTGCAGCACAGCACTCCGAAGAGGATTTCAACAGCGCAAGAAGTCCTGTAAAATCCATCCCCAGTTCCCATGGTTTGGTTTCTTTTTTAAGGCTAGCAGGCATCTGATAGAAAGGCTGTGATGAAGTGACAGCAGAGCTGAAGCTCTCCAGCCCGACGTGAAGCAGCAGATCAGCTCCGATTCCCAAGGTGCGAACGCAAACCAGACAGCGCAGGAAGAATAACAACCCACAGCTGCTTAAATGTTACTGGGCTTGGAGCTGCTCATGCTCCCTTGCTTCAGCTGCTTAGAAACACACCCGAGAGAGGACCTGTGTCTCTCTGCCCCCCACACATGGGCTGCAGCCACGCTCATAAACAGCACAGGGCCTGGCTGTGGGCTGATGTAATGGCCAGCAGTGAGCCATGCCGAGCGGTGTGTGTCTGCTGCTTCTCCTGGGCTTGGGCCAGCACCTTCCAGTCAATGCTGGTGGAAAAGGACCAGGGGTTTTGTTTGACAGCTGCTGAATATGAGCCAGCAGTGTACCCAGGTGGTCAGGAAGGTAACAGCATCCTGGCTTGGATCAGAAAATCGTAGAATGGTTTGGGTTGGAAGGGACCTCAAAGCTCATCCAGTTCCAACCCTCCTGCCACAGGCATGGACACCTCCCACTAGAACAGGTCACTCAAGGCCTCATCCAACCTGGTCTTGGACACCTCCACGGAGGTTGTGGAGCACAGAATCACTGAGTGTGATCAAAGATCACATTTGGTGATTCTGTGCTCCACAACCTCCCTGGGCAACCTGTACCAGTGTCTCATCACCCTCACTGGAAAGAACTTCTTCCTAAAAGTGCAGGATCAGGACAGGAATTGTGTCCCTTGTGCACTGGTGAGGTTGCATCTCAAATTCTGGGTTCAGTTTTGCACCTCTCAGTCCAGTGAGGACATTGAGGTGCTGCAGTGTGCCCAAAGAAGGGCAAGGAAAATGTTGAAGGGTCTAGAACACAAGTCTTGGGAGGAGCAGCTGAGGGACCTGGTGTTGTTCAGCCTGGAGATGAGGAGAGTGAGGGGAGGTTTTCTGACTTTCTACAGCACCTTGAAAGGAGGCTGAAGTGAGGTGGGGCTGGGTCTCTCTCACAGGGAACAAGTGATAGGATAGCCTCAGGTTGCTCCAAGGGAGTTTAGGTTGAACATGAGGAACAATTTCTTCTCCAAAAGGGTTGTCAGGAACAGGCTCCTCAGGGAAGTGGCAGAATCTCCATCAATGAAGGAGTTTGGAATCCATGTAGATGAGTTGCTGAGGAACATGGTTTGGTGGTGACCTGGTAGGTAAGGTCCTGCCAAAACAATTCCATGATTTTATGCTTGGTCATATTTCAGGGCACAGCACTGTGCTCTTAGTGCTCCCATAAAACCCCTACATGCACAACCATGTTCTATAGGAAACTTCTCCAAAGCCTAATCTCGAGGTCTGGATCCTCATCAGGTGGTTCAGAAGTAGCAACTGCCCTAATGGAAAGCTTCCATGATTGGGCAGGAAGGCAGCCAAGCTGCACCCGCAGCGGCTGGGCTAATGGCATTGCCTTGTTCATCCCATAACATTTCCTTGTTGGTCCATGCTCTGACAACCTCCAGATGGATAAAAGCCTCCTGCCCACTCTTCTCTTTCTCTCCTTGTGTAGTTTCTGCTGTGTTATCCTCTGAATCCCACAGAAGCTTCTCCAAGATCCCTTCAAGTCCTACAGAGCCTCCTCTGAGGTTCTACAGTTCTTTACCACTCCAAGACTTGCCCTCCTCTGCTGTAACTCAGTTTTTAGGTTTCTCCTAGGTGCCCTTCTCCACTTCTTTGTTGGTTTTGTTCTTACCTCCACAGCAGTTAGCAAGAGTTCCATCGTGTTCTGTCCAGATAGAGATCAGAAGCTTGTGCCTTCGAGACATGTAATTTTGATTAAATGAGGAAAATGACTTAGACCTACTCAAATCAAAGGGAACCTCTCATGCTTGGAGATGCTCCTCATAACCTGACCTCTCCTACCTTTTCCTACTAATTTATGACTGTATCTTAGCCACATTTCCCATGGTCCCAGCAGCCCCCACCGTAGATAGATTCCTATCAGAACCTGAAGTGAGAAAGCCACCACAGACCCAAAATATCCCTGAAGGAGGATGAAAATTCCCCATAGCCAGCAGCCATTTTCTGCCCATCACTCCTCAAAGAAAGTAACCCCACAAAGCTTTCCACGATGCCATTCCAGAGGTTGTAGCACTGCGGCAGGAATCAAGGCGATCTGCACAGCACACAACCACTTGCTGAGGGGAGGTGAAGGTTGCTGCAAATCCTATTTGACCTCCTCAATGGAGTTAATGAGTCAGAAGACTTCCTGTGGATAATCCAATGAGGTGGATAAAAAGGTCCTGAACTACTTGGCATGAAGTCAATGCCAGAGAATTCCCTCACCCTCTAATCCCTGCGGGCAGAGCAGCACAATCCCATCTCCTCTCAGAGTTCCATGGGGTTCTCAGCATTGTTGTTGAGTTTTCTCCTTGGCTATTGTCTTTGATGGGAAAGCAGAGCATATAAATAAATAACCAAGTGCCTGCTATGTCAATCAGAACCTTGAGATCTCAAGAGCCAGGAGAACTTTGTCCACATTCCTGACACATATCCATTGGTTATTTTAACTGCAATATCCCAGGTATCAATCAGGAGCCATCTGGACTGGGGGCTGAGCACCAGCTTTAGCTCAGTTAAGTTAGTATGGGGAGTACATACTCTTAAAGTATTTTAATTACTTCATCTCATTTTGATCTTATTGCACAGATATTCACAAATGAAATGCTTTGCAACCTTTCAGCTCAGATCCAGAGTCAAGATGAAGCACTGGAACAACGGCAAGGATAGAGTCCTGCACCTGGGCAGGAGTGAGCCCCTGCACCAGTACAGGCTAGGGGCTGGTCTGCAGGCAAGCAGCTCTGCAGAGAAGGACCTGGGAGTGCTGGAGGACAGCAAGTTGCCCAGGAGCCAGCAATGTGCTGTTGTATCCAAGAAGAGCAATGGTGTCCTGGGATGCATGAAGAAAAGTGTGGCCAGCAGGTTGGAGGAGGTTCTCCTTCCCCTCTGCTCCATCTTAGTGAGGCCACATCTGGACTACTGAGTTCAAGAGGGACAGGGAACTACTGAATAGAGTCCAGCAGGGGCTACAGAGCTGCTGAGGGGCCTGGAGCATCTCTGTGAGGAGAAAAGGCTGAGAGCCCTGGGGCTGTTGAGCCTAGAGAAGAGCAGCCCCAGAGGGGATCTGGGCAATGCTCAGCAAGAGCTGAATGCAGGAGACAAGAGGATGAGTCCAGACTCTTTTCAGTGATGCCCAGTGAGATGACAAGGACAATTAGACTCAGAATAGAACACAGGAGCTTTCACCTATACGTGAGGATGAGAAGTACCCATCTGCTCCTCCTGTGATCAGAGGAAAGAGCTCAGTTCAAAGCAGAAAGCTAAGATCCTAGTGTCATTCCTGAGGTCTGCAGCAGGGTAACTACTGCAGTTACTGAGGCTAGGGCAGGAGGAGGCTGCCAAGGTACTCAGGGAGCAGAGAGCTGAGGTGGTGAGAGAGATCTAGAGTTGCCCATCCTGGTTAGCTTAGCAAATAAAGGCTAAGAGGGGATGTAACTGGTGAGTTACATCTGGGAGTAATACACCAAAGTGGAGAGACAGCTATTAAAGCTAAAGGACAGTGCTGGCACAGGAATAAAGGGATGGGAAACTGGCCACAGAGAAAAGCTAGGCTGGGAATCAGATGGTTAAAGTGCTGGTGATGGGAGATATTGGAAAGCCTCTGTGTAACAGGATTCCAGTATCCCAGCATGGTGGGAGTTGGAAGGGACCTCTAGAGATTGCCAGGTTCAGCTGTCTGCTAAAATAGAGTCATCCCGAGCAGGTTGTCCGGGGCTGCCTTCTGGTGGGTTTGGAATCTCCTGGGGGCCACCTGTACCAAGGTGCCAGCATCCTCACAGCAAAGAAATTTATCCTCATGTTCAGATGGAAACTTCAGTCTTCCAGTTTGTGCCTGGTACCCCTTGTAATGTCACTGGAAACCACTGAAAAAGAGTCTGGCCCTGTCCTCTTGCCCTCCACCCTTTAGCTCTTGCTGAGCATTGATCAGATTCCCTCTGGGCTGCATTTCTCCACCATAAACAACCCCAGGGCTCTCAGACTTTGCTCCTCACAGAGCTGATTGGAGGACAAGTGATCCATATTATTTATACATTACTTGTATGATGCAAAGCCCTACGAATAAAAAGGAGTAAGTGCTTTCCAGTGGTGCTCAGTGAAGCTTCGTTGCTGTGAGGGTGCTGGAGCCCTGAAGCAGGCTGCCCAGAGCGGTTGTGGAGTCTCCTTCTCAGGAAAGATTCCAAACCCACCTGGATGCAATTCGAGACAACCTTCTCTAGGTGACCCTGCTTTAGCAGGAGATGATCTCTAGGGGTGCCTGTCAGCCCCCACCGTGCTGGGATTCAGGGATTCTGAACCAAAGGTAATTTTTATTTTCACTGCTGTGTTCACATTTGGTAGTTTGGCTCGTGTGGTTTTGGTTGTTTTGGGGGTTTTATTGTTTTAATTGTCTTTACAGCACACTCAGATCATATTTTCGAGCTTTTCTAAGCGACTCCAAGGGATAAAGGCTTCTTTAATGGAAGCTGGAATCCTTGCACAACCACTTGCTTCCAGATGCTGGGGATTACAGTAAAACACTCAATATTGCAAGACTTACGGTACTATTGCAAGAGCTGGCAGCAGCGAGGAAGTGGATCAAGGCAGAGAGAAAAAAGGTGGGGGGGTAGGGAAAGAGTGACAATTAAGAAAAGAGCTAATTTAGGGTGAATACCAGGAAAGGAATTTCAGGAAGCAATAGTTTCCAATAAATTCTCTAAGGCTATGGAGCAGTCTGGAGGGAGAAAGCCAGGATCACTGTGACCAAAGCCCTGCAAACGAGCTGTGGGGAACATTCCTATTGTTGGACTTTAACATGAAATGCCTTTTTTTTTTTGCCTCATTTTCCCTTGATCTTTCTCCCTTTTCTTTCAGCTAGTGAGGAGTTTGGGTTTTGTTTTGCTGTTAGGAGTAAAAACTAGCAGAGCGTGAGCTAATCTACATCTCTGCTAATCATATCACTCCACATAGCAGCCCAGGGATGGGAAGGTCTGGGGAGGATCTTCAGAGTGCCAGCCAGTCAGCATTTGTTCCAACCACTGAAGCACATCCAGCACAACAAAACAACAGCTACTGGAAGTAATTGGAGTCTGCTTCCCAATGGCTGTTGGAAAAAAAAAACTTCTTTGGAAACTCATTCCATTCTTCAGCGATCACAGGAAGATGGTCAGGCTGATGGAGCATTATTGATGTCTTATTAATGGAGCATCATTAATGTCTTCTCCCTGTTAGTGGCCCACAGCAGATACCTGAGAAAGAACAGAGACCAGGGCAAGCAGCACTACAGGCTGGGGGCTGTGTGGCTGGAGAGCTGCCTGGCAGAAAGGGACTTGGAAGTTGTAACAGACAGGCACCTGAATGTGAGCCAGCAGTGTGCCCAGGCGGCTAAGAAGGCCAGTGGCATCCTGGCTTGGATTAAAGAGGCTGTGGCCAGCAGGAGCAGGGAGGTGATTGTCCCCTTGGACTCAGCTTTGGTAAGGCCACAGCTTGAGTGTTGTGTTCAGTTTTGGGCACCACTATACAAGAGAGATGTGGAGGTGTTGGAGCAGATCCAGAGGAAGGCAAGGAAGCTGCAGAAGGGCCTGGAGAATAAATCTTATGAGGAGTGACTAAGGGAGCTGGGAGAGGTCCTCCTGCCCCCCTACTCTGCCCTGGGGAGGCCACATCTGGAGGACTGTGTCCAGCTCTGGGCCTCGTAGTTCAAGAGGGACATAGAACTGCTCGAGAGAGTCCAGCACAGAGACACAAATATGATGAAGGCAATGGAACATCTCTGTTACGAGGACAGCCTGAGGGAGCTGGGGCTGTGCTGCTGGGAGAAGAGGAAAGAAAGAGGTGACCTCATCAATGGTTATAGAGATGTGCAGGGTGAGTGTCAGGAGGCTGGAGCCAGGCTCTGCTGGGGGATGCCCAGTGACAGGCCAAGGGGCACTGGGTGGAAGCTGAGGCATAGGAAGCTTCATTTAAACAGGAGGAGGATTTTTTTTCCCTGTGAGGGTGACAGTACTCTGGAAGAGGCTGCATATGGGGGTTGTGGAGTCTCCCTCTCTGCAGGTATTCAAAACCTGCCTGGATGTGTTCCTGTGTGATCTGGTCTAGGAGATCCTGCTCTGGCAGGAGGGTTGGACTGCATGAGCTTTGGAGGTCCCTTCCAGCCCCTGACATTCTCTGGTTTTGTGATTCTATGATTCTGCACTTAGTTTGAGGAAGAGGAGGCTGAGGGGAGACCACATTGCTGTCTACATCTCCCTGAAGGGTCATTGTGGAGAGGCTGCTGCTGGGCTCTTCTCACAGGTAACTGGAGACAGAATAAGGGAGAATGGCCTCAAGCTGAGACTGGGGAGGTTTAGATTGGACATTAGGAAAATTTTTTTCAGGGAGAGAGTGTTCAGGGACTGGAATGAGCTGCCCAGGGAGGTGGTGGAGTCACCCAGCCTGGATGTGTTTGACGGTGGTTTGGATGTGGTGCTTGGGGATATGGTTGAAGGTGAACCTTGTTGAGTAGGATTCTAGATTAGACTTTGTGATCTTGAGGGACTTTGCCAAGCTGGGTGTTTCTGTGATTCTGTAATGATGCTTTGCCCTGAGTGCTCTCTGAAGTGTGTTCAGATCCTGATGTTCATCAGGGTGAAGTGCCAGAGCACACATCCAGCCCCCTTTAGAGTTCTCCCTTTCCAATATTTTCAGCTGAGGCTGGTAGGAGACTTCAGAGGCTTTACCATCCTAATGGCTTTTCCTCAAGGTCCTGATTTGGATATTGGATAATGAAGGGTCAAAGTTCAACCATCAGAACTCATTTCCACCACAAACACGTAATCAGAAGTGAGCAAGCAAGTGAGAAAGCTGAGCCTATGATACCCAGAGCCCGCCAAGGCCTGAACCGCCGCTGACCTCCACTCGGTGGAATTCCACAGTTCATAATCTATCGTTTCCTCCTTCCTAAGTGATGTCAAAGAGAGTCACCGAGGAGCAAGTGTCCCTTCAGGGGTCCTTAGCAGGTCATTCAAGGGTGGCTTCACAATGTGCATCTCTGCCAGCATTTATGACCATGCCAGGAGCACCCTGAAACCAGAAGACCTCCTACCATGAGGTCTCAGGAACAGGTGTGGAGGTAGTGAAAGGGGATTTTACCTCTCTCAATGCCACAGCAGTTCCAGCAGGATGGGAACTCGGTTCAAGGTCAGTTCTTCCTTAGCAGAGATCTGATTAGGCAGCTCCCCAGCATGGGTCCCAATTTAACTCCGTTTCACCGCGAGGAACCGAGCGAGGGAGATTTCTCAAGCTAAATGAGCGCTGGCCCAGAAGCTGTTCCTGCTTAACATATGGTTTTTGTGGAGCCATGGGAGAGCAGGTCATTAGAGGGTGACCTGTCAAGTTAAATCTTTCACTGACAGTAGCAACCAGTGGGGCAGCAGACAGCAATATTCTCTTTTGCATTGGGCTGAGATGCCTCCGTTTATTGCCTTGTTATTGTTTATTTATTAGCATCGACTTTGGGGGCTTAGATGGGAGATGTCTGAGGGCATGGATATGTCTGGCTGCCTTCTAGGGCACAAGCAGTACAGATTGCCATGGTGCAAGTTTCTTCTCCTGTCTCCATTCTCATTTGGCCTAGCAAAGCAAAGGGATGTGGTGTCTGCTCTGTCAGCGTCGTGCATCTCCCTAAACATCTCTGTCAGTGCTGTTGCAGCTCCCTAAGCGTCAGCAACACAACCACATCTGTTTACACTCTCTTTCAGCTCCCGTGATGAAACACGGGCACTGTAAAAGGATGAAACCTTTGAAGGGTGACATGCTCCTGGACATCCACAAAGAGGTGAACCTGCAAAACCCAAGCAGGCATTCATCCCTGTCTGAGGGGACACATCCTGCTCCCAGGAACCTCACCGAGTGGCCATGCAGGAGCACAGCAAGAGGAGCATAACTCTGTTAGAAGTGGGTGAAGCCCAGAGTGTGATATTTTGCAAGCGGCTCAGATGTTAATCCTGTCGGCTGTTCAGAGCCCATCCTTGCTCACAAAACCCTTTGTACTTGCAATTTGAACTTTTGTTCCCAGAGGATGAGTCAATTAAGCAAACACAAAAGAATGCCGGCTTAAAGGGGCTCCTGGGACAGAAGAGTTTACCACAAGTTCAGCTAGAGCTGAGGATGGCTTATGTATGGGCTTAAGTTCAACTCTACAATGCTTTGCTGGAATAAACTTTTCCCTTTAGGTCCTATATTGGCAACACTCCGGGGCAGAAAATTCTGCCGGGCTGACTTTTGATGGGAAAACTAACAACTGGGGCATCACTTCTCCTCTTCCATGGTAACCAAGGCAAGCAGTTAGGGCTGCATTGCAGAAAGGAAGCTCTGGATGAGGCACTGGGTGTTAAATCATTGAGGATATTGGAGTTTCCAGTGGAATCTCCCAAAGTAGAAGTTTGAAAGATTAAATTTATTGGTCATCTGTCAAAGATGTCTTAGATGCCTAGAGCCTTTGGAGAAGAGAAATGTTGCAAAGCTTCATGTTCTTCCAGTGCTGCTCTGTGCAATTATGTGACCACTTACAGAGCTTTCTCCTGTTCTTTAATTAAAAAGTATTCTTCTTGGCTTGGACTTGATGATCTTAAAGATCTCTTGCAGACAAAATGATTCTGT
Source organism: Tricholaema leucomelas (assembly GCA_013400475.1). Classification (NCBI taxonomy): domain Eukaryota; kingdom Metazoa; phylum Chordata; class Aves; order Piciformes; family Lybiidae; genus Tricholaema lacrymosa; species Tricholaema leucomelas. The sequence goes on along the minus strand of WAAF01020797.1, from coordinate 29,270 downwards.
GACTCCCATAAAGACTCTCTGGAGAACTCTTCCTGTAAATGTGCTACAGAGGGAGCCTTGATGTATGGAAGTGTGACAGAATCCTGCTTGAGCTCTAGAATAGAATAGAATCAGCCAGGTTGGAAGAGACCTCCAAGATCATCCAGTCCAACCTATCCCCCAGCCCTATCCAGCCAACCAGACCATGGCACTAAGTGCCTCATCCAGTCTTTTCTTGAACACCTCCAGGGACGGTGACTCCACCACCTCCCTGGGCAGCCCATTCCAATGCCAATCACTCTCTCTGGCAAGAACTTCCTCCTAACATCCAGCCTAGACCTCCCCTGGCACAACTTGAGACTGTGTCCCCTTGTCCTGTTGCTGGTTGTCTGGCAGAAGAGACCAACCTCACCTGGCTACAACCTCCCTTCAGGTAGTTGCAGACAGCAATGAGGTCTGCCCTGAGCCTACTCTTCTGCAGGCTGCACACCCCCAGCTCCCTCAGCCTCTCCTCATAGGGTTTGTGTTCCAGGCCCTTCACCAGCCTTGGTGCCCTTCTCTGGACACCTTCCAGCACCTCAACGTCTCTCTTGAATTGAGGAGCCCAGAACTGGACACAGTACTCAAGGTGTGGCCTGACCAGTGTAGACATAGTGTAAACCCAACTTCACCTCCAGCACTGATAGGTGGCACAAGATCCAGATCCATAAGCTATGGTGGTGGGCATCAGATTGTAAAGACACAGGTCAGGACATGCTGGCTGCTGATCAAATGCGAGCAGAAGCAGACACTGCCTGACTGCAGACATCAGGTGTCTCTGGCATCACAGCCTACACCTGTGTGGCTTCTGCCACCTACATTAACCAGCAGTTTCAAAACCTGCTATTCAAGGGTTTCCTGAGGATGGGGAAGATTGTGACCTCCAGAGCTTATAAGTGGGACCTGTGCTCCTTAAAATCTGTATGAGTGCCATGGGTGAGTGGATTAGGACCATTCTCAATCAGTTTGCAGATAACACCAAGTCAGGTGGATGTATCACAGTCTCACAGTATCACCAAGGTTGGAAGAGACCTCACAGATCATCAAGTCCAACCC
>WAAF01020797.1:0-21950 GCA_013400475.1 Tricholaema leucomelas | reverse complement strand
CCTCTCCTCTCTGACTGCATGCATACGATGCAGGAGAGAACACAATGTGGGCTAAGATTATGGACTGCAGCTGTTTGTTCTGGAGCTTGGATGTGACACATGATAATGCAAAGAGGAAAACCATCCACTCCATGTTGACTGGGGTAGATGAAACAGTCATGGGCTTAAATCACAGAAAAGCAGGTTTAAGAGTGGTAGTAAAAAAGCCCAAAGCACCTTTTAGTGATAAGGAGAGGGAAGCACTGAGTGAGATTGCCCAAAGAGATTTGGCTGGGGGGTTCTGCATGTGCTGGGCAGACATCTGTCAAGGACACCGGAGCTATACCTGAGCTTGCACCAAAGCAGGGTGCTGATGGGGTGGCCTCTGGAGATCCCTTCCAGCCCCACATTCTTGTGACATAAACTCATGCTCTCAGCAACAGAATTCCTGCACTTCCACTAGCCTGTGGCACAGCCCCGAGCCCACCCTGGCTGACTGGGGCCCATCTTTCTCAGACCCTCACTTCCCAGAAACCATTTTCCATCCACTTGAACTTTGGTCCACTAGACACAGCAGAGAGGAGTCTGACATCTCTGTTGACGCAGCTCTCGTGGTGCAATTGTTAATATTATCCCATCTGCAGATCATTCCTTAAGGTCTCTCCTCCTCTGTCTCTCTCCCTTCTGCCTCCGAGTCTCCTGCCAAAGGGGATCAGGGCAGCAGTACAATTCCCATTCACAAAATCCTTCTCTCCCAGCTTTAATGGCAGCCTCACCTTGCCAAGAAAGCTCTTTAGAACATTGGGAGCTTATTAAAGACATTTGTCACAGCAGGCCCAGTGTGTTTCCATTTAGATTAATCTGTGCATTTTGTTGATCCAAATCGATTTCTTCTCCCCTCCACACATCTTGACTCACAAGGAAGACTCCTTCACGTCAGTCATGTGATAAGGAAATATGGTAGGGACTGACAAATTCCTGCAGGCTTGAAAGGACCTTGGAAACTAGTTTTGGCTACACCTAAAATTAGCTCCCTTCCACCAAGCTCCATCAAGCTGTTTTATTTTTTAACTGCTGCTGCAGTGGTGGAAACTTCTGTAAGTGTGTTAAATCCCTGCCTTTCAGCTTGTGGTCCATGTACTCCCAGGGGTCCATCAGCAGCTTCTATGGCATACAAAAGAGAGACATAAACATCCTTTCAAGTGCACTGAAATGGTGTCCACGCTGGAATAAAGCAGAACCTACAAATGTTGGACGAGGAACAATAAAGATCACGGCAATCCCAGCATGGGAGGGGTTGGAAGGGAGCTTTTGGAGATCATCTAGTCCAATCTCACTGATAAAAGAGGGTCACCTGGAGAAGGTTGCCCAAGGTTGTGTCCAGGCAGGCTGCTGAAAGAGATGAAGGGTGGTGAAGTGCTGGGGTTGGGAGAGACCCCTGTGTAAAGGCTGAACTCTCCAGGGAGTGGTCTGAACCTGACCCCAGGTGCACTGGTTAGCCCACTCTCACTTCCTATCTGGACCCCCTATAAAACAGAGCAACTTCTTGTTTCTCTCTTCTGTTTGACCTGCCTGCCTGATAGCACCACCCTTGTTCCTGCTGCTCCAGCTTTTGCCACATGGCCACCCTCTCACATGGTGGCACAACCCCTTCCTGAGTCTACAGCACTCCATTTCCTTCTTTCTGTGTGCTTCCATATCTTCTACTTCGTTACCCTCGCCTATTCCTTTTTGTACCTCCCCTTACCTTAAATACCTTTTATTTATTGTTAAAGCTTTTTCTTTTAGCTTCCAAAACGAATCAAGACTGTTATTTGGGTGTTTTACCCCTTTTTCCTCTCTACATCTAATTCCTTTCTTTCCAAAAGGGGGAGAGGGGAAGGCATCCTGTTATTGTATTGCTCTGTTAGGTATTTGGCCTCCAGGAAGCTAAACCAGACCAATACACCCTGGGAGCAGTGAGTCTGGCGGCAGGCTACCTCTGACAGCACTGGGTCCAAGCCATGGTCCTCAGCACCACAGCTCTGCCCCTTGGAAACACCTCCAGAAGTGGGGACTCCACCACCTTCCTGGGAGCCCTGGGCCAGGCTTTGAGAACCCTTCCAGTGAAGAAGTTTCTTGTGGTGCTTAGGGCTATGGTTGAAGGTGAATCTTGTAGAGCAGGGTCCCAGGTTGGACTTGGTGATCCTGAGGGGCTTTGCCAGCCTGCATGTTGCTGTGGTTCTTTGGAATCTCTCCAGAGGAGGAGACTCCACAAGCTCTGTGGGCAGTATGTTCCAGGGCTCCAGCACCCTCAGTGGCTGTCTGGGTGGACAATCGGCTGGCTCAGCTGCTTCACTCGCTGAGCTCCACTGCCACACACCAAACAAAAGGTGTGAAGAACAAGGTCCTGTTCTTGGGTCATGATGACAACAGGACTGGAGGATTGGAAGTACAGTGAGAAGATTTGCTTTATTCCCTCCAGACCTGCTTCCCTTTGTGGGTGGAAGAGCTCCTGCAGCTGCGCTGAAGCAGGAGAGTTATTTTGGTGTTCCCAAGTACATGGCAGGAACCCTCACTTAGCTCCCCAATTAGAGCATCTTCTCTTGAGTTGTTTCGTGACTTCTCTTCCCCACAAGTCCCATTCATGGATTTACAGAAACAAATAATTTTGCCTAGCAATGAAAAGCAGCCACCTCTGGGGACTGAGCCAACAGCTGCTTCGTGACCACAGGGGAATATCAGCCCCTAGTTAAGGACAGGCAGTAAAAGGGCAGGTTGGGTGGATTGAGCATAAGCAACTATTTGCTAGAAAGACCTTCAGCAACCACAGCTCAGTAGACTTCCCTGGGACATATCTGCTGAGAGAAGCAAATTTGTCTCCTCTAAACTGAAGACTGATGGAAGGAAGAAGGAATGAAGGAGGTGAGCTATGGCATGAGGGCAGCCTTTAAATCCGTGAGCCAACAAAGATCCTCATGAGTGTTTTGCCTCGCTCTTCACAAGTGTTTTCCCTTGCGGTCTCTCATCCTAGCAATGACCTGGCCAGACCTTGGTAGGTGGCACAGAAAGCAGCACAGCCTAGAATCACAGAATCATAGAATCACAGAATGGGCTGGCTTGGAAGGAACCTCCAAAGCTCATCCAGTCCAAGCCCCTCTACACTCAGCAGGGACACCCCCAACTAGACCAGGTTGCCTAGAGTTCTGCCCACCTCACCTTGAATATCTCCAGGGATGAGGCCTCAACCACCTCCCTGGGCAACCTGTTCTGGTGCTCCACTACCCTCATGGTGCAGAACTTGTTCCTCACATCCAGTCTCAATCTGCTCTGCTCTAGTTTGCAGCCATTGCCCTTGTTCTGTCCCTGCAGGTCTTTGGTAACAGTCTCTCTGCAGCCTTCTTGTAGCCCCCTTCAGGTTCTGACAGGCTGCTATTAGGTCTCCTTGAAGCCTCCTGTCTTCCAGGATGAACTCGCCCAGCTTCCTCAGCCTGTCCTCATAGCGGAGCTACTCCAACCCCCTGATCTTTTCTGTGGCCCTCCCCTACTCAGGGACTGACTACTTGCCACCTTCCCATCCTTTTTCACATGCTGCTTGCTTTGCTATTTATTTATCTTCAATTGCCTCCTTGAAGATTTTTAAACCAACCCAAGTAGGGTTAAGTCCTGGGATGAAGGAAGGAAAACAAACTTGGGGAAAGTTTAACAGCCATTGCTAAGGGCAATCAACTGATGAGTGTAAACAGGGCTCTTGACCTGGAAACCTCCATCCCTTGCAGGCAGAAAACATCACTCATTTGACCATATGAGGGCACAATCTCCTTAGTTTTAGGATTCCAAGCTTAATCCACTGTGGATGTGGTTGTTTGAAGCCTGTCTCGGTGATTCTGCTCACAGTAACTCATGCCACTCGATGTGTGTAACCACAGCAGCTGCTGCTGGTGAGCAGCAAAGCTGCCATGGGGCACACTGGATAGCTGCAGGAAAGGATCAGATGCAGTTGTTAGCACCATGTGCACCACATTCCCTTGGCCTGGGGGAAGAGAGTCTCTTAGTCTGGGTGGATGGTGGCTAGAGACAATGCACACTGGCATGGCTATGGGTGCAGGGGCTGAGGTGAAGAATGGGGCAGCAAATAGACTTTCTCATTTGGAGGGTGGGCAAAACTCAGGCCTTTAAACAGAGCTGATTTAAAAGGAGGACTTTTTACACAGGGCATTTGTGTGATAGGAGGAGGGCTTAAAGGGTTTAAAGTGGCAGAGAGGAGATTGAAACTGGATTTTAGGAAGAAGTTGTTTGCAGTGAGGCTGGGGAGACACTGGCACAGGTTGCCCAGGGAGGTTGGGGAGCACAGAAGCACTGAATGTGATCTTCGATCACATTCAGTGCTTCTGTGCTCCCCAACCTCCCTGGAGGTGTTCAGGGCCAGGTTGGATGAGGCCTTGAGTGACCTGTTCTAGTGGGAGGTGTCCCTGCCTATGGCAGGGGGGTTGGAAGTGGATGAGCTTTGAGGTCCCTTCCAACCTAAACCATTCTATGAGTCTATCTCTCAAGTGTGGGTTCAATGATTGATTTGCTCAATAGGTTTCTGATGATCACTTCAAATACTTCTCCTGGACCTAAAACTGTCAGGATTTGTGCCATCAGCAAGGACTACCCACTCAGAGGCATCCTGAAGGTGGCAGAGGTGCCTGTGGCCCTGTTTCACCTCACTCAGGATTCTCCTGCTCATTCTTCTGGCTATTCTTTCTCAACCTTGTCCTGCTGTTATTGTTTGCTAAGGACACATTGATCCTCCCTTACTCCAGAGCTTCTTCAGTGTGAGGGCGGTGAGATCCTGGAAGGAATTGCCCTGGAGGGTGGTGGAAGCCTCAACCCTGGAGGTGTTTAAGGGCAGGCTGGATGAGGCTCTAGACAGCCTGGTCCAGTGTGAGATGTCTCTGCCCATGGCAGGGGGGTTGGAACTGGATGATCTTTGTGGTCCTTTCCAACCCTGACTGATTCTGTGATTCTATGATTCCTTGCAAACGTCCTTCATTCCTGGTGCTCCCAGCATCAGGCACAGTGTTCCTCCCCATGCCTTCTCTCCTGCAGCACCCAGCACTCCTCAATGCATGCCTTTGCACAGCTCCCCTCACCCACATCTAGGCAGCTCTCCAGTTGGTGTGTTTAACTCAAACAGCCAGCCACAGCCTGGGCTGCAGCAAGAGAATTGTAGGCAGCAGGGTGAGGGAAGTGATCCTCCCCCTCTGCTCTGCACTGGTGAGACTCTACCTGGAGTACTGCATCCAGTTCTGGAGCCCCTGGTACAAGAGGGATATGAGGTGCTTGAAGGTGTCCAGAGAAGGATGACGAGGATGATCAGAGGGCTGGAGTTGCTCTTCTGTGAGGAGAGATCAAGGGAGTTTGGGCTGTTCAGAAGGCTTATTGTGGCCTTTCAGTATCTTAAGGGGGCTACAAGAAAGCTGAAGAGGGACTTCTGAGGCTGTCAGCTAGTGATAGGGCTGGGGGGAATGGAATAAAGCTAGGAGTAGGTAGAATCAGACTGGATGTTAGGAGGGAATTGTTCAGCATGAGGGTGGTGAGAGCCTGGAAGGGGTTGCCCAGGGAGGTGGTGGAAGCCTCATCCTTGGAGGTGCTTAAGGCCAGGCTGGATGAGGCTTTGGACAGCCTGATCTAGGGTGATATGTCCCTGGCCATGGCAGAGGGGTTGAAACTAGATGATCATTTTAGTCCCTTCCAACCCTGCCTGATTCTATGATTCTGTGATTCTGACTCTCTCTTGGAGGCAATTTTCACCGAACCCATGCCACTAAATAGGAGCATCCAGCTTTATCCCAAGCAATATCCAGGAAGGGTGCAGAGGCTGTTTGTTCTGTGATGGATTTTGAAGGAACAGGAGGGAAGAAACAGCAGTTTGAATGATTTACAAGAATCAAGAACCAGGATCAAGAATCTGCTGCTGGAAAGGGGGAGACACCCATGTGGATCATCTCAGCAGCGCCATTTGCTTCCCTGTCACTGGCAGTTGCCATCCTCCAGCTGACATTTATATTCCCCTCTCCTTTTTTCCCTTTTTTTTTCCTTTGTGTGGGTCAAAAAGGAACAAGGGAATAGAAACATCAGGAATAAATCAGGAAAAGAAAAAAAAAAAGCCTAAAGGCTCCTTCCCAGCTTTTCCACTGTGCTTGTGGAGTTTGGTCTAATTTTCTTCCTTCTTCTTCTTCTTTTCTTTCCTTGGGAACAGAGCTATTAAATTTGAATTAATAATCCTTTTTTTGGGGTTGTTGTTCACCCTTCCCTCTGAAGGATGGTTTGCACACCTCTGTTACCAACACCCCCTCTGCTTCATCCCGCATTCCCCTGGGCTTGGAAGCCCTCTCTGGGTGGTTTTTTTTTTTGGTGGCACTTTGACAGTTTGCAGCAGTGTCCAAAAGGTCAGGAGGGACTGGAAGAGTGAGTCAGGCAAGGAGGGAGGGGGGGATAGGGAGGGAAGGGAAGGAAGGCAGAGCTGCTCCCACTGCAAACCTGCCACCGATCCTGCATGACTCAAGGGCAAAATGAATCCCAGGCGCTCGGTGTTGTTGTTGACATCGGCTTAGCATGAGGGCTTTGACGGGCAGGCTTAATGGGCTTGGGAGGGCTCACGTTTAAGTCGAAGTGACCAAAGTGCAGTATGAAAGCTGATTGAAGTGGGAACCTTTTCAGCTTTACTCACTGGCTATCGCTTCAAGAAGCCCTGTGGTCAACCCAAAGTATGCGGCATGAATGGGCAGGCTCTTGTAAGGAATGCAGTGAGTTAGCAGAGCCTGAATGTGCTGCTAAATTTAAGCTCCAGCCTCCCCTCTGGCTAGGAATATTGGTTCCCCTGCGAGGCTGCAGTGGGAAGTTAGTGAGTCCTGTTTTGCCCTCAGAAGTGGCAGTCTTGGCAGTTGCCACCTCAGCCCTGAGCAGGCACCATTGCAGTTGGTGTTTGCTCTGCTCCCCATGTGCAGCCTCTTGCCCATCTCTGCAGGGGAGCTGCTCCTGCTTTTGTCATCCACCTCCTTCATAGAACCATAGAATTGTAGAGCCATAGAATCTTAGAACTGTAGAGTCATAGAACTGTGGAACCACAGAACCATAAAATCATAGAATCATAGAACCAATGTTGGAAGAGACCTCCAAGATCATCCAGTCCAACCTATCCCCTAGGCCTATCCAATCAACTAGACCATGGCACTAAGTGCCTCATCCAGTCTTTTCTTGAACACTTCCAGGGACGGTGACTCCACCACCTCCCTGGACAGCCCATTCCAATGCCAATCACTCTCTCTGTGAAGAACTTGGTCCTAATATCCAGCCTGAACCTCCCTTGGCACAACTTGAGACTATGCTCCCTCGTTCTGTTACTGGTTGCCTGGAAGAAGAGGCTGACTCCACCTGGCTACAACCTCCCTTGGTGCAACCAGAGTTTGGATGTGCTTCTGCTCCTGTCATTCAGAATCACAGAATCACAGACTCCTTTAGGCTAAGAAAAACCTATAAGATCATCAAGTCCAATCATTAACCCAGCACTGCCAAGTCACCACTAAGCAATGTCCCTCAGCACCACATGTACACAGCTCTTGGTAGGTTGGACTGGATGATCTTGGAGGTCTCTTCCAACCTGGTTGATTCTATTCTATTCTATTCTATTCTATTCTATTCTATTCTATACAGGGATAGGGACTCCACCATTTTCCTGGGCAGCCTGCTCCAGGCAGCCTTCCAATGCCTGAAATGGGCTACAAGAAGGTTGCAGAGAGACTGTTACCAAAGACCTGCAGGGACAGGACGAGGGCAATGGCTGCAAACTAGAGCAGAGCAGATTGAGATTGGATGTGAGGAACAAATTCTGTACCATGAGGGCAGGTGGACTACTGCAACAGGTTGCCCAGGGAAGTAGTTGAGATCCTGGAGATATTCAAGGTGAGGCTGGGCAGAGGTCTGAGCAACCTGACGTAGCTGAGGATGTCCCTGCTGAATGCAGAGGGGCTTGGACTGGGTGAGCTTTGGAGGTTCCCTCCAAGCCAGCCCATTCTATGGTCCTATGATTCTCTGGTCTGTTTGGGCAGGCTGGCTCTTTCTTTCACAGTTTGCTTTGGTTGTCTGTAGCATTGAGGTGCTGCACATGAGATGTTTCAGAAGCACACTATACCAAAAAAAAAGGAAGGGGAAGACCTTACCGTAACTGCCCTGAAAATCCAAGCCATGAAAGCCAGGAGGCACAGAGCGGAGGAAGAGGCTGATGGAGTCTAATGAGCCTCAGGAAAAGGTGAAAAGGTGTGAGATACGTCAAGAAGAGATGGTCTGGCAGATGTCTGTGTGGATTACAGAGAGACAAAGTGGAAAGCTATTAGTAGCAAAGGCATCTGGATAAAATTACAGCCTAACAGTGCACGAGAGAAAGAAAGAGAGAGAGAGAGAGGGAGAGGAAAAAAAAACCCCACCACTTTATGAGATCGACCAACAAGTCTAGGTCTGTTTTAAGCAGGAGTACACAAATCAAGGGGTTATTTTTACTCCCAGAATGAGCTGGTTTCCCAAATGAAAGGATGAAACAGCGAGTTGAAAAAAAAAAAGAGGTGGAGAAAGTCTTTCTTTCTCCTCAAGTCCTGTGGAAAAAAAATCCCCCTGATCCTAACTTTATGAAGCCCATAAAAAAACTTGGAAGTCTGTCCTGGGCAGATGCCTGTGGGACTGGTGTTGGAGGCTTATGCTTATTGGGTCTGATAGGCAGAGGGGAAGAGGGGCAGCGAGGCAGTCAGTGTTGGAAGGACTCTCCTCAGCTCCCTGCTTGCTTAAAGGTCAGCAGGGTGGAGTCGTGCTGGAGGGAAAAACAGAGCAGCAAAGAGCCTTGCCTGCTGGCTGAAGCCACGGAGCTCCTGGTGGCATCCTGGAGTGCTTGTCTTCGATGGAACAGGCAGCTCCAGCAAGCCTTTTTTGTTTTGGAAGCAGCAAACCCAAGGGTTTCCCTTCTTTGGTTTTAAATCAGAGGTGTTAAATCGGTAAAATGGCTTCACTCAGTAAGAACCCGAGGCCAGATTTCCTCTGGCTGCTCTTTAAATCCAAACTACTAGAGCTGGGGAGAGAGAGCTCAGCCTCAGTCTTTCCTCCCCAACAGCAGGCAAATGCCTTTTGCTGTCAGCTGCAAAGATGACTTTCTCTGGTTTGGCACTTCATGGCAGCACAGAGGTAGGGTTTCAGCATTTATTCCATATCTGCAATGGACACTGCAGTTCACAAACACAGAGGAACCACACCAGAGAGAACTAAGCAGTCACAGAAAGAATGGTTTAGATAGGAGCAACTCAGCTCTGGGACTCAGCTTCCCCAGTGCAAGATGTTCCCTGAGAAACAGGCATCAGTGAATCATAGAATCACAGAACATCAGGGGCTGGAAAGCACCTCCAAAGCTCAGCCAGTCCAACGCCCCTGCCAGAGCAGGAGCTCCTAGAGCAGATCACACAGCAACACATCCAGGCAGGTTTTGAATGCCTCCAGAGAGGGAGACTCCACAGCTCCCCTGGGCAGCCTCTTCCAGTGCTCTGTCACACTCACAGGGAAAAAATTCCTTCTCACGCTTAAATGAAACTTCCTATGCCTCAGCTTCCACCCAGTGCCCCTTGGCCTGTCACTGGGCATCCCCCAGCAGAGCCTGGCTCCAGCCTCCTGGCGCTCACCCTGCACATCTGTATATGTCAAAGGTGAAACAAGGATCACCTACAACATCCAAGTGATCCCAGTGGGTAAGCCTGCTGCACTCTGGCCTTTCCCCATGCTTGGATATTAGCTAACCATAGATACACTCCTCCAAGACACACTGCACTGAGAAAGTCTCTTGCTCTTGGGGGAAGGGACAGGGAAAGGAGCTGGAATCACTGGTAGGGAGTCTGCGACTGACACATGTCAGTGGAACTCACCTGAGTCTCCTGCTAGCTCCAAGCAGTTTCCAGTTTTCTGGTTGTGTCTTACCTCCAAGAGAAGGAGTATAAGGACCTTTATGTCTGCCCTGAGGGATTTCTTAGGACATCAGCAATCCCTAGCTATGGTTTTATTTCAGTCTGGTGTGAGTGGGTGTAGTATGGGACACCCACTCGACCTGTTGTGGGGACAGAGCTAGGGCTCTGCAAACAGCTACTCAGCAGCACATTGACAGGCCAAGGGGCACTGGGTGGAAGCTGAGGCACAGGAAGTTTCATTTAAACAGGAGGAGGATTTATTTTTCCCTGTGAGGGTGACTGGAAAAGGCTGCCCAGAGGGGTTGTGGAGTCTCCCTCTCTGGAGATAATCAAAACCCACCTGGATGTGCTCCTGTGTGATCTACTCTAGGTGATCCTGCTCTGGTAGTGGGGTGGGACTGGCTGAGCTTTGGAGGTCCATTTCCAGCCCCTGACATTCTGTGATTCTGTAACATATTGCCTGTGAAAGTCATAGGATCATAAAATCTTTTTGGCTGGAAAAGACCTTTAAGACCACCAAGTCCAACCACTAACCCAGCACTGCCAGGTCACCACCAAACTGTGTCCCTCAGCACCACAGCTACACAGCTCTGAAACCCCTCCAGGCATAGGGACTCCACCGCTGCCCTTGGACAGCCTTTTCCAGGCCTTTCAGGGAGGAAATTGCTCCTCCCAAACCCACCCTGCTGCAACTTCGAGGTGTTCCGAGATGCTCTGCAGAGGTCCCTTCCAGCCACTACCTTTCCGTGGTCCGATATGGAAAGAGCCTGGGTGGGGCAAAGGCTTTCGCTGCACATCTCTGAGAAGGCTTTGTGGAGTGCACACACTCTGAGATTTTTAACTCCACCAAATCTGGGGAAATGCTTTCAGCAGTGCCAAAAGACACATCTGCAACAGGGCTATTTAGCAGGGTGCTCCCCGCTGAAGCTGGAGGGCCTGTTCAAAGTCAAAGGCACGCCGCATCTTTCCAGGGGGAGGGGGTTTCCAGAATCCTTTACCACAGGTAAAACAATTCATTTTTCCCCCTAGCCTTGTTCACAGAAGCTGTTTTGGCTGCAGCATGCAGAGAAATCCAGGCTGTGTCGTACACCCTGCGGTTCACGGTGCTGTGCTTAATTTGTAGCTGCAAGCAGATGAAAACAGGGCCTGAGGGTGAAAAATCTCAGGCAGCCACAACTTTAGACTTTCCTGACTCCTCTGTCTCTAACGGCATAACCATGGCAAAGGCGTTATCAGATCTGCACTTTGTAGGCTGGGCTCTTTTCCAGCTCTAACCATGGAAACCCTGGGAACAGGCAGTCTGCTTTAGCTAAGCCCTGCTAGGGATATGGAACTCTTTTCCCTCTTTGGGAATTCTGAGCTTCTCTGATGGCATCTACTACTTAGAATCATAGAATCAGTCAGGGTTGGAAGGAACCACAAGGATCAGCCAGTTCCAACCCCCCTGACATGGGCAGGGACACCTCACACCAGATCAGTCTGTACAGAGCCTCATCCAGCCTGGCCTTAAACACCTCCAGGCATGAGTCTTCCACCACTTCCCTGGGCAACCCATTCCAGGTTATCATCACCCTCATGCTGAACAACTTCTTCCTAACATCCAGTCTTAGTCTACTCATTTCTAGCTTTGTCCCACTCCCCCCAGCCCTATCACTACCTGACAGCCTAAGAGGTCCCTCCCCAGTTTTCTTGTAGCCCCCTTCAGATACTGAAAGGCCACAATAAGGTCACCTGGGAGCCTTCTGCTCTCCAAACTGAACAGCCAGTTCAGTTGTTGCCCTTGTTGTCCAGGTTCTGATGTTGTACTCTGCTATGATTTTTGGTTAAAGCAATTTGCAGGATGTGCCACTATGGAAATTCATTTCAAGATAAGAAAGAGAGGTTTGAAGGAGCAGATGCTGGAAGGTTTGAAGGAGTAGAGCTCACCTAAGTACCAACACCTCTTCATGGAACACTCTGATGGAAGAAAAACAGAACCATGAAGGTTGGGAGAGAGCTACAGGAACCACCCAGTTCAACCTGTGCTCAGAGTAAGTAGAGTCAGAGCAGATTGCTCAAGTGACAAAGCTGTGGTGCAGCTGCTGTGGCTATGTCTGGATGTTTTCCAGATCTCTCCCTAGGGTTACCCAATCTGATGGCCACAAAAGCACATAGTCTGAATTGACCTCCTGAACCTCCATAGAACCCCAGCAATACTTGAAGGAACTGTTGGACATTCAAATTGATCTGTCTCCTTGGCACAATCACAGCTCCTCAAATTTAAGGGCCTTACAGAAACTCAGTTGCAGGCAAGAACCAAACTGGCTCTGAGCTTTCCTGGAAATAATTTCCCTCTTGATTGAAAGCTCAGAAAAGGAATTCAGCAGCTGTGAGCACGAAACTGCAAAGTGATAGTGGCTGGAAGGGGCCTCTGGAGATCATCCAGTCCTACCACACTAAAGCAAGGTCATCCACAGCAGACTGCCCATGAGCACAATGCCCAGGCGGGTTTGGAATCTCTCCAGAGAAGGACTCACCACAGCCTCTCTGGGCAGCCTGCTCCAGGCCTCCAGCACCCTCAGAGCAGTTTCTCCTTCTGTTTTGATGGGACCTCCTAGGTTCCATCTTGTGCCCATTACCCCTTGTCCTGTCACTGGGCACCACTAAGAAGAGCCTGGCCCCATCCTTGTGACTGATCAGATCCCCTCTGTGGCTGCTCTTCTCCAGGCTCTCAGCCCCAGGACTCTCAGCCTTTGTTTCTCACATTGCTGCTTCAGGCTCCTCACCAGCTTTATGGCCTCTGATGGACTCTCTCCAGTAGTTCTTTGTCTCTCTTATACTTGGGAGCCCAGAACTGGACCCAGCGCCCCAGATGTGCCCTCACTATAGTAGAGTAGACAGAGGGGAGAACCTCTCTCTACCTGCTGCACACACTCTTCTTAAGAAGTTTCTCTTCCTGTTGGGATGGAACTTCCTGGGCTCCAGTTTGTGTCCATTGTCTCTTGTCCTGTTGCTGGGCACCACTGACAAGAGTCTGTCCCCATCCTCTTGCCCCCCACCCTTTAGCTCTTGCTGAACATTGCTCAGTTCTCCTCTGAGGCTGCTATTCTGCAGGCTGTCACCCCAGGGCTCTCAGCCTTCACTCCTCACAGAGATGCTCAATGTCCCTTCAGCATTTTTGCAGCCTCTGCTGGGCTCTTTCCAGCAGTTTCCTGTCTCTGCTGAACTGGTGAGCCCAGAACTGGACCAAATACTCCAGACGTGGCCTCCCTAGGGCAGAATAGAAGGGAAGAAGACCCTTCCTGGACCTGCTGGCCACACTTTCCTTGCTACACCCCAGGAGACCACTGACCTTTGTGTCCATGAGGACACACTGCTGGCTTATGGTGAACTCCCCATTCACCAGGATCCTCAGGTTGTTCTCCAGGGAGCTGCTCCCCATTCCTGTCTGTGCAGTTCCAGGGGACATGGAGCATTGTCCAAAAGGAGCATGTAGCACCCCCCCCCCCCCCCCCCTTTTCTCTTAGTGGGTGGTTGGGTTTTGCAGGATCAGGGATGATTACTCTATTTATTTTGTCCCTGTCGAAAAAGGAAACAGGTTGGCTTCTGCCAAGTAATTTTACACCTAAGTATTTCCTTCTGTTTGCCTTAAAAACAGCTTAGTATGGATGTTACCTCCAGGCCATGGGGTCACTGGGGGTTTGGCAGAGGCTTTGCAGGGCTTCTCAGAGCCCAGCACACTCTTTGGAGGCTTGTTCCTGATTGTCTCTTGAAGACAGAGGAGTAGAGAGCCAGGGGAAAGAACAAGGCAGAGCAGAGTGGGTCTTTGTCCCTTTGAGAAGGTGTGGAAGGAGCCAGGGCTGCCTGCGTGCCCTGCTGTGGAGGTGTGGAATGGAGCTGTGCTGGCGGTGCCACACAGGGCTGGCATGCAAGAGAGATGTGGAGGTGCTGGAGTGGGTCCAGAGGAGGGCAATGAAGCTGAGGAAGGGCCTGGAGAATAAATCTTATAAGGAGTGACTGAGGGAGCTGGGAATGGTTAGCGTGAGGAAAAGGAGGCTGAGAGGAGACCTCATTGCTGTCTACAGCTACCTAAAGGGACATTGTGGAGAGGCTGCTGCTGGGATCTGCTCACAGGTAACTGGAGACAGAACATTGGGGAATGGCCTCAAGCTGAGACTGGGGAGGTTTAGATTGGACATGAGGAAAAAGTTTTTAAGTGAGAGAGTGTTCAGGGGCTGGAATGAGCTGCCCAGGGAGGTGGAGGAGTCACCCAGCCTGGATGTGTTTAAGGGTGGTTTGGATGTGGCGCTCAGGGCTATGGTTGAAGGTGAATCTCGTAGAGTAGGGTTCTAGGTTGGCTTGGTGCTCCCGAGGGGCTTTGCCAACCTGAATGTTTCTATTTCTGTGATTTGTCACCACTATGAGCACAGGCTTTGGTGTGCAGCCTGAAACCACCCAGCCCAACAGTGCTGCTCTCACTGCACTGGGGGGGAAGGATTTGGCCTCCTTGTCTGTCTCCTGACAGCTGGTTTTGAGCTGCTGGATGGACAGTGAGAAGCAGCTCTGATGTATTCATAATGCTGGCACCATGTGGGTCTCCAAAATCTGTCTTGTGTAGGCAGCTGCATCTCATTCTGGGTCCTGCTCACCACTATCTGAGCCTTCATCTGCATAGCCAGGTTTGGAGAGCCATGTGCTTGGGAAGCATTAAGAGTGTGGCCAGCAGGTTGAGGGAAGTTCTCTTGCCTCTCTACTCTGCCCTAGGAAGGCTATTTCTGGATTATCAGGTCCAGTTCTGGTCTCTTCAGTTCAAGACAGACAAGGAATTACTGGAGAGAGTTCAGCAGAGGCTACAAAGTGCTGAGGGGCCTGGAACAACTCTTTGAGGAGCAAGGGCTGAGAGCCCTGTGACTGAGAGCCTGCAGAAGGGCAGCCCCAGAGGGGATCTGGGCAATGCTCAGCAAGAGCTAAAGGGCAGGGAGCAAGAGGATGAGGCCAGACTCTTGTCAGTAGTGCTAGGATAAGGGGCAAAGGACACAAACTGGAAACCAGGAGGTTCCATCTCAACAGGAGGAGAAACTTGTTTGGTGTGAGGGTACTGGGGCCCTGGAGAAGGCTGCCCAGAGAGGCTGTGGAGTCTCCTTCTCTGGAGAGTTTCCAAACCCCCACGGACTCGAACCTGTGCACCCTGACCTAGGTGACCCTGTTTCAGCAGAGGGGTTGGACAAGATGATCTCCAGAGGTGCCTTCCAAGCCCTTCCATGCTGGGATTCTGTGCTACCTCTAGCTGCAGCATGAATATAATCATAGACTCATAGAATCAACCAGGTTGGAAGAGACAAGACTTCATTTAGCTATCACAGATATTCCATTGAGTGATGACAGCGAGATTTGTGTGGCTACATCTGAGGTACTGAAGTGTGAAATGAGCCTTCACTGAGCATGGCCTGAGTAAAGCCCAGGGAGAATATTGCAGGGCAGATCTCCCTTCCCAGAGTGCTGCATGGGGTAGGGCATGAATGTGGCTTCTCTATTTATTGTGAACACTTGTGCTGGTCTGGACAATATGCACTTGGTTCACAGAATCACAGAATGTCAGGAGCTGCAAGGCACCTCCAAAGCTCATCCACTCCAACCCCCCTGCCAGAGCAGGAGCTCCTAGAGCAGATCACACAGGAACACATCCAGGCAGGTTTTGAATGTCTCTGGAGAGGGAGACTCCACACCTGCCCTGGGCAGCCTCTTCCAGGGTTCTGGCACCCTCTCAGGGAAAAAAAATCCTCCTCATGTTTAGATGAAACTTCCTATGCCTCAGCTTCCACCCAGTGCCCCTTGGCCTGTCACTGGGCATCCCCCAGCAGAGCCTGGCTCCAGCCTCCTGGCACTCACCCTGCACATCTCTATAACCAATGATGAGGTCACCTCTCAGTCTCCCCTCCCAGCAGCACAGCCCCAGCTCCCTCAGGCTCTCCTCATAACAGAGGTGTTTTGCTGCCTTCATCATCTTTGTGTCTCTGTGCTGGGTGCTCTCAAGCAGTTCTGTGCCCCTCTTGAACTGGGAGGCACAGAACTGGGCACAATACTCCAGATGTGCCCTCAGCAGGACAGAGTAGAGGGGCAAGAGAACCTCTCTTGCCCTACTAACCACAGCCCTTTTAATCCAGCCCAGAATGGCATTGCCCCTCCTGGCCACCACAGCACATTGCTGATCCCTGGGGTTGTTCTCTCCCAGGTGCCAGTCTCTCCCCTTGCCCTTGTTGAATTTCATGCGATTTCTCCCTGCTCAACCCTCAGCTTGTCCAAGTCTGTCTGAATGGCAGCACAGCCTTCTGGTTCATGACAAAGCAGAGCACCAGGTGTGCTTGCAAGAAATAGTGCACACCCTGGAAGAGTTTCCATCCAAAGAGAGAAAAAGGAGGATCAGGAATAAGTCCACAGAGAGAAAAAGTGAGGCTCTGAAGGTGACAGATCCAGCAAGTCGATTTTATATGTGACCGCATCCAGCCTTTCACCCACCAGGACTTTACCAACAGGCTCACAGGATGGCAGGGATTGGAAGGGACCCAAAGAGACCATCGAGTACAACCTCCCTGACAAAGCAGGACCAGACAATCTAGCTCAGGTCACACAGGCCTCAGAAGTCTCCAGAGAGGGAGACTCCACAACCTCTCTGGGGAGCCTGTGCCAGTGCTCTGGGACCCTTCCAGGAAAGAAGTTCCCCCTTGTGTTGAGCTGCAACCTCCTGTGCTGCAGCTTCCATCCATTGCTCCTTGTCCTATCCCAGGGAGCAAGTGAGCAGAGCCTGTCCCCTGCCTCCTGACCCCCAGCCCTCAGATATTTAGAAACATTTATTAGATCCCCTCTCAGTCTTCTCTTCTCCAGACTCAAAAGCCCTCTTTACATAATAACACAAATCTTCTGTTCTCTCTCTCCTCTCCGATGTTGCAAGTTGGCAAGTTTTGAGTCCTTTTAATCAGTCACACTCCTCGAAGTGCCCTGTGCATCTGGAGGAGAGGCAGAAGATGTCACTTGCAGCCTTGAAGGACAGTGAGATTGATGTAGCAAACCACCACCTCTGCCCACAGCTGCTGGCAAGCCCCCAGGAGCAGCTGAAGAGAGCCTTCAGTTAAGGGAACACTGACAGCTCTTGATCACAGCCTGTTGATCCGGGCTTGGCCGGGCAGACTGTCACTCAGATCCTAGAGGGATCAGGATCTGTGTTGCCCACAGGGTAGATACAGATCACATCAGGCTGGAGTTTTTGGGATGTTTCACCCACACTGCCTGAAAATCAAGGAAGCCACTGAAGTTTACCAGGATTCCAGCACAGTGGGGGCTGGAAATGACCTCTGGAGATGGTCCAGTCCAACATCCCTGCTGCAGCAGAATCACCTGGGGCAGGTTTCCCATTTCCCATGATGGATGGATGCTGAGTTACTTTCAGTAAGACTTAAGAGCCAAGAAATCTTTATCAGGGAGCACAACTCAAACCCGAGGTTCTTGCTTTCCAGCCCTGTTGAGATACCTTTATGCACCCCTCTAAACACCAGCTCCAAAAAGGACAAATCCCCCACAGGAGAGAGGAAATCCAGGAGAAATGTAGCTGATGGAGCCAGCCTCTGCTCCCTGTAAATGTGGAAATAAACCCAAAAACCTGCGGGCTGAAGCACACCGAAAAGCAGCCTCTGGCTCAGAAAGCAAATGCTTCAGCAGAGGCTCTTGCATCACCGTAGGGAAGGGAGGAAAACAAAGGGCTCGATGCCTATAAACAAGGTCTATTGTTAAATGTACTTGAGGATTTTTGTGGAGACAGCATCAGATTTCAGGCTTCCTGCTACTAAGTAAACGCTTGGCGATACGAGGAGGCTGCTGCTGCCCCTGGCTTTGCAGAAAGAAGAATTGGTACTATGCTAAGAATGTGAGCATTATCAATGTGAGTATTATCTTCCTGCCCTGCAGTATCTGAACTTCAGCTTGCCTTGAACCATGTCCCAGGGAGAGAACGAGCCCAAGGGAAACACAGAGGCAAAGCCCTTATCCTCAAGCATCGTCTTTCCCAGGCTGAAGCTGGAGTGGGTTTGTTCTCCTGGCGAGACTCCAGTTCACCTGCTCTGCTCCAAGCAGTGTGTGTGTTGGGCAGGGGCTCGGATAGGGCTGTGGATCCCCCTTGGGTGTGGATGGAGATGCTCACAGCACCACAGAGNGGGGCTCGGATAGGGCTGTGGATCCCCCTTGGATGGATCACAGCACCACATAATCAATTGGTTTGGTTAGAAAAGGCCTTTAAGGCCACCAAGTCAAACTATCAGCCAGCACTGCCAGGTCATCACTTGAACCATCTTCTTCAGCACCACATCTGCTCAGCTTTGGAGCCCCTGCAGGGATGGGGACTCCACCACTGCCCTGGGCAGCCTGGGCCAGCCATTGACAACCCTCAAGGTGAAGAATTTGTTTCTCATGTCCAACCTAAACCTCCCCTGGGGCAACTTGAAGCCATTTCCTCTTGTCCTATCACTTGGTCTTTGGGAGAAGAAACTGACTCCCACCTGGCTCCAGCCTCCCTTCAGGGAGCTGTAGAGAGCCAGAAGGTCTCCCCTCAGCCTCCTTTCCTCCTGGCTGAACAACCCCAGGTCCCTCAACTGCTCCTCACAAGATTTGTGTTCTAGACCCTTCACCAGCTTTGTTGCCCTTCTCTGGACATGCTTCAGCATCTCAATGTCCTTTTTTTCCAGGCTGAACAACCCCAGTTCCCTCCTCACAAAACCTCACAAACCTTCTCCAGCTTTTCTGCCCTTCTCTGGCCAACCTCTTGGTCCAGGTGTCAGAGACTATCAAAATCTTCAGGATCTACACTCGGTGCTGCTGATGTCCTGCTCTGTCTCTTTGCACCTGCCCACGCTGGGGAGGTTGGAGTAGATGAACTCTCAGATGCCTTCCAACCTAAGCCATTCTATGAGTCTGTGAATAAAGGGACCCTAGAAGAAAGATGGGGACAGACATTTCGGCAGAGCCTGCTGTGACTGGACCAAGGGCAATGGTTTGAAACTAAAAGAAGGAGATTTAGAGAGTAGGAAGAGGGTTTTTTTCCTAACCTAAGAGTGGTGAGACACTGGCCCCAGTGGCCCAGAGAAGTGGTAGATGCCTCATCCTTGGAAACATTCCAGGTGAGGTTGGAGAGGCTCTGAGCAACCTGATCAAATTACTTAGCTCTGGGGAAAAGCACTTCAGAAACCCAGACCTGTAGTGTGAGGACCTCAGGTTAGATGTGTGGGGACCTCAGGTCAGATGTGAGGAGACCTCAGGTCAGATGTGAGAGGACCTCAGAGCAGATGTGTGGGGACCTCAGGTCAGATGTGAAATGACCTCAGGTAAGACATGTGGGGATCTCAGATCAGGTGTATGGGGACCTCATCTCAGATATGTGGGGATTTCAGATCAGATATGTGGGACCTCAGGTCAGATGTCCTCTTTGGCCACCCCTGCTGTAACACTGAGCTAGATAAGAGTGCTCCTGTTGGCGTGCAGTGCAGATCCCCTCTCCCCCAGGCTGTTCCTTGAACCCCTTCCATGGAAACCCAGCCTGACCCTGCTTAGTTGGAAAAAGCTTAAAACAAGCATCTGAGGGCTTAAAGCAAGACAAAAGCAGTTCCTGTAAAATCTATCAGGGCTGATGGAAACCATATTGGCTGCTGCCGCAGCTTGAGAGGGCTTAATCTCCGAGGGACGGTGTGACTGAGGCGTGCAGGGTCCTGAGACTTGGTTATCTGCCTCCACAGCCTGCGTCTGAGTGGGTTTAACCTCGATCCTGCCTGTTGAAGCAGCCACTGGATGCATGCAGCCCAATCCTGCATCAGGGGGAGGAGAGGTTTACGTTCCTGGCTGTCTTGAAAGGAGCCATCAATCATCCCCCTCAAAAAAAACACCTCCTGAACGCAAACAGCATCCCCAGCAGCTGCTCAAGCCCTCATCTATTATTCCCCTCCATGTACAGACAGAGATTCTGTTGTGTTTTAAAGGGAAAACAAGAGCAGGAAAAAAAAGGAAAAGGAAGAACCCCCTTCCAAAACCTGCAGTTGTGAGAGCTGACCCAGAAGACAAGGTTCAGGTGTAGAAGAGGCCCATGGCACATGGCCAGATCAGGGTGAACTGCAGACTGCTACCCCAGTGGGACTCTCACTACAGTAACCGTCCTGTTCCTTCCAGACTGGCCCAGCAGTGCCTGACGCCTACTCAGCATCCCACCCTGGGCAGGAGGAATAAACTGCAACCAGTCCAGGCTGGGAGGTGATCTGCTGGAGAGCAGCCCTGTGGAGAGGGACCTGGGAGTGCTGCTGGATAACATCCATGGGGCAGCAATGTGCCCTGGTGGCCAAGAGGGCCAATGGGACCCTGGGGTGTATTATGAAGAGTGTGTCCAGCAGATCCAGGGAGGTTGTCCTCCTCTTCTGCTCTGCCCTGTTGAGACCTCATCTTGAGTACTGCCTTCAGTTTGGACTCCCCAGTTGAAGAGGGATAGGGATCTGATGGAGAGAGTCCAAGGGAGGGCTGTGAGGATGATGAGGGGACTGGAACACTGCCCGATGAGGGACTTGGGGCTACCTGGTCTGGAGAAGAGAAGACTGAGAGAGGATCTAATAAATGTTTCTGAATATCCAAGGGCTGGGGGTCAGGAGAGTGGACAGGCTCTGCTCATTTGCTCCCTGTGATAGGACAAGGAACAATGGATGGAAGCTGCAGCACAGGAGGTTCCAGCTCAACACAAGGGGAACTTGTTTCCTGTAAGGGTCCCAGAGCACTGGCACAGGCTGCCCAGAGAGGTTGTGGAGTCTCCTTCTCTGGAGCCTTCCAAGGCCTGTCTGGATGTGTTGCTGTGTGACCTGAACCAGATTGTATGGTCCTGCTGTGGCAGGGGTGCTGGACTTGATGATCCCTTTGGGTGCCTTTCTACCACTGACATCCTGTGAGCCTGTAACCCTGTGAACAGAGGAGCACAGTCCCATCCCTGCCCCAGCCCCAGCTGTCCCTCCTTCTGCCCTGGCCACCCCTTTCCATGTCACGCCCCAGCTCCACGCATCACTCCTGCAGGCACTGAGCTCATCCCCCTTTCGTTACATGGTTTGTTTTCCCTTTTCTATTCTCTGCCTTTTCACTCCCAGGCTGCTGACATATAGATTTATAGCCAAATGTCAAAGCTCTCTGGGTCTCAGACTAGTTCTACTTGGTCTGGGAAACTTCTGGAAAAAGAATTCGTGGGCTGGAAGGTCTTAACTGCATCTATGGCGATTCGGCTCCTTGCTGTTAGCACCCTTCGGAAGAGCTGAATGCAGGCCAGGTTTTGTTTATTTTATCTCTAAAATCTCCCCCCCCCCAAGCACAGTTTTTTGTGCTCCAGTCGGGAAAAATGAAAAGTCTGGTGTAACCTCCACCTCCATACTCCATTTCTTCCCCTTCTTATCGCAACCCTCCCTCCCCCGACACCTCCCCAAGCATCCCCATAAAACAGGCTGGGTGGATGGTGGAATTTCCTTCCCATCATGAAGATGGCCGTGGCAGTTAGCAGGTCCTAATTGACACTCATGCATGGAGACTTGGCTACTGCTGCTCTGTTCTCACCAGTCTCAGGGTGCAAATTCCTTCAGAAGCTGGAGGCCTCTCTGCTGCCAGTCAGATAGGTAACGATCCAGAACTGGAGTCGCCACGTTCATGGCTGCTTTAACAACTCACTTTATTTCCAGCACCACACACCACTTGCCTGACTTTCAGGAGCATCCAGTTTTAGACTGGAAGCTCCATTTTCACCCTGGAAAGACCCATCCTCTGCTGTTCCTGACGTTCTCATTTTAGGTGTCAAGTCTAGCTCTGAAACCAGGGCGAACTCTAGCTGGAAAGGCCATCACAACAGGCAACACAACAAAGGCATGAGTCCTGCAGCTTTCCCACCAGCTCTGTCCTTCAGACACTGACCGAGCAAAATCATGGCCTGCCTTCTGCTCTGTAGAGCAGAATCCCAGAATTAACCAGGTTGGAAAA
>WAAF01020796.1:33390-44618 GCA_013400475.1 Tricholaema leucomelas | reverse complement strand
TTACAGTATATACAGTTATAGACAGAAATATACAAGGTAAAAAAGTAATACAGACACACAACAGCCCTCCCAGAAACCTGAGTCCACAGGAGGGGCTCTCAACCACCCCTCACCTTCCCCCTACCCCTCTCAACCTTACCCCAGTCCCAAGGAAGAATGGAGGTTCGGCCAGGGGGATTAAGAAGCAAGGTGAATCAGCCAAAAGCAAATGGAGGGTGAGGTTAGAAAGTAAGATGGAGTTAAGCCAGCAGCCCGAGCTCCCCAGCAGGTGAAGAGCTGAGAGCAAAGCCCAGAGCCCAAGTGCCCAGCGAAGTGACCTTATCTATATTTTGCTTTTAATTCTAATACATCTCAGTGAAACTGTGAGGGAAGTAGACATCACCATTGTTTTCATTTCACAGCCTATGATCTAGTCCTTCTCACCAAAACATTCTAGCTAGGCTCAAACTAGCACAGAATTTCTGCACGGAGGGTGTGGTTTGTCATTGGAATGGGCTGCCCGGGGAGGTGGTAAAGTCACTGTCCCTGGAGATGTTCAAGAAAAAGCCTGGATAAGGCACTTAGTGCTATAGTCTAGTTGATGGGCTAGGGCTGGGTGCTAGGTTGAACTTGATGATCTTGGAGGTCTCTTCCAAACTTGTTGATTCTATGATTATTATTTCTTGGTCTCTGCTATGATTATTATTTCTTGGTCTCTGCATATGTGTGAAAAAGTGAAGCAACAATGAAAGGGCACTGCTTAGAGGTCAGAAAGGGTTAAAAATAGAGCTGTTGCATGGACACACAGAAACCCTTAACTAACAAATTAAATATGGACTATTGCTAGGGAAAAACAATATTCATCATAGGATGCTCACAGAGAGAGTGATAACTAAGTCCAGAAAATTAGCTTATTAGCTGCATTCCTTTACTGCGAAGCTAAATGGAAAACTTTTTCATTATGTTACCAGTTTCATAGTAATAAGAAACTTCTAGGTTTATTAATTGTTGGGGGTGTCTTTGTTTGCTTGCTTGCAATTTTTTTTTTTCTTTGAGATATGGAAACACACTAATTGGAGACAAAAACATAATTGATAGAGATAGAGATCATCATTGATAGAGAAAACTTCTCCCCAGACCTGAACACTACTGATGAAGTCATATGTGCTGTCTAAATCTCCCCACTCCCATGCAATTACATTTGTAAGTTAAATTAAATTTGCCCCTGTAATGTTGATTCCAATCTTCTGTGACACTACTAGCGCATTATTCTTTAACATATACATCTGTGTGTCAAGAAGTACTCAATCACATCTAGTAACTAGAGATGAGTTATCTACCTTTTGCTAGAGATCATGTGCAATATCTTATTAATGCAAATAAAGTCTTTGATTCATTAATATCCTATTGCCTAGTTTTGACAGTGTATTTAAATATGCTAATCTCAGAACTTTAATCTGAAATTGAAATATGGAAAAAAAATGTGTAAATGTTCTCTGGACAAAGTTTCATGATAGAGAAAAAAAGATCTCCATTGAAAATAATAAGTAAAAGCACTGTTCTTATTAAAACAAAAAAGAAGCAAACAAAAAACCCCAACAAATGAAAACAAACAAACAAACAAACCTGTAAATTATACCAAAAGCAATAAACCACCAAATTTTGTGACTCCATTATTTGACTTATAGACGTTTATGAAATTCAGGAGAGGATGCAATACAGGCGTGCTATTCTGAACAATGTCTTTTCAAGATGCCACTCAGCTGAATAGCATGTTATAAAGCAGAGTACTGCAAGGTAGAAGTGAAGAAGCAGTTGCTGGAAGGTATCTTCAATGGGAAGAAACTCAAGCGTGGTAGATTCAAATAAGAATTCCACTTCTGTAACATCACACCAGAAAAAAAATAGATTAATCACTCATTATTTAGTTAGCCACGTTTGGGTTGAATATATATTCCTGCACACAGGTTGATAGACCACTCAATTTGAGTTGTTAGGAGGCACTGTTTTGATGGAGCATAATCACTTGGCTTTCAAGAAATGTTGTCCTTCTAGGATTACAAGTTTCCAAGGAAAATAGATGCAATTTTCCTTTATTGTTGGGCAAACAACAGCTTTGTGCCAGACATAAAAAAAAAGACATACATTCACTGAAATTACACCCATTTTCAAATCTTCCTCAGCAAAATTTCTGATAGCCTCACAGTCACTAGTATATATTCTAGCCCATAAATTTTCAGGGTATTGTTCTCTCTGTAAAAGTGGTGACAATTCAGATACAGAAATTGAGATTAAAAAAGAAAAAAAAAATCAGGCAGAGTTATTCAAGAATAACTCTCAAGTCTCAAGTTGTGCCAGAGGAAGTATAGGCTGGATATTAGGAGGAAGTTCTTGACAAGAGAGAATGATTTGCCATTGGAATGGGCTGCCCAGGGAGGTGGTGGAGTCACCGTCCCTGGAGGCGTTCAAGAAGAGACTGTGTGAGGCACTTAGTNCTTATTGCTGTCTACAACTACCTGAAGGGTGGTTGTGGCCAGGGGGAGGTTGCTCTCTTCTCTCAGGTGGCCAGCGCCAGAATGAGAGGACACAGCCTCAGGCTGCACTGGGGGAAGTTTAGGCTTGAGGTGAGGAGAAAGTTCTTCACTGAGAGAGTCATGGGCCACTGGAATGGGCTGCCCAGGGAGGTGGTGGAGTCGTCGTCCCTGGGGCTGTTCAAGGCAAGGTTGGATGTGGCACTTGGTGCCATGGTCTAGCCTTGAGCTCTGTGGTCACGGGTTGGACTTGATGATCTGTGAGGTCTTTTCCAACCTTGGTGATACTGTGATACTGTGATACTGTGACTGCAAAGTCTATTCTCAAAAGGTCAACCAAGATCTGTTTTCATTTTTGTTGGCTGTGGGTATTTTTTTCAGTCAGCTAGGAATGCATATTTTAGCTACAGATACTCTATAGTCCACAGAATATAATTTCAAAAAATAGCTTTTTTCCTTTCAAAATTCAATTTGATTATCTACATGGCTTCTGAAAATGAATCACTATGCCTAGGTTGCCCAGATGATTAGGAAATGTTGTCATGGGTGACTTGACTAAGTACATATAGGATACCTGTATCCAAGGAGAGAACTGAAGTCTCTCACTCCAAACTATTGCTCCAAACAATACCCTTTTTCTCCGCAGAGCAGTTGTTATTGTTACTTAATAAGACCTAGCATTGTTGAATTATTTTGTTAATTTTGAAAACAAAAAAACACTTACATATGCAAAATAAAATAACTTGGAAGGAACATTTTCCCCTTCATGCTACTCTCCTCTGTCTGTCCCATGCTGTTGTGGTAGGCCTTATAGGCCCAAAATAGGCTTATACATGTGCTGAATTGCCTAGGCATGTTTTTCTGCTCCACCAGAGAGGCAAGCACAGAAATGGACACAAAACCTGGAGCCATAGATCCTGGCCTGTGCAGGGTCCTCTGGTGTAAGGTACACACACTTAGCTTGTGCCTGCCTAGTTCAAGGCCTGTGCTTTTCCCAAATTAGGGAAAAGCAAGCCTGTGACTTTGCCTAAAATAGTATGGTTTGGCTAATTGCCATCCTGATTGGCTATTCTTGTGTCCGAAGGGCAATTAATTACAGCCCACATTGATAAAGGAGATACGCAGGTGAACAACCTGCTTTTGCTTCACTGCTCTGCTTCTCTGCTCTTTATTGTTCTCTCTCTGCTGTGCTCAGCCGTGATGCTATTGCACACTGCCTTATTGCTTGCCTGGTAAATTCCACTGCCGTGAGTTACCAGGAGCAGACCCTGGATATCTGCAAGCGATTGACCTGTGTGGTCAGTGTGACATTGTGATGAGACTGCACGACATCTTGCCTCTGCACCTGAAGGTCCTGCTTATAAGTTCTGGACATATATACAGATCATCCAGAAGAAGCCAGGAGACAAGGTCAGAGATTGTCTGCATCCTTTCCCCAGAAGCCGGGAAGATTCAAGCCTCAACATCCAACAAGACAGAGTCTCTGGAAAGCATTTGGGCACTGTCTGGACTGTGGCGAGCCCCCCATGAAGGTAATAATAATAATCTGTGAGTAAATGCTCAGTGCCTCAACACTACAGGCTGGGGACAGAGTGGCTGGAGAGCAGCCAGGAAGAAAGGGACCCGGGGGTACTGGTGGATAGTAGGCTGAAGATGACACAGCAGTGTGCCCAGGTGGCCAAAAAAGCCAATGGCATCCTGGCCTGTATCAGGAACAGTGTGGCCAGTAGGACGAGAGAGGTTATTCTTCCCCTGTACTCAACACTGCTCAGGCCACACCTTGAGTGCTGTGTCCAGCTCTGGGCTCCTCAATTCAAGAGAGATGTTAAGGTGCTGGAACGTGTCCAGAGAAGGGCAGCAAGGCTGGTGAGGGGCCTGGAACACAAACCCTATGGGGAGAGGCTGAATGAGATGGGGTTGCTTAGCCTGGAGAAGAGGAGGATGAGGGTAGTTCTCATTGCTGTCTACAACTACCTGAAGGGATGTTGTAGCCAAGTCGGGGTTGGTCTCTTCTTGCAGGCAACCAGCAATGGGACAAGGGGATGCAGTCTCAAGTTGTGCCAGGGGAAGTATAGGCTGGATGTTAGGAGGAAGTTCTTCCCAGAGAGAGTGATTTGCCATTGGAATGGGTTGCCCAGGGAGGTGGTAGAGTCACCATCCCTGGAGGTGTTCAGGAAAGGACTGAATGAGGCACTTGGTGCCATGGTCTAGTTGACTGGCTAGGGATGGGTGATAGGTTGGACTGGATGATCTTGGAGGTCTCTTCCAACCTGGTTGATTCTAATAGAGAGAGCATTCTGAGCCCAACTGCTGGGCAAACAGCATATTTGACTGCAAGTGCAGTTTGACCATGGGAAACCTTCTCTTCCAGTTCAATTAATGTTTATATATTTTGCTGGTAATATTAGATATAGCTATTATCCATAGAATGTTTCCATAACTGTGTAAGAATCGAAATATTATTAAAATTTGTGGTTGGCAGTGGGGAGAGTTCTGAGTATTAAAATTAATAAACAATATTAATTTTGGAAACTATCTTCTCGCATCAATTAATTTCTCCTCCACAACACATGCTCATCCAG
This sequence comes from Tricholaema leucomelas, assembly GCA_013400475.1. Taxonomy (NCBI): domain Eukaryota; kingdom Metazoa; phylum Chordata; class Aves; order Piciformes; family Lybiidae; genus Tricholaema lacrymosa; species Tricholaema leucomelas. The sequence continues at coordinate 39,526 of WAAF01020796.1, read as the reverse complement.
AATAGCTTCTTATAACAAATTCCTTAAATATTTCTGCTCAGAAAAATATTTGACCATTTCAGATCAAATAAAACTAAAGTTATAAATGCTTCTTAATAGCTGTGCAACTCATGATCCAATTTTTTCTTCCAAAGTATTAAACAGATTTTGTGTGTGTGTAATGTGACAGAAATTGCTAAGTTCTCTTCATAGAGAAATACATGTTTAAAATTGCATCTATTTTTGATGTTTCACATCATAGCCATCAGAACTATTGCTTATGGAAATAGAACCTTCTCATCATCTAGGTCTGCTTTTTAGACTCCGTGAACACTACCTGGTACTTGCAGTGATGAGACATTGTCCATCTCCTAGTCCTATCAGCTCTCTAGATGTGGGTAGGGGGGAAGCATCTCATTTCTTCCCTTGTCTCTGATTCAGCCATGAGTCCTTCCCAGCTGACTAAGACTGTTGGCATAATAAACTGCTGAAAGATAGTGGGGTGCTAGAGTGATTTGACCTCTTGGATATACCTGTCCCAAGTGATAACAAATGTTGTCGTAAGTATTAAAAAAAAAAAAAAAAGGTGGCTGATATCATACCATAGGTGCTGTGGGCAAAAGCTGGAGCAAATCCATGCTGCATGACTATTTTCACTGTAGAAGATAAAAGTGAAGCCAGCTTTTAAACTTGCTTTGTTTTCTGTGCTTGATGAAATGAGGGTCTCCATCTCCCACTAAACAAATGGTAAAGGATAAGGTGATGGAGCATGTCCAAAGAACAGCAAAGCTGGTGAAGAATCTGGAAAGCAAGTCTTTTTAGGAACCAGGGTTGTGTATCCTGGAGAAAAGGAGGCTGAGGGGAGACATCTTGTTCTCTACAACTCTCTGAAAGGAGGTTGAAGGCAGGTGGGGATTGGTATTTTCTGTCAAGTAACAAGCAATATGACAAGGGGAAACGGCCTCAAGTTGTGTCAGGAGAGATTTAGATTGGATATTAGGATTAGTTTCTTCTCCAGAAGGGTTGTCAAGCCCTGAACTAGCTGCTCAGGGAAGTGGTGGATCACCATTCCTAGAGTGGTTTGAAAAAGGTGTAGATGAGGTGCTCGTGGACATGGCTTAGCAGAGTTGTGTTAATGATTGAACTTGATCTTGAAGTTCTCTTCCAGCCTACACTGTTCTAATGTACCTTGAGCCAAGAAACAACATCAGATCTTGGACTCCCCACTTGTGACACATAAGATCCTTTTAAATCTTATGTCATCATACTTTTGTGTATTTGCCTACTCCATGAGCTGACTGTGATCATTTCTTCTGAATGGTGACTGTACTAGAAGAATTTCTTCAAATAAATGGGCAGATTGGTGAAGATTATTGATCCTCAGACTGTGTGCAGCAAGAACCCAAACATCGTACTCACTGAATTTCCTGCTCTACCTTCTCTTCCTAGGTGTTCTTCTTCTGACATCCCAGAATGCAAGTGTTAAATAATCATCATTAAAATTTTCAGTAGCTCTTTTAACTATGGATACTTTCTAAATCTTCTTTAATCCTGTATTTTATCGACTTTTGTGTCCTTACTTCTAGCCGACAAGGCTCACACAATCAAATCTTTCCATCACGCTGGTCCTTCTATATGTGCAGTTTATAGTTTCTATAGTCATCTCATTAATGTATCCTTGTGTGTTGCATGTAAAAATCCCTACCTTTCACATTTGTAAATAAGCCTCTATTACTTTTCAGAATCAAATATTTGATGCAAAAAAATACAACATGCAATGAATCTCACCAACCAGCAATCTGACAAGTAATAATTGTAGTGCATTCATCGTAGCGTATTTCAAAGAAGTCTGTTTCTTATAAAAAGGGTAATTAGCAAGAGAGTTAGAAAATTGATATTTTCTCAGTATAATTTAATCAAGATAGAATCATAGAATGTCTTCAGTTACAAGGGACCAGAGAGATCATCTCCTCCAACCCACCTGCCATGGACAGGGAAGCCTCTTAACTAGACTTGGCTGCCCAAGGCCTCATCTAGTCTGGCTTTAAACACCTCTAGAGAGGTAGCATCCAAAACCATTCTAGCCAAACTATTTCACAGTCTCACCACCTTTATACTGAAGAATTTCTCCTAAGTTCTTCTAAACCTATTCTCCCTCAGCTTAAAACCATATCCTCATATTCTATCACGAGTCACCTTTATCAAAAGTCTCTCTCCAGCTTTTCCTGTAAGGATCCCTTCAAATATTGGAAGGCAGCTCTAAGATGCTCCCTGAGTCTTCATGTCTCCACCCTGAACAACCCCAGCTCCCTCAAGCCTATGCTCACAGCAGAGATGTTCCAGTCCTTGGAACACCTTTGTGGCACTCCTTTGGACTTGCTCCAACAGCTCCGTGTCCTTAAAAAGGAGACACCACAACTGGACACATTACCAGAGGTGTTGTCTCACAGGAGCAGAGTAAAGAGGAAGAATCACCTCTCAACATGCTGGGCACGCTACTCTTAGTGCAGCCCAGGATACGATTTGCTTTCTGGGCTGCACAAGCACACTGCCAGCTCACCATGAACCTCTCATCAGCCAGCGCCCCTAAGTCTTTTTCTCCAGGGCTGGTCTCAACCCACTCTGCACTGAGCCTGTATGTATTCCTGGGGTTGGCGTGACAGATGCAGGGCTTTGCATTTTGACTTTTGCACTTTGACTTTGACAGACAAATTATGCATAAAACAAATATTAAAAAAGAAATAAATCCTGAAAAACAAAGTGCCTGAGAGTTTAAAATGCACAGGGCGGTGGTGAAGTCGCAATCCATAAAAGTCATAGTATCATAGAATCATAGAATCAACCAGGTTGGAAGAGACCTCCAAGATCATCCAGTCCAACCTAGCACCCAGCCCTAGCTAACCAAATAGACCATGGCACTAAGTGCCTCATCCAGTCTTTTCTTCAACACCTCCAGGGATGGTGACTCCACCACCTCCCTGGGCAGCCCATTACAGTGGAAAATCACTCTCTCTGGGAAGAACTTCCTCCTAACATCCAGCCTGTACCTTCCTGGGACAACTTGACACTGTGTCCCCTTGTTCTATTGCTGGTTGCCTGGCAGAAGAGACCAACCCCCACCTGGCTACAACCACCCTTCAGGTAGTTGTAGACAGCAATGAGGTCAGCCCTGAGCCTCCTCTTCTCCAGGCTAAACAACCCCAGCTCATTCAGCCTCTCCCCATAGGGCTTTTGTTCCAGGCCCCTCACCAGCCTTGCTGCCCTTCTCTGGATACCTTCCAGCACCTCAACATCTCTCTTGAGTTGAGGAGCCCAGAACTGGACACAGCACTCAAGGTGTGGCCTGACCAGTGTTGAGTACAGGGGAAGAATAACCTCTCTCGTCCTACTGGCCACACTGTTCCTGATACAGGCCAGGATGCCATTGGCTCTCTTGGCCACCTGGGCACACTGCTGACTCATCTTCAGCCTACTATCCACCAGTACCCCCAGGTCCCTTTCTGCCTGGCTTCTCTCCAGCCACTCTGCACCCAGTCTGCAGAGCTGCTTGTGATTGTTTTGGCCAAAGTGTAGAACCCTCCACTTTGCCTTGTTAAATCTCATCCCATTGGCCTCTGCCCACTCATCCAACCTGTCAAGATCCCTCTGCAGGTGTTCAAGAAGAGACTGTATGGGGCACTTAGTGCCATGGTCTAGTTGATTGGAGAGGACTGGGTGACAGATTAGACTGGATGATCTTGGAGGTCTCTTCCAACCTGTTTGATTCTATGATTCTATGATTCTAAATACACAAGAGCATTTTATAGATTTTTAGACACAAATAATTGGGTCATTTTCAAGATAGTTTTAGTTTTCAAGACATCTTAAAAAGAAAAAATAAAAAGGGAAAAAAACATAGAAGAAGAAAGGAATATTTTAATAGAAACAAGTATTATGGCTACAGTTAATCAGAAAGCAAATAAATAGACAGCTGTATACAGTACATTGTGCATACTTGCAGTACCAGCAGAATAATAAGATCGTTTAGTTTATATAATAATTGACTACAATGGAGCATAATGCAATTTAGAAGAGTTGTTAACCCTCTTGAAGGGTAAATGGGAAATTATTTATTTACTATGAGAAAAATGGACAAGCATATATCCTCTTCTCAACTTTACCATTTTTGCCCCACTGCTAAATGTCATACAATGGGATTTTTGTTTTCTTTCCCATGTTTTTCCGCAACTAAGGGTTGAGTCCTACTGCACTCAGACATGTTAAATAATTCATCAACTTCTGGTCATCCTGGGTCAATAGAACTATTTTTGGAGTAAAAATATTATTTGTCATGAAAATTTAGATGTTTACATTACATATAGCTGGAGAGTTTGCTTTATTATGAATTATAAAGTAAAGCTTTTATTGTAAGGTGAACCAAAAGCCTCCACTCTACCCCAGATAAATTAATATAGTTATATTAGTATTAATATAGTCCTATTAATATTGTCCTAAATATTAAAAATACCCAACGGATAAAGCTATTTCAGGTTTCTCTCCTTCACTCAGAAACTCCTATTAAAATACTGACCAGGATAAGAGATTCTTAGACATGTATTTATTTTAAGATTACAGATGTCAATCATTCCTATGATACAATATTAATATCCAATGTATAAAACTGTAAAAATTAGTTCTACATTTATGTAAACACACACAAAAAAATCAAACATTTATATCACAATAACTTGAAACATTAATTTTAATTGAAGGAAGAAAAACAATTTTAGAAACCATTGGTAAAGTTCAAAAAACCCAAACAAACCAATTCTTGACATAAGCTAGTTCCAGTGGGAACCTGCCATGGAAAAATATATATACATAGAAGAGTCCCTAGTCTCCCTTCCACTGCAAACTGTGCTGCTGTTTACCCAATTAATCCATTTTAATCTCTTTTTCTTTTTTTTCAACTGCCAGCAGCACACATCAAGAAGATTGGCTGCTTCTTAGTTTACATAGTCACAGCACAGAAGTACTTAGAATGCTTTTTGTGTGAATTGGTCTCTATAATAATTATAATTTTTGTCAGGTACTCCAATATTTGTTTATAGGTTGATCCAGCGAACCACACCAAAACTACTGTGTTGCTTTGTGTATTAATGTGAAGCACCAACAAAGCTTGTGGTAAGACTGAAAATTTTAAAACTAAATGTCATAATGTTCATTAAATGTTCATTGCACAACAAGGAAGTTATGTAGTGTGGGAGAAGTATATTTCCTTTCACTCAAAATGGTGCAGGACATTCTTTTATGTTCAATTGGTGCTTTAAAATGGCTTTCCTTTCCTTTTCTCTTTCATTTTCCCTTTCTCTTTGCCTTTCTCTGCCTTTTTTCTTTTTTAGAAGTTTGAAACACAATTGAATAAGCAAACAAACTAGATCACTGTGTAGAGTTGCTATGATGAAGTTTTTTTTATTTATACTGATAATGGACAATTTAAAGTTTAGAACCTTTGTTGAATTCTCCCTAAGTTCTATGTAAACACTATCCTTATTGTTCCTATATGTGTTAGCTCATCTTAATTCATAATATTTTTGAAAAGACACTCGGGATGCAACCTGAGTTTGATTTTCTACTCAGTGGCTTCAAGGGAAATTTCAGTGAAGTAAACAAATGAAAAAAGGACGTAGAAGAAGAGTAATGAACAAAACCTGCTATTTAGGTACCAAAAGTGTCTCAAACAACACTCAAACATTTACAGATCTTAAAGTAGTAAAGTCCTTAATACTTTTTTTTCCTCTGTGTCCCTGACAAGATTGCTCATCGCATATGTATTCTATCATGATCTTATCTTGGTCTGTAAAACCATTTAGCTTTAATTCACAACTTTCAGGGTCAGGAGAAATCATTAGGAATATCTTGTCCAATCTTTTACCTAAGGTATATTATAGGCTTTTGAAATACTTTGTTTGAACTGCGGCACATCTTCTGATAATGTTCAATCTTGGCTTAGAAAAGTGAAGCTCGCTAAAATCTATGACAATGCTTGGCAGGTAATTCTAATAACATTCACTGTTAGCAATACGACTCTTCTGCCAGCTTGATCTAATTTTCTGCCCGTGTTTCTGGGCTAGATATATCTGTCCAAGCCCAGGTGAAAAAAAAAAAAAAAAAAAAA